>JAOWCC010001634.1:130037092-130637092 GCA_030867875.1 Actinernus sp. WN-2022 | reverse complement strand
ACTGCTCGCGCACGCTTTACACCAAAGGCAGCACGAGAAACCATTCAAAGCATCTGATAGTTTGAGAAAGAGGTGGGAAAATGAAGCGAAGCGAAGCAAGGGATACAAGGAGCAAGTAGTTAAGCTGAAGAAGCTATTAGAGGCGGAAAAGAGCTTTAAAAAGTCTGATGAGTTCGCGCAAATAGTGAAGGAAAGAATAAGACAAAGGGCACAGAGACGAAATGCAGAAAATGAATAAGAATAAATGAACTTAGGACCTAAAACTACAGGAGCTTTCTTTGATATTATGTTGCCTTTGTCACTTTCTTCAGTGTCTTAGTCCATATTTTGAAAAGCAAAATCAATTTTACGAATATTTCAGTTTGTTTATATTTATTTAGGTTGCTTTTGTTAGGATTAAGAAATAATATTTTATAAGAACGCGATATCGCATTGAAAATTCACATGTTTCTAATTTGTCAAACAAAGCTTCATTATCACGATTGCACTTGTTTATACGTTTAACGATGCCGCGTTATATTCTTCCTCGAATGCATCCTAAAAGTTCCTGGTTAAACGGTTCCACACTTCCTTTCAACACCCTTCAACATTTGTGGAATCCTTGAAGAAGTTGGCTGATCATCTCGTTCAACAATGTTACGAAGGTGTGTCGCTTATTGAAAATATTTAATACATAGTTTTCTCTACTTCAGCTTTAATTTAAAGGGGCTATGTCATGGTACTGCGCATGTATCGAGTAATTTCTCGGTTGGTGGCTGTTAATTGGATACAAACAGTTAAACTTTCCTCCCTCAATGCTTGATTGAAAGGATTTTCAATATTTTCCCTGGAGACTGTTTATATACACTGTTTGTTAGTGATTTGTGCATATTTGCTTTGATTGTAAGCATCCCACATGGCCAAGAGGTTCGTTAGTCATATCAAAATCGACTGAAATAGCTGTTTCCGGCCTGGAACGCGAATGTAAAGTCTATTAGAGACAAGACAAGACAAGACAAGACATATTTTATTAGAGTGCCAAGCAACAGACTGTACATAGGCATGCTTCTCCAATATTCTATACAAGGATGGTTTGCCTAACTTTAAAACATTCATAGATGTATTTTGCTATTTCTGGCTTATGTTTTTTTGGTGCGATTAAATCTTTATAGTTTGTTATTTTTTTGTTTATATCTTGAAAAAGAGAGTTTCTCAGATCAGAATATAATTGACATTTAGATAAAAAATGTTCTTCATTTTCCATAATTTGACAATGTGGGCATATTCTCAATTCAGGACTCACATAAACTCTGTTATAACGGCCTCTTTCAATTTGTAAAATATGGTCGCTTATTCTTAACTTAGTTAGTGCTCTGCGATGATCTATGTTTTTAACTTCCAATAAATAATCTTCGAGTTTATATTCTGTTTTGAACTCACGAAATGTTCTTAATTTGTTTCCTCCCACTGATCTGGATTCATCATCGAAGATGCTTGATCTCCAGTCTTGAGTTTCAATATCCTCTAGTCTTTGTTTGGTATATTTATAAAACCGCTTGATCTCGTTTTCATCAATAACGGCATCTTGTTGGGATTCCCAGCAATAGCCAAAGCCATTCTGAAATAATATAGCTTTAATTTGCATTGCCCAGTTCTTCGAATTTGTGTGACTTAGCATATCTAAGTAGGCTTGCTTTGCGATTCTATTTTCGTCTAATGTTAGAAGGCGGGCCCAGAATGATAATGCCTTAGATTTTACTTCAATAATGATGGGGAAACGGCCTAATTCTGCACGGCAAGCTTTGTTCACCGCTCTTTTGCTTACGCCTAGGATTTGTTTACAGAACTTTGTGTGAACTTGTTCTATTGGGTCACGTGATTCATTATATTTAACAGTATCAAGACCCCAAATTTCAGAGCCATATGTGAGAATGGGTTTTATTAGGGTATCGAATAGATGTAAGGTAAGTGACAGGTCTCTTCTAAATGAGATTCCCATGTTCTTGCGGAGTGAGTAAAAAGCTTTTAGTGCAACCTTTTTTAGCTCTTGTTTTGCTATAATAAATGATCCAGAGGCACTTAAAGTCAATCCTAAATACTTATATTTAGTTACGTTCTCAATCAGTGTTGTCCCAACGTTGAATAAATAACGATTTAGTTTTCTACCATTAGGGTTAAATATTATTACTTTTGTTTTATTTTCGTTGATGTAGAGACTGTTGGCTTTGCCGTAATCCAGTAGGCATTTTAAATTGTTTTGTAATCCCAACTGAGACTTTGAGATAATTACTAAATCGTCTGCATATAGTAAGCAACTAACGGTTCTGTTGTTTAGTTCGGGGGCGTCTTTGTCTTTGTTAAGAATGTTTGCTAGATCACTTAAATATATATTGAAAAGGGTAGGTGACAACATGCACCCTTGCTTGACTCCTTTATGGCACGCAAATTCCTCCGAGATGTGTCCGTCAAGTTTAACACACGCGGAGTCTTTGTTGTACATGTCTTTAATAATGGCAAGAAAATTTCCGTTTATACCAATGTTGTTTAACTTTGTGTATAATTTGTCGCGTGATATGTTATCGAAGGCTTTGCTAAAATCGATGAAGCAAGTGTACAAGAAATTATTCCTGGGTTTTGGCTTGTTCTTTATATATTTGTCGATCAGCGCTTTTAATACTAAAAGATTGTCAGTACCTCTAAATGTTTTCCTGAAACCTGCTTGTTCTTGAGGCAGGATATTGTGAAAATCTAGGTAGCTAACTAGCCGTGTATTTAATAGCAGAGCAAAAAGTTTTCCTAGGTGGGACAGGATTGTAATTCCTCTGTAGTTTCCTGGCTCTGATTTCGTGCCATTTTTATATATAGGAGTTATGTATCCAAAGGCCCAAATTTTAGGATATATTTTCGAGTTTAGAATAGAATTAAATAACGTAGTTATTGTTTCCGATAGTAGTTTATAACTGACCTTCAGGAATTCGTTGTTAATAAAATCGCTTCCGGGTGTTTTGCCGCTTTTAAGTGCTTTAATTCCATTTATCACTTCTTCTTTCGTAAATGCGAAGTCAAGTGGACCGGCTTCATTGTTTTCGGCATGCGTACTTGTGTCGTGTGTTTCACCAATGTTGTCTTTTTCGGCTTTGTTAAGATCTTTGAAATATTCATGAAAGCTGCTTAGATCAACATGTTTGGTATCATCTGCTCTATTGTTGTCGGTGTTTAAGTTTCTTAGTGCTTTCCAAAACTGCCGTGGGTTGTGTGATCTTAGCTTTGATAGTTTATCAAATTCACTATCGTAGAACTTTCGTTTTTTCCGTTTTAGTAGTTTCCTAAACATTTTCTTATTGCTATTTAGCAATTCTCTTATATCCTCCCTGTTTGGATGTCTAGTCCTAAGTTTACCTAAATTAGTTAAGTTGTTTTTTTGTATTTTACATTCACTATCGAACCATTTATTTTCTTCACGTTTTGTTTTATCGACGTCAGTATTTTTTAGTGCCCCAGCATTGTCAAGAACTTTATGTATCAGCTTATTAAAGTCTTCAACAAAATTTTCAGTGTTATCGTTGAGCGGCCTCTGGTTCAGGTTACCAATATCGGCTAATGTTTCTGGTAAATTTAAATATTCTACAACTTTATGGGAGACATTATCGTTCCAGAATAATTTTGAGAGCAGACGCCTGCCCTTATTTTGACTTTTGTCGTTAACCGGAAGTGGTACTTTCTTTACCTCTATACTATATGTAATATGTGAGTGATCCGAAATATGAGGTTTTAGATCTTCTACTTTTAAATATTGAAATGAGTTTAATGTTTCGTTATCTGAAATGACGTAGTCAACTAGACTCGAGCCGTTTGGTTGGTGACAGGTCTTCAAGCCTTTTCGATCCCCGATGATTCTACCGTTGGCAATTTTTAGGCCGTTTGCGATACACGAGTCGATGAGTTGTTTGCCCCTATTGTCAATATTGTTTTTATCAAGGGATTGCCTTGTTGTTACAGCATTTTCATGTACATACCCATCAGGTAATTGAAAAAAATTGTGTATATTCGAGTCGTCAATTATATCCTGTAACTGTCCAGTCCTGGCATTAAAATCTCCTTGTAATATTACGTAACCCTTTTGAGAAAAACTAATCAAATCTTGATCAAGTTCGTCGATGTAGTTTGCGTTTGATTGGTTTTCCATATTTTCCGGGCTAAAATAAACTGTCCCTAGAAATATGTCTTTGTTTGTTTGGAAATGTTTCTTGTCTAGTCTACACCAAAGAATGTTGTCGTTCTTAGTTGGTACATAAGATACTGCGTTTTTTAACGACTTTTTTATATAAACTGATAACCCGCCGTGATATTTTGTTCTTGATTTTGGTCTAAACTTGGAGTAACATTGATAATTTTTCACATCGAGTTCTGAATTTTCACTGGCATGCGTTTCTGTCAACCCAAATATATCATGGCTATTTATTACACCTAGTACGTCCGTCTGGTTAAGTTTGTTTCCAAGCACTCTACTATTATGTCCGTGAATGTTCCAAACCCCAATCTTAATATTATCAGGCATTAATTATGTTAGAAATTTCGATGATATGAAGGGTGGCCAAACTGTTGGTTAGACATTGTATTTCTATTATATAGATTGTCACTCACTTGTCCAAGATTGCTTAACCATTTCACTAACTGGCTTACTGAGACCATACCTGGCGCCGCAGGTGGATACTCAGATGGCTTACCACGATAATGTTGTTGATCCTCGCCTGGGCTTCTAGTCTGGTATCCGGTCTGGTATCGTTGCGATCCACCGTCGGCTCTTCGGGACTGATATCGTGTCTCGTATTGATGGTCTTCATCTGGTCTTCGGTTCTGGTATGTAGGTCTTGTGTTCCGAGTCGCATTACGAAGACCGAGCGCTTCCTTTAGATTTGCCGCTAGAATGCGGGTTCCCGTCTGGTTGTTGAGGTGCAGCTCATCGTAAAACACCTGTTCGTTGGTTCCTCCGTCTGCTCGTCTTGTTAATCTGCTGTTATCCAGGTATTCCATGTTGTCTAATTCTCGGGCCATTTCGCACAAATCATCATTAATGACTTTAATCATCCTATTAGGGAGTGTTCATTAATTATGGCTGGGGGGGGGGGGGGGGGGGGGATCGGCTTTTCATCTGCTTCTCTTGTTAAAACTTTTATGAACTCCCTATGAATGAATTAAAACTTAGATGACCCCCTATACAATTGCTCAAAACTTTATTGATCCCATACCCCCCCCCCCCCCCCCTCCGACAAAAAAGATGGATGTGCAAAAAAGAATGGAAACTGCATATACATGTAATCTATTAAATTTACTATTTTAAATGTTTCTACAGTTATGGTATTTTCCTTTGTTTAGTAGAAAACACATATATACATGTATTCTTCTAAAAATCTCTACCTCGCCATCCTTCCCGGATGGGTACTTGGAATTGTACCGTTAATTTGTGCATTTTATTGCATTCTAGTGCATCATATTGCATTGTTCCGTAGTCTCAAATAAATAAATGAAAAAGATCTCAGCATTGGCATTAAGCTAATCTCCTGAATACTAATGCATTATCTCTCCTATGGGGATGCGCCTTTGATCTTGAGCTTAGAGAATAGCATCCTGCGTATAAAGGAAACAAAGCAGAATACGTTTTTGTAAAGTTGCGAGCCTAAATTTTTGAGATTTTACTGCTTTCTAAAACACTGGTTTCCTGTGTTCTGGAGACTAAACATTGGCTTAGCATTACAACAGGAGTAGGTAAAATCTTTGATGACCCCCCTAAAAAAGCACTTAAAAAATGTTTTGCCCCCCCCCCCCCCCCCCCCCATAGCAATAAATAATGAACACTCCCTTACCGTGGCACAGCCCCTTCAAAGCCTTCAACATTTCTATTTCTGTCACTGAAATATGTAAATGAAATCCTAGTGGTCTTGTGGTACATTTACTGGTATTTGTCCGCGGACATTATCTGTTCTGAGAAGCGAACTGTTTACGAATGAAAAACTAGAGGGAAAATGTAAATTTCTAGTAAAACAAATATAAATTCATATTTAAAACCACAAAGTAGATTATTGTCTTTATAAATCTTCAAAAAAATTTTTATAGAAGCCCTTGAGCGCTTGAGTGTGTATTAGCTATTATTATTCAGTTCCTCAGTATCCCGAATTCTGATTGGTTGATTCACCTGCAAATAACTGCGCGCAAAAAAGCGTTTGCCTGCAGATATTGTTGTGGGTATGCACAGTGCTGTTCAACAACAAATCCAACATGGCCGCTCGGTTTCCAGAGTATTCAGAGGAGGAAATTGCGAGCATTTTGGATGCCAAAGGTGACAAAAACACTGAATAATTTCGGCATCGGCAAATAACTGGCAGCTCGCCACAGACAATTCATCATATTTTGCTAAGCCTCGTCCAATAATTGCTTAATATTTGTCCTCTGGCGGAGAACAAATATCGGGTCACGCGACGAGAATATCTTATGGATTATAAAGAATCAAATTGAATAATTTTACCACATAATTCAATATTGTGAGAATTGCGTATTATGGGATAGCATTCACAGTATTGACGAGAAGATGGAACCGTTTGACGCATTAAAAGTATTTACTTCGAATTCGGAGTTCTGTTGTATTTAGAAGAATAGTGTTTAAATGAGAAATAAAAAGAATCAGTTAAAATATATTCCAAAGAAAAGCGAGAATGCATTTGTAGTTAAAATTAGGATAATCTGACATTGTTCAATTTCAAATATAAATTTACGTATTTTGATGTATTAAGCCTATGGTAAAGTCTATATGAATTACAAATTAAGTTGATCTCATTTGAAAGCCCTTTCAAACGGATTAAGGATGGTATTTTCCGAATTCAATAACTCATCTCGTTGTAGATATTTTTTTTCAAATATGCATTATGACATCAGTTAATTTGCACCGCCTTGAGTGTTACTATGGCAACAACATAAGCTGCATGATGATGTGTTTTCCTTTTTTCCCTACATGCATTGCAAAATTTGAATTATTTTTACCAACTATTTGCATTTTGTGATTTGTCTCAAGGTTTTTCAAATCAACTGACGTCATACATCAATCATTTGCATATTGCAAAAACACGAATATCTCTGAAACGAGATGAGATGTTGACAAACGGAAAATGACATCCTTAATCACTTCGAAAGGTCTTTCAAATAGGAGAACTTAACTTCTAGTTCTTATACACTTGAAGCCCTAACGGCGTATAGCATCAGTTATTATTAAAAATGTATGTTTTGTAGACTGAGACACAAACAATAGTATTGAGTATGTCTTTGTTACTTGATTCAGAAAGGTGGGAATCTTGTTGCTTCTTACACGTCTCAGAAATACAAATATCCTGGGATGCTTACTATGTACACCAAAAAAACAGACATTCCGAATGGAAAATCGCGTCATTTTAAAAAAGGTACCGGTTAGATAATCCACTTTTTCCCGCTCTTTATTTTATTTTCCATTTTTATTTTTAAATTTTCAAGGCGTGCATATCTTGTTTATGTAAATGTTGGAACCCCGGGTTATAATATAAACATTAACCTCCTTGTGACGTTGAAATACGCACTGATATTTGTCGGAGGATATTATCTGTTCCGAGAAGCGAACAATTTCCGAGAGCAAAGGTCGAAGGAACTGTGAGTTTCGAGGAATGTAGATAATGTCCACGGACAAATATCAGTGCATATTATAAAGTCACAAAGTGGGTTATTGTTTTTATAATCTTTCACGTATTTTACGGGAGCCCTTCAGTGAGCGCGGTATGCTCACAGAGGATTTATTTAATTTGCTGACAAGGCCAACTGGCGGAGAGCAGTTACCGGATCACGTGACGCGATTCTACCAATTACGCAGAAGAGAAAACATTTGATGTGTTATCATTCTTAATTTTTTTATGTTCAAGATCTACTAACACATGCAAACCACAGTCCCTCGTCTACACTACCGTTTGTACCTGATCATGTATGGCATTACGTCTTTTAATTTAGGAAAAAGAGTTGCCATTCATTCAAGAATCGTACAATGAATTCACTCTTTTCACCTGTGGCCATCTTGGATTCAAAGCGAGGCAATCCTTTGTTTTTGCCAGGTTAGCCTCGTTTAGGCTAACCTGGCAAAAAAACAAAGGATTGCCGCGCTTTGAATCCAAGATGGCCACCAGGTGAAAAGAGTGAATCAAAAGACAATGTGTTCTTATTATATGGTTTCAATAGTTTTTTTTTGGAGGCAGTGGTTGGGGGAGAAGTCTAGCAGTAGATGATGAAGAATAAGCAAATTTAATGAATTCCCACTTCACCATATTTAGTAGTAGCCAATCTAGTAAAAAATCTCCGTAAATGCCAAAACCATACAGATGAACGGAGTCTAGCAGAGATCCCAACAATAAGCAGTATAAGTCTGACGGATAAATTGATTAGAAAGAAAATCGAGTCAGTGAAACCCAATAAGGCAACAGGCCCGGACGATATCTCCCCGAAGTTGTTAAAATTAGCAGGACCTGCAATAACCGCACCACTAACTAGATTATACTTAGTGAGTGCAAACTCTGCCTTGGTTTTTAGCGAATGGAAGAAAGCACGATTAACACCAGTGTTTTAAAAAGATGATGAATTGGAGAGAGCCAATCACAGACCACTGTCAATCCTCAGTGTGCCGAGGATTTTTGAATCCAAAAATGGATTTTCCGTTTCTTTACTAGAATCTCAAAACGGATTTTGAATCCGTCGAACCGATACTCAGAATGGATTGAAAACCGGATTCGCAGGATTCATGATCCGAGCTTTACTTTGGGAAAGGAAAACATTCATGTGGCAAGCGGTCTTCGTCTTGAGAATAGCACATTTCACCACCAGAATTAACTAGAAGTGGCTGGTTGTCTTTCGACAGTCGAGAAATCTCTTGCCGAGTTAAATTGCCAGCAAATGTATACTCGAAAAACAAAATCCAGTTTGCCGCCATTTTCGATCAAACTGCAAATCGGAGATCTCACGCCAAAATAATCCATTTTCGGATTCTTCGTTTCTTTTGGTAATGAACAATGCGCGTGATCCGGGATTGGAATGCAATCTGGGATTCTCCCAAAGAAACGCACCCTATATAGTCACAACAAACTTCAAGCGGTATTATATGTCTACATTTCCCACAAAATTTCTGCCATTACCTTTTAAAATGTTTTTCATTCAAGAAACATTTGGAAATATGTTGTTTGAAAAAGGATCATGAAAGAGGTTTCGGTGGAATCACAAATTTTCGAGTATTACCAGACAAGGCCAGGATGTACATTTGGTTTACATCGAGATCAGTACGGGGAGCCGTTACCGCGTCTCTCAAGCCAGTATCTTATGTTTAAGTTTTCGACGAATTCCAGGGTCAAATTGGAATTCAATATCGAATTGGATTCAAGATACCTGCCGTGCGTTCATCTTTAGGCAAAACTGATTTACACATTTACATTTTTTTCTGCAGGTATATCTACTTGCCATAAAAGGAAAAACAAACACCAAAGAAAATCACTTAGATACCTGCAGTTAAGGCAAAATTAGCTACGGGCATTATGATTCCTTCTGTAGTGGGCAGATTCATATCAAATTTCACCGTCAGGTTAAAAGCAATCACTGAACATATTTACTGTGATCTCTGGTTGATCAACGAAGGATATTAAACAATATTATGTGCGCATCAAGGTAGCTAGGAGGGGATGGTGGTTTGTTAGTCATAACGTTGAAGAACTCAACTTGAATTATCTTATTCGTTGGATGAATATTTCTATACCAGATAATGTTAATGATTTCGCTGGGTGATATAGCTGTTTTTGTTTGAATGTCGAAAACAGTTCGGTGATTGTTTTGTTTTACGTTTGCTTAGCTTTCCTATTGGCTGTGAAAATTGTTTTGTAATTATCAGCCAATCAAGTTACAAACGAAAACCAAACATTGTTTTGGTCCATCGCGCAATCGATTTTCGTTTTAGAGCGGTTTTCAGTTGAGTGTAGTGAAACCAAACGCAAATTACCCACAGCCAGCCAATCATAGGAGCGAGTAATCACAAGTAACTCATAAATGGCTTCCCTGTGAGCCAATGACAACCAAAGCAAAAGCAAAACCAATTTGCATTTGGTTTTACTTTGGATTCTGATTGGTTGGTTTACTTTCTCAGCCAATAGGAGAGCTTAGTAAACGCAAAACCAAAACACTTCCGACACTCAATTGAAACCCGCTCTATGAGAGTTATCCACGATTGTGTTTATCTTTCCTCGTGATTGGTTCATCACCAAGTAAAACAAATAATCACGACTTCAGTTCGTTGTTTGCTTGGCGTTTTTACTTTTTACCGATTTAATTTTCACCTCCTTAAAACTACTTTGGGTCTATACATCTTCGGTTTTGATGGGGCTTATAACCGAAGTGGCTGATATTCTTGGGAGAGGCTTATAGCTTATAACCGAGATAAGGTTCAAGGTTCAAGGTTCTTTATTTTACACTATTTACAGGTACATGTAAGTTTGAAGTTTGACATAGGATTACTGCGAGAAAAGAAAATTAACAAAAAACATTTTGAAATGCATCAACAGAAAACTACTCTTTGACTCTATACTAAGCCTTCTATAGCTATCTACACAAAAGTAGTTACTATTCGTGGTATGTAACCGATGTTACAAGGCTATTATTCAAGCTTTAACCATATAATGAGTATAATATAGCGTTCTTTCAGTTCATATAAATATGTGAGGCTAGGATAGGTAAGGAGGGAGATTGATGTCTGTGAGGGTAGGCACACAGCCGAGGTATTTAATAATTACAATATAGTAATGCTTTCATTGTCACCGTCTACAGCAATATAGAAGCAACATTGTAATTGAAGCCTAATGTGACCCACTGCTCATAGAAACAGCTAGAACCAAATTCCGAACGAGTCACCTTAACCCGTAAACTTACTTTGAGTATTCCGGCCGTTTCTTTTTAGTGCCCATACTGAACGGGTTATATTGTCTTTTCTCAGTCTCGGCGCCCATTCACTCGTCGCAGCCGCAAAACTGTTGCTATTATCACCTCCCCTCTTAGTTGCACTTGCTATTATCACCTCCCCTCTTAGTTACACTTGCTATTATCACCTCCCCTCTTAGTTACACTTGCTATTATCACCTCCCCTCTTAGTTACACTTGCTATTATCACCTCCCCTCTTAGTTACACTTGCTATTATCACCTCCCCTCTTAGTTACACTTGCTATTATCACCTCCCCTCTTAGTTACTGTTGCTATGTTCCACACGCCGTAAACTTTAAATCGAGAAAATTCCCAACGAACATAACGAAGAAAGCTGAGTTCGCCGATATAGTCTTTTGTTAGTAACATTCTGAATGATTTATCTTTCACTGAATTTCATAAATCTTTGCGAAGATCTCAAGTGTGTATTTTTATCTCCTTCTGACGACCTTGTAGAACAAGATGGCGGCCGTATTTTCCTGGAAGAACATTGTTGCGTTATGATTGGTCTCAAGTGTTTTTTTTTTAGTTTTCTTGTCTTTTCAGTGTTTAGCGTCAACAAAGGAACAAAATCTGCAGCGAGTTTATTTGCTCCACTGCGATTAACAACAATATTTTTAACTAACAAGAGAACTCGTACACTGAGTATAAATATGACTCGTGATCATACTCTATTGATAAATTCATTGCCTGACGAAGGAATTCCACGTTAAATTTCACGCGATTCGCGATTCGTGCGATATCGGTTTCTCAAGTGAAATTTAACGTGGAATTCCCGAGTCGGGCAATGGATTTTCTTTGAATCGCATAGCATTTAGTGATTTACGAAAATAAATAAAGAATATAGTCTGGTTGAAAGTTGCTGAAATTCCCGCCACGCGCCAGGAACCCATTGCGAGGTAAACTAACGAGCGAAAGGGAATCAAGCTAAAATTACACTGAAACTGACACGAGGTTCAACTAAAAGTGCAGTCGTTGCTCACAAAATTTGGTTTTCCGACATCAAAACTGCATTTTTATACACCTGTATTTTATTTAGGTACACTTAATTTTGATCTAATCTTTACCAAGAAAGCGAAAGTGCATTAACTGGAGACAAAATTGTGAAAGTTTGTGAAAGATTTAGAAAACCAGCGGCCTTTTGAAACCAACTTGTCGATAAGTGAAAATCTAAAGCCTGACAAACCGAAGAGCTGCTGCACAAGTATACGCACAACCTTGTAAGTATTAAGAGTTCCTTACTTTATTAGCAAATTACCAAATGTTAATGCTCAATTTCCGTCTCACAATAAATAAGCCTGTTTTTAAACTGTTGAATGTTACTTGTGTTCAGTCCACTCGTTTCCAAAGTTTTCCTTGTACCATGTTTTAGTACCGTTCTGCATGTAGCCGTGCTTTTCGTCCTGTTTTTACTTTTTTCAGTCATTTAACTTATCTGTGTGAATATTACATGAATTAAATCAGCAAATCCACGAAGCCCCAGCTTTTCCGTTCAAAATCACACATTTTTGCTGCAGTTGTTTTTGTCGATTCCCCGGATTAGAGTCTGTTTCGTCTTCAGTGTTCAGTCGAGCGCCAAAACATATAATTTCTCTTGAAAAACGGAATGAAAGATATATAATTTTCACGTTCTTTGACTACTGTTAACTTTGTGAATATCCTTTGTCTCTGTTCGCGATAATAAAATAGTAAACAAAAATATTTACGCGCGGGCTTCCTGTACATCGTTGAATACAGCTTCTCAAACCATTGAATTCCACAAAATATTAAACGCTTCGTTAGCCAATCAGCGCGCGAGTTTGAGTCGTGCTATGGCATTCAATGTTTTATTGCTTAATTGTTATTCAAACTTAATAACGCTTGCAAACTGATTTAACGGTTACCTGTCGTTAACTTCCCTACTCCTGTAATTAGGCTTGGATATCGTCCTCGTAACCAGGCAACGAATAAGAACCTGCGCTGTGACTTGACCCCAGGCCGTAAGTGACCACAACTCAACATGACTCCTTATAAGACATGTACTTGGCGTATTTTGCTACTGTCAAGTTGATGTCCATATGATTCTCCCAAGCGTAAGCTCGCTACTTGGTACATTTCTGCTTACCACAATGCACATCCGAAACGTTCACGCAAACTTGAGGGATCAGCAAAACCCTAACATGTACCATAGTATACATTCGGCCGGGATTACGGAAACGCATTCGGTACCTTTGAATGCTATTACTCGTCCTATTCGGCAAGCCATAGATGAACGGAAAGTCCATTCTCTGATACAAACACTCCAGGTAAGAATATTGTTTACAATTTCATAATTGCTTTAGATTTTGATAATGTTCGTATCTTAGATCAACCGATTTTTTCCCGGCTATTTATTAATGGTTTATGAAGTACTGAACATCATTGATATAATATTTGGGGACAAGATTCTCATTCATTATTTTCAAGGAAACTAAACATTTGTGGCGTTTTCATCTTTCCAAACAATTCTCTGTAAGATTTGAATGAACGTTTTAAGTTTAAGTGCATCAGAAAAACACTTTTTGATACGCGAATCAGTAGTGCCGTTGTTTTCGTCCATTTTTCTATCTCAAATTTTAAAGAAAAAGAAAAAACGAAGAAAGAGGAAAAAACGAAGAAACAGAAACTGTATATTATTAATTAGGCACGTTGCCAATAAGCAGTATATTTCAAATGTGTGTGAATCACAACTAACAGAACGTGTACTACAGGTTAATTTGTAATTCAAATATTGTGCGGTTGTGTATTGCTATTCTGACATTGAATTAATTTCCCAAGATAGATGCAAACCGCAACATTTCATTGCGACACGCCAGCATGTGGCAGTATTGAGGAGCTGTTTTAAAACTTAAAATCGACACAAACATTTTTTTTATCGCCGCTTCATCTTTATCAGAAATTATATAATTTGGGTACTTATATCCTGATTCAAAAATTCAAAAACACCATTTTTAAAACAAACGGACTAGGAAATCTGTGATTGCAAATTGTTAACCGATTTTTATGTAGAATCTTGGAAGCAACATTTAATAATTCAACTGGCACCCGGCCTCTAATACGAAAAAGGAAATGAATGAAAAACAATTTAATATCGTTATTTCTCTTTTTTATTCCGTTATATAGAGTTTCAGATACTTTAAAACAAAACTAAGTAAAACAGAGGTCTATAAGCAACATTTTAATGATTTGTATGACAAAACAAAATAAACTATCAGCTATTATATTATTTGAACACGACGTTTTCCCCAAAAAACACGAGTTATCAGTTTAAACTGATTCTTAAAAAAAGATTTATTAATGAAAACCAGCTTTCAGCGTCCTTTTTTGAATTAATATGCGTTAGTTAAGGATAATGCTAACTTCTTTGAAGAATTGCCACGAATTGAATTATATTGGCTCAGATAAGGATGCGTTACTCAATATATGTTGTTAAAAGCTTTCTCGTTTTGCTATTTCTTCAACTGCTTTTAACGATTTATATATCACAACATTTACCATTTAAATATGTGTTATAGCTTAAAGAAACACAATAAAATGTTTCTGAATTAGTTAATTTAAATCAACAACATTTGGCTTTTCCTCAAAAAACGAAAGCACTATCATTTTATCATCAATATTGCATACATGGGTACTGACTTTGGTGAGCAGTTTCTAAATCTCAACCATGACATTATATGGACATTATATGGACCATATCTGAATAATCGTAACTAAAACGGTGAGATGTTACACTTATGAAGCCGCCTTGTGATGACGTCATAATTTCATTGGGACACTTTTTCCTTTTCGAAATCGTCTATTTAGCAACGCAAAAGCTTTGAAATATTCAGGAGCTTTATATTTTAATACATATTTGTTTCTAAACGATTGACGTTTTTCCAGGGATCCAACACAAGATATTTAGTACCTCCAATCGATGTACTGTGGATCAAAGGACGACTTGGAGGCGATTATTTTTACTCATTTGGAGGCTCGCACCGATACGAGGCTTACAAGAGAATGGGAAAGATGACTATCCCTTGCAAGTTAATCCCCTCCACTGTGGATAACTTGAGGGTGTATCTTGGCTCGTCTTTACCAGATCTGAAGTGAGAAACACGAGATAATTGGTTGTCATGGTGTTGACATTTGTATTAATACAAGACAGGTTGGACTCTCAGCATTCGTGAAACAGTTTCATTTTGAAAAGGCAGTACTTGGTTGCCGGTTGGATGTTATTTGTAAACTTAGGGCACTTTCCGTTTATGCTGCCGGTTTGGACAGGACTGACTGGTTCTTGTTGTACTGAAAGGAAAAGTCCGCTCTCTCTTTTAAATCTATAACGCAGTTTTTCACGTTGTGTCTTTGTAGACACCGGCCACATTGTTTGTTAGCAAGTACATTGATTTAAAGGGGAAAGATATTGCATTTTGTAATTAAGACTATTTTTTCATGCTGTCGTCCTGGATGTTGCCGTGGTAGTCTCTATTTGTATGCGCTGTAGGACAGAACTGGCTAGTTCTCCTCCTCATGAGACAGCTGACCAGTCTGTCCGAACGAGTTCACAGAACTGATGCATTCTACTTGAGAACTGGCCGATCAGACCAATTGGTTCTTGTAAATGGAAAGTGCCCTTAACCGAGAACACCAAGATGGCGGCCATAAAACGAAAATACAAATAATAATAAACACTTTCAGTAAAATTTCATCAGTAAATATAGATATCCCCGTGCTCTGATTGGTCGAGAATTACGTCATACGTCGCTATATTCACCTCCAGAGCGCCTGGAGGTGAATATAACATACAAGGCATTTACGAAAATGGCCGCTCGCATTTTTTACTGATGTTTTTCACGAAAAAATAATTAATATGAAAGAAAAAGCTTTCCAAAACCCACTAAAGAAGCAACTAAATAAGTATGACTAAACTTGAAGCTTTTTTTAATCCATAAGCCGTCGCAAACAAAGTTTACTTACGAGTTTTGGGTTGAGTTTGTTCGGTCCTCGTGATCACAAACTTTCACAACTGAGATAAGGTCTACTTATAGAGCAATAAATAACACAACGAGACTTTGTCCTACAGATTTGGGAACTGTTCGACTTAAAAAGAGTGTACTTACTTGAGTTATTTTCCTCGTGGTTCTTGATAGAAAAACAACAACTAAAGTTCTAGTTTCATCCAGGAAGCCGGTTGCTGTTATACTCTTCTCTCGCCGCTCTTGGTGTGTTTTCAAGTTTGATCTCATACCGAAATCATTTGTCTCTTGTTTTACCGTTGTCTTTGATTCTGTGATGGCTACAATCCACAAAACTACAAACTGTAGTTTATAATTTCCAGCAAATTTGTCCTTTGAAGTGAACTCATGAAAGTGGTTCCTTTCGATAAATTTGCACTCGCCGTGGCAGATTTTCAATTTTGCCCATTTCCACTCATTTTCGCTGCATTTCCTCTCTTTTTAACACGGTTCGAGGTCTCAAAAGTGAGGACTGCTGCTTCAACTTTAATTCTAGTGTGCATTTTGACTGCTTTTCGGTATTTCTCCGTCTTTAGCAAATTCACTCTTGTAGTCCCTGCAGGTCTCGTTTCGAGTCGGTTTGTGCAGTGAACCCGTAGCGACACGTGATTATGCAAATGTTGTCACAAAACTATCATGTCACGCGCGCTTGAAAAAAACTTATAAAAGGGTCGGTAGTCAGACTAATATTGTATATTGTCTAGTTTTAATTTCTCTGATATTCACTGATGAAATTATACTAAAACAACTATTCACTGAGTCTCGACTTAGTCTCGGTAAATATTCACAAATAGTCACTTCGACTTCAGTGCATAATTGTTAAATATAGCGCATATACATAAATGTTCTATGCGCTTACAATAATTTGATTAATTGCGCAAAACGATAAAGATATATAACATCTGGGACGGAATTACAAAGTGTGGCCGGTTAAGCCGGTCAAAAAGAGTAGCTATTTAGTTTAGACTTAAATACGACTACAGTAGAGGCTTCACGAATGCTTAAGGGCAAGTCGTTCCACAGCTTAGGCACCGATATTGAGAATGTACGCTGGCCATATGATTTGAGTGTAGCTATGTAAGGCGTAACGAGTCAGCAGATGAACGCAGTGTCCTGATAGGTCTATGGACAAGCACTAGGTCTAGTAGATAGGTAGGAGCTAAGTTGTTCAGAGTTTTATAGGTGAAGTAGTAGGAGTTTAAATATTATTCGCTTATCTATGGGTAGCCCGTGTAGCTCTCTAAGAACAGGTGAAATGTGAACCTATTTCCGTTTACATGTTAATATACGGGCGCTGCGTTCTTAACATGTACATGCTGCAGTTTCTGGGTAAGTTGTTTTGGTATACCATATAATAAAGAGTTGCAGTTATCTAGAGTTGGCAAATAAATGACTTAAATATTTAAAGGCCCTTGTACGAGATCAGTAGTGCTATTAGCAAAACATGCTTTTAAATGCTATTTTCCACTTCCAATTGATTGTCAATATTTGGAAGTTTGTTTGCCATCCAGTAAATGAATCCTTCCCAATGGGATCATGGGCGAAATTCGTTGGTTATTGTTGAACAATTATTCACCGGCGAAGTGGAGGTGAATAGTATTCACCGCTCTGAGGTGAATATACCACACAAGTGAATAGCCAACACCAAATCGTTATTTTATTTTCTGTCAAATGGACAAAAACTCGGGTGAGATGATCGCTGCTTCGCTCGAAGGTGAATAGCAAAGGATATTCACCTCAGGAGTAACCAATCAGAACGCACGAAAAGCACTATTCACTTGTGTGGGACAGAGCGGCAAAAAGGAGCGCAGCGCACTAGCCACTTTATTAAAAGTGAATCCTGAAGTGAATCAAGATGGCCGGCGAGCGGGAGTGGATTGTAGCTCTTTTTCAGGGACCTCTCACAGCTCAAGAAATACCACGATTACTTACTTCACACCATGGACTGATATTCTTCAGTGACTTCTTTGAGCCCAAATAACACATAATCCAGACCACAGAAAGAACGCTACAATTGCTCGTTCAACTCTGTCTTCAAGAAAAACGAACCATTTCGAAATGTTCATATGCGACTGGGAAAATGCGAAAAATAAGGAAACTTGTGAATATATAAGCTTTATACTTCGATAGAGAACTAAGGAGGTAATGTGTTTCAACATATAAAATAACATATTCGAGATTTTCATACTATTTTTCAAACGAAGCATTTGAATTTACAGTAGTGACTAGACTGTCTACAGCAGTAGAAATCCTGGAACGGCGATCATTACCAAAGACTGTAAGTAAATCTACAGAGCTATTATCAGGAAATTATACAATATTTCACTTGATTTTGGTTATTATGGTATTACATCGGCATTTTGACGAATTAGTTGACTGATTTACCAATGCAAAGAAAACGAATTTTCATTTTGTTTTAAAATGAAGTGTTGTATATACATGTAAAAACTTAATATGTTATAATTGTTCTGTTAATAAAACATAGTTGTAATCGAATGCCTTTGGCAAAGAAGTTTTGTGTTCATTTAATTTTGTTCATGTTAGAAGTGGGTTGGCACTAATTATGTTGTGTGGGATTTTTGTGTGGTTTTGTAAGAGAGGTGCATATCAAGAGCCTGCATGTGGACTTTCTCACCTAAGCTTTACATAAAAATGCTTTTATACACATTTTATGCAGATCAAGCAAAGAAGCAGTAACTCTCAGGTCTTGTTTATTTTCCTGTAAAATAATCAAACTTGATTCTCTTCCCAATTTTTGTTTTGGAATATCTGGACTGAAATAGTAAAGGAGCACCTGGTTATACAGATTACTTGTTTTAAAATAAAGACTTCAAACACCATTATTTCTCTCTATCTCTATTCTTCCCAAACAAAAGCAAAGTCAGGCAAATATAGCAAACTATGAAAACAAACACAAACGTATACAGTTTTCATCTACTTTCTCATTATTTGAGACTAAGTGTTTTAAACCTGTTTATTTTTAATGTAGAAAAAAATGACAATTATCTGGTCCCATACATTAACAGCATTGGAAGGAACACATCTATATGGAATTAAGACTCGAACAATTTATGCTTTTCAGCACTGACTCTTCATCTTTATTCTCCACAAAACAAAAACACTTATGTATCTATGAAACATTAAAAATAAGTTATTCTCTTAAAATATGCAAAAACTATTTGTGAAATTTAGAAGTAAATCATGTATGTGTTGGTGTTGTAACTCAAATTTTGAATGAGGAAGGGTAACATTGTAAGTGTTGATTGAAAGAATGTGATAGTTGATTCAGTTTAATAAGTGGGTTTGATAATGTATTTGGGAAAGGAAAATCATGATGGCTTAATGGAGGTTAATGAGGTTTCATTCATGATACTAACATTAACAATCAGATACATGTGCAAAACATGACATATAACTAATTGACTAATGATTATTATCAATACTAAGAATATCTGCTCACACGTACATTGCATGTTCATGTTAATTCAAATTACAAGGGTTTTTAATTTTTTAAAGTTAAATTTTTGACAAAATAATATTTGTAGCTATCTAAATACTAATATTATAATAAATTACATATTTATGTATGTTGTATCTGAACCTTAAATTCAGAAAGAGTTTACCATCAGAGAATCCCTGAGCTTTAGGTTATAGCAGACTTCCTAGCCATTTTAAAAGGGTCTGCTTAATACAGAATGCACACTTGGCATTTTAAAACTTATGTTTAAAAATGTTGATTTTAAATGAACATGCATGATCATAAGCAGAGATTCTTAGCATCAATATCATTATAATAGAACTATTATTAATTAATTATTTCTTTACTAATACACACTGTCTGATTGTTATTATTGTTGTTATTATTATTATAAAATGGAAGCCATTGGAAACTAGAAACATGTTCTTCATTCCAACATATTTCCCGTCATTGCTTTCCTTTCCCAAATTAATTGTGCTTATTATTCAGACTGGACTATCTCATTCATTCACTGGGTACCTAACCCTTCCCCCTCCTTCCTCAAAATTATCCAATAAAAAGCTGACCCTCTTCCTGCCTTGATATGATTCATTAGGTACTGCATTAGCAATTCAAACATATAGTAGTATAGTCGGCGTCAAAATGATACCCGTTTTTCTTGCACAAGAAAACTCAAAAAGTGAATTCAGAAATTCATTTTTGAGTTTTCTTGTGCAAGAAAAAAGGGTATCAGTTTTGACGCCGACTATACTACTAGGGGTAACTAAGGGTCATTCAAAGTATCACTAGACATTCTTGTACATAAAATCCAACTTGATAATCCTATTAGAGATATGATTACATATAGTTATATCGACATCGATTGCTTGTACGTAAAATCCAACTTGATAATCCTATTAGAGATATAATTACATATAGTTATATCGCTGCAACAGCCTTACACCTAAAAATCCAAACTCGAGTACCTGTTAAAGCTATCGTAATATATAGTTGTATCGAAGGGAGAATGGTGAGACCACGTAGTGAACCACTTCCACGGAGTCTAGCTCGAGAGGCAGGTGCTATTCTAGAGGAGAGAGATGGAATGCTTGAGGGGATGGAGATAGGTCGCCGTACTATCCGATGGCGCTTCTTCCAAGGTGTGGCAGGAGACTTGACCCCTAGGATCATGGAAAAGCTAGTTGCAAAGGTAACCACCAGCTTTTACCTGCGCTACAGCTACACCTATCGCATTCGGAATGTCAACGACGGACGCGTGATTCTATTCTCCAAGACTGTCCCAGGCTCTCCATGGGTGAACATCCTAGAAGATGGAGAAGAGTGGATCAATAGCAAGGAGACAGCTCGTTTGAATCCCGACAACATCAATCGACCAAATACCCAATGGGCCTTTGTTCGTTGGATATATGTGGATGTCAAGGTCGTGATCGATCGTCAGCTTTTGTTGGGAACAGGTCCACTACCCCAATGGCTTCGCCAGAAAAAAGGAATGTTTGCCCTTGATCGATATGGCGACAACCTATGTCTTTGGCGCTGCCTTGCCATGCATGAAGGAGCCCGTGCAGACAAGTGCAACACCTCAGCTCGAAAACTTGCCCAGGCCTTCTATCGCCTGACAGCGCTCACACAAGACGTTCCCAGAACTTCCTTAGACCAGCTGGAGGAAGTCGAGTTGCACTTTAGAATCGGTATTCGGGTGTATGAACCCACGGAGGACGGCGCTTGGCATCTGACGCGACATGCAGCTCACTACAAGCATACGATGACGATTGGGATATACGACGGACATGCCTTCTACATCAAGAACATCAACAAGCTAGGGCACATCTACGTATGTAACGATTGTAAGCAACGGTTCACGAAAGCCTCAGACCTTCACCGCCATGCAGATCGTTGCAGTCGTGGCGAAACGAAGATTGTTTGCCCTGGAAAGGTAATCACAGTACCCCAGGCGGCATACGAAAAAGCCTTCTGGCCAGAGAGCACAGCCAGCAAAGTCGCTCTATGCTGGTTGGAACGCGAAACCAAAAGGATTGGACAACACATTCATCATGCAGCTTGTGGGCATGGTGGAGAGCATTGGATCGAAGGAGCACCGGTCGACGGCTACGAACCTCTTTCGAAAACCATCTTTCAATTTCATGGATGCTATTTCCATGGCTGCCCGAAATGCTTCCCTAGGGAAAGGAGGCTCTATCTCAAGACCTGTGAAAGAACGGCAAAGCTACAAGGAGCTGGTTATACAGTAGTGGAAGCTTGGGGCTGCTCCACAAAGAAGAAAAACAAACCGGTCCCCACACCAACACAAACTGTCTACCCACACTTCATAGTTTACGATTTCGAAGCCTATCTCGACACGACAAAAGGAAGACAACCAACGGACCACCTGACCATCGAAAACGTTCACGTTCCCATATCAGTATCAATTGCCGACACGTACAATCGAAAGTCAACCCACATCTGTCGACGCAATCCAAAAGAACTCATCGAAGCCTTCGTCGAAGAACTCCAGCTAAGAGCGAAAGTGATCCAAGAAGTCATTGCAGAACAGTTCTGCCCCAAGACACCTGAATTCTCTTTTGACACCCTACCAAAGAAACAACAAGCGAAGATCGACGAATGGATCCGCCAAGTTCCAGTAGTGGGATTCAACTCTGGCAGGTACGATCTCAATCTGATCAGGGAGCACTTCGTAGGAATCATTGCTGACACCTGTTCAAAGATCCTGGTAGCAAAGAAAGCCAATTCCACTATGTTCCTATTGACCCCAGATTTCCGTTTCCTTGATGTGATCAACTACCTTGGACCTGGAACTTCTTATGAACGTTGGGTCGCTGCCTATGGCTGTGAGTTGCAAAAGAGTTTCTTCCCATATGAGTGGTTCGATTCTCCAGACAAGTTGGATCACATTGGATTACCAGACTATCCAGAGTGGGGTTCAAAGTTGAAAAGAGAACATCTACTATTTATGTCAGAGTTCGAAGACTGTGAGTGCACCTTTCTCGACAAAGGAATGGAAACCTTTGCAGACTGGCTACGATACTACAACGACCTAGATGTAGTTCCATTCCTAGAGGCACTCGAAAAGATGCGAGATTTCTATCACGAGAAAGGAGTAGACATGCTGAAAGACGCAGTGTCCATTCCAGGAGTCTCACTACAGTTCCTACTTCGAGGTAGTGTAGAAAGGGGAGCTGAGATGTACGCTCCAAGTAAGGAAGCCTACCGCATGCTGAAAGACACTGTCGTGGGAGGTCCAAGCATAGTGTTCACCAGACTCCACGAAGCAGGAGTGACTAAGATTCGTAGTCATCAGGGAGGAACTAAGACTTGTCGTAAGATTCTTGGATACGATGCCAACGCCCTATATCTTTCTACCATGGAATTCGAAATGCCTTGTGGAAAAGAAAAGGTTGTGCACTATGACGATCCAGGTCCAGCCACTGAAGGATTCGTTGAATGTCTACTTGGTGGAACGTGGTTTGGATATGCAGAAGTAGACATCGAGATACCAAAGAAATTGTGGAAGGAATTTGAGGAGATGCCACCCTTCTTCTACAACAAGAAAATCCCCAAAGAAGCAATCCCTCCAGAAATGTTGGCCTACCTCACAAAGACAGGTAGAAAGCTCAGCGAGGAAAAGAAGCTAGTTGGGAGTCTCTCTGGAAAGAAGTTGCTACTCTATGCTCCTCTTCTACTTTGGTATGTAGATCATGGCGCAGTGATCACTGCTGTCTACCGCACGATAGACTACGAACCCAAAGAAATCTTCGGATGGTTCGTGGACCAAGTCACTGAGGCACGTCGTATGGGAGATGAAGATAAAGGCGAGGCTTTGCTGGCAGATGTGTTCAAGCTACTAGGAAACAGCGCCTATGGAAAGTTGCTCGAAGACTTGGGACGCCAAACGAAAGTCACCTATACAAAAGATGAGAAGGTTGTGGACAAAGCATTGCGAAGTGTTTGGTTCGAAGACCTGGAAGAGATTGGTGATGCATATGAACTCGAGAGCCGAAAGGACCAGATCCGAATCAAACGCCCTTTCCAAGTAGGTATCGCTGTGTACCAGCTTGCGAAGCTGCGTATGCTCGAGTTCTACTACGACTTCCTCGATAAGTACATTGACCGAGATGATTTCGAATACATACAGATGGACACAGACAGTGCGTACATTGCCATCTCGGGAAATAGCCTCGATGAGGTTGTAAGACCGGAACTACGTGAGGATTTCGAAGCCAATAGGAAGGAATGGCTAGCTTGGGACAAGTGGAGCAGTCGTACGCCAGGACTCTTCAAACTCGAATTCGAAGGACAGCGCGCCATTGCCCTATGCTCGAAAGCCTACTACGTCGATACGGGTGGCAGCAAGAAGTATTCCGCTAAAGGTATGTCTAGGCGTCACAATGACATTTCGTGGGATCGATTCAAAGCAGCCCTCCAGGGTAGTATCGACATGGCGGAAAACCGAGGCTTCCGACTATTGCCAGAAGGTGTGGTAACCTACGACCAATGGAAGCTTGGGCTATCGGCTTACTACGACAAAAGACGCGTTCTTCCCGATGGAATCCACACCGAGCCAATAGAGTACGCTGTTTAGCGTCTAGGTACAAACAGAATTCCTTTTGGTGGTAGTTCTGTATCCCTAGGAACAACTTGTAGCTCTTCACGAACGAATCCACGTTTGGGTGCGTCCTTCTCCTTTGCAAGGTAGTAAAGCACAGGCTGTCCCGAAGATACTACACTTCGCGAAATGGTGTATATCTGCAAACTCCACACAGGATCAGTAGCTCTACGTTTTTCACCTCCTTCCAATTCTCCTGGTGCATAAAGATATCGAACTAGAACGTCGAATGGTAGACGCTCTTCTCTCAATCCAACGGTTCGCGAATACGTAGGAGTCTTCAGATCTACTTGTTGCGTCATTACAGAATTCGAAGGCTCTTTACCAGTCAACCGAGTCACCTCACTATTCATAGCTTTGATAACCATTGGTAAACGAACTACCCATTCTCTACTACGTTCATCTGATCCTTCCGAAGTAAGTACCATCTCTTGTGCATACTGATACCCAAACAATCTCTCGGCTAGAGTTCTATTTGCTCTTTCAACAAAACTTTGCGCTCTATGATTACCAGCCTCACCTCGTTGAACTTTCGTACCATGTAGTTCTAGCGTTTCAGACATACGTCCCATGAATTCTCTACCAGGATCTACTTGCAAAGTCTTTGGCCATTCTAGTGGACTACGTTTATAGATTCGTTCGAATGCCGCAGAAACTTCACCACTATCTTTAGATGCCAAAGGTTCGGCTTCTTTGTATCGAGAAGCTACATCGATTACCACTAATGCATACTTATACAGTTTCCTTCCACGTCCAGGCCGATCGTGTGGTAGAAATATCAAATCAGCTTGGTGGACTTCATTTGGTTTCGATACAGTCCAATGTGGTCGTGGAATGTGTTTTGGTGGTGGTAGATATATTTGCCACATAGATTGCTTTTCCAACCAACTCCTAGCCACGTCTTCTGATGCTTTCGCTGCTACCGATAGCTTGCCAATTGCAGAGTGACCTTTCCAATAGCCCATAGGACCGTAGAAGGTATTCGCAAGTTTAGAATGTAAATGCCGTCGCATTCAAAACAGCGCCGAAAATCGACATACCAATTGCTGCTAGTGCCATTATTATTTGGTCTTTTCTTTTTCTTTCTCAAGTTGTTTCTCAAGATATTCCTTTGCGTATAAGCTACCAAGTATCACGGCAGTCCACTTTGCGTAATTCGCTAGGGAAGAAGAAGGATCACTAAGCATAGATTCCTTGGTAGTCTTTTTTACGATCCACCCAATACCAGCAGCGAGTCCAACGATTTTGACTGCATCGGTTGCCGTCTTCGTCAATTCCTTCTCCATCTAGATATATACTACTATGATCTCGAGTCTTTAAGTGTTACTCCATGTCTAGTGCCGTTGGCTTTGCCGGAGCTGCAGGTTGTGTCGTGCTAACGGTGGCAACACGCTTATTACCATCTACATACTTCTTGTACGCAAAGTACGTGCCAAACAATGTAGCGCCAGTACCAATGACTGCGAGGATAGTCAGGCTTTCGAACCGACCTTTCTCTACGTCGACTTCTTTACATGATTCGCTTTCGCGCATCAACTCTCTCTTTTGAGCTTCTTTAGCGAGTTTGTTGCTTAACGCTAGTGCTTTTCCAGCTGCGACGCGCTTTGGTTTTTTTATCTTAGTTGGTGCAGTCGTCGGAGGATTCGCAGTTATCTGGTCCGCTTCTTCCATCTTGATTCAATATAGTAGGTATATGTGGAGGTTCAACAGTTGTTCCAGGAATGACTACGTGACCAGATATGTGGAATAGGACGCTAGCTAGAGCTACAAGGCGACCTGCTTTGAGCGATAGTAGGCCAGTCGCAGCACTGATTTCGTTGCGGACTAGAGGGTCTTCTTGTAGGTCCTTGATTAGGGCTTCTTGAGAATCTATTGGTACTAGGTAGGCAACTAGGCGGGTAGCTAGACGCGTCACGCCGTCGACTAAGCCTTTCGTTACTTGCTGAGCTAGGACGGCCTGATACCTCCTACACAACTTGTCTATTTCTTTCTCAGGAAGTCTAGAGATGTCTCCTAGAGAAAAGTTCTTACCTAAGTATTCTTTCGTTACGCCTGTTGCGGCTAAGATCGAAAGTGATTCGCGATTGTCCGACGTAACGTCTAGGTTGGTTGGTGGTGGGCCTGTTACATCCTCACCGAATATCTCGAGTACTTCTTTATCCATGATAATATGTTGTAGGTGCTGGGAGCTCTAACACTACCTCGAAAGGATGGCGGAGACAGAAGCACATGCGAGCGAACTTATGGGATCCAAGTATCATTCGTAACTCTTTACATTCTTGCGAGCCTCCATAATCCTCAAATATCCTTTTACCATCTACGGCCGATGCTGTATGGAATGCTACTACGATAGCTACGTTCTCACGGAAGGGTTTACATATGCTCGTTAGTTGTTGGGACAGCACCCAAACGGAAATCCCTATATGTCGTGCAGAAAAGGCTAAGTCCACTAGCTTGTCAGTTCGTTTCTTGACGTCCTTCGATGCGGCGCAATCATCGAGAATCAATAGAGTATTGGTACCTGACCAAAATGTTGTGCAAATACTCAAAGTAGCATCGATGGCATCCTGCGGTGGTGACATGACGAAGAAACGAGGATCTCGATTTGCAAATCCACGATAAGTTTTGTTGTGGGCATACGTAGGACAAATCAGTACTATGTAATCGAACTTACCACGAAATGATCCACGAAGTTGTTCTATGAGAAACGCAGTCTTCCCACAATTCGTCGGACCGACTATGAGTGCGTTGAACGGCACGTGCTCTACGAGAGAATCCATCAGTATAATATACTTTGCAGAGATCTGTTCAATATCGTGACCTGAGCATCCGCAAGGACATAGATGTGCATTTTCACATTTCCACTTCCCTTTGCAGTTCTATGTATGCGAATGTCGATGTCCTTTCCACTACCGGTTTGTGCCAAGCCATCACCATGAACGGTGGAATCTTTTGCTGTGCGACAATCGATTAGAATAGAGAATCTATTTTCAAAGAACTTCTTTGGAGTCATAGAAGTATTGGGTGTGCCAAACCAGCTTCTTGCAGCCTCCCAGAAATCTAGGGGAAGCATGCCGCTTGGAAAGAGTCTGTTGGGAATCCCATTGACATCTACTTCTACCTTTAAGATATCTGGATTCGAGAATGCTTCACTATCTCGCGTGCCAATGGTAGGTGGATCTATGAATAGTAGAAGCAGTCCAGCAAAGGATCGTCGTGGAACATTGATGTTTTGAGATATCAAAGTATCGGACGTTTTAGCGATATCTACTGTTTTGAAGTGAACAGCGTAGTTGTATAGGAATGCAGTACCTATTTCATATTTGTGAAGTGCACTACTAGCCAGCGTTTCGTTCCTGATTGCTTCGTATTCTAGTTGGAGGTTGGTAAGTTGGTACGTACCTATCTTCGTCGTATCCGATCCAATTACAACCTCGTTGGCAGACGCTAGAGTTAACTCGAACGTAATGGTACTTTCTAAGGCATGTGGATATAGAACTCCATGTTGTGTCAGAATGTCAACATCTAAGGGAATCCTATACTTAGAACCACATGCAGTTAGGAGCGCGTTGTCTGCAGCAGATGAAGTACTTGCGTCACCAGCTTTCGATCGTAGCTTATTCAAGTTCTCTGATTGAATGCCTTGTTGTATTCTAGACTCTCTCTCCTGAGTAGATAGGTATACATCGGAGTATGTTTGTAGGAGGTCTGGCCTGACAAGGTCTTCTACTGTTTCAGCTCCCATCCTACAGATTCTACGCATGACCAAACAGCGTCCAACGTTCGAAACGACTCTGTTATTCACATGTCCACCAGATAGTACGATGTCGCCCAATAGCGCTAAGCTACCAGGTACTAGTACTACATCTTCTGCTAGCTTTGGAACTTCTACGTATAGAGTCTCACCTGGATTGGCAGATGATCGAGTGAAAGTTTTCCTATACAAGTCTCGTGGAGCCTTGAGTGCATGAGGCTCTCTTCGTACTTGTGTGGGATCCAATGTTAACGAGATCATGTTGAATATAACTATATATGTAGATATGTTTAACATGGCCTCTGAGGGTAGGTATGATGAAAGAACTGATGAAGCTGAAAGAGGAAGAGACTACGACAACGATGATACTGTCAATGAAGAAGCACGGAAATTGGCGTCAGACTCTACGAATGTGGATCCGAGTGAATCATTAAACCTGAAAACTAGACGCGACTTCGCCAAGGAAGGTGCTCGACCAAAGAATCGGGAAACCTCGTTTACCGTAGAAGATAACGATTACTTCGACGAACTCGTTGCGGAGGATGAGGATAGAATCAAACATCCGAAATTTAGCGATCGCCACGTAGTCTTCAAAACAGGCACATCGGATGAAATGAAACAAATGCTATTCGATACTGTATGGAAACACTATGTGGATGTAGGGATTCGTGGAGGATTCATTGAGATAACTGGAATATGGGAGGCCAATAAGGAACTGGCTAGAATCTATCTTCACGTACTTGGAAGTAAAGAGAAGCCCATACCTTTGACCACAGTGAAGGGTGAAAGATATCAAAGTATGGGTAAAGATCTCAAATTTGCCCTAGGTCCTACAGATGCAGAAAGAGAAGACCAAGTCCTCCAAGGTCAAGAAAAGGCCGCCGAACATCTCAAAGTAGAAGATAGCATACTTCAAGACCTAACGTCAACTGAGGATCAGAAGGAAGCGGCTAAGAAAGAGAAAGTACACATCCATAACGAAATAGAATTACTCGAACGTCAAGAGGGAGCCATACTAGAACGTATGTCGCTACGTGAAAGGATCAAATACATTTTTAGAAAGCATGGAATGACTGTTCTTGCAGTGGTAACTTCTATTGGCGCTATCGTTAGTACGATAGTTTCCCTGTTGTCGAAATCCATACCAAAACCAATAAAGACTGGTATTGATAAAGCAGCAGATGCAGTAAAGAAGGGATTGCAAACGACTGGGGGGTTGTTGAAAGAAATGGGAAAGAAACTTGGACAGATCCTACCTGGAATGATTGGATCGATTGCGAGTTTCATATTTACTATGGCTGGTAAAGCTCTGGGAGTACTAGCACAGAACGTTTGGTTATTCATCGTAGCAATAGTGGTGATCACGATAGAGCAATACAAACGACGTTAACGAAACAACATCCATGCAATTCCAGCTGCGGCAATGGATGTCACTGCGAGATTAATTTCATGTTGTGGGGCAGCCTTTTGTACGGGATCTTGTTTCTTGTGCGTGACAGCCTTTGGTACAGGAACTCGTTTCTCGAGATGCGGCACCAATTTCTTATCTGGTGGTCCTTTCATAGGAAGAGGTAGGTGTCCTTTGCCTTCTGCATTGATGTCGTTAGTGCCTAGCACCATATCTTTCGTAGCTTTCGGGATTGGATTCTTATAGCCATCTTTCTCACTAAGATAGTACACTAGATTGCTTGGCAATAATCGCACACCTGGAGCTATTGCTAGATCGAGCCTCTTATGCGTCCTCGTTACAGCAGTATGATAGTTATTGTAGCTCACCACTAAATCGTTTTCGAGAATAGCGCCTTCGACTAAGCTCTTGAACTTTTCCTTGACGTTATGGCTATCTACACCTATGATGGATTCGTTCAAGTCGGCTTGAGCACCAAGCATGCAATATCCAAAAGCCTCGACAGATCTATCCAATCTACCTAATCCAACATCTGTCAAACCCTTTCCGATTGGTGGTGTAAACCAATTGTATTGCTTTCCTTCATGTTCATCGTTCCTAATGAAGGCCACAAGATTGCCCTGATCCTCCTTACCGCCTTGGTCTGCAAATAAGTTATGTTTCTGAGGCCATGTGGTTGCACCTTTGTCATAGCTTCGGTCTCCATGGACGTTTACGTATCCTCTCCAACCTGGGTACAAAAGGAATATATCTCCTAGTCCATTATTCCTACCTCCGTGCCATCGGAAATCTGGTGTTCGAGATATACCAAATTCGATGCACAATTTCTTAAGAGCTGATTTGTTATAGGGGTTATCCATTTGCTTGAAATGAGAGTTACCAGGTAAAGGAACTCCATGAGTACCACCAAGTTCACGTAGAATTCTTCGTATCGTGAAATAAACATGGAATCGTAGGAACCCCTGAACGACTGGTGGATACGTTTTGAAAATAGGATCAAACAATGACACTCCACATCCAGAAGTCGCACACCACGTTGCAAAATTCAATTGTTGAGGCCAGTATTTGAAATCCTGACCATGTAACCAATGGTAGGACTCATTTGCTGTCATATGCTTTACGACGGTCTCCTTGAATATATTTGGAACGCCTGCTTCGAACCTATCCTTTGGGGTGCCATATATCCATAGATTAGTGAGATCGATATCTTGTGCCGGTCCAGTAGAAGGAACTGCTGTAATAGGATATTTTGCACTATTGTCTAGGATCAACGTAGATGGGAAACCTTTATGCATATCCCACAACGCATTATCGATGCGTCTTTGAGTGACTGCAGGTAGCTTTGAGACATCATTGCCGTAAACGACATAGCTAGAATCTCCATCTCGAAACCAAATACTCGTCGAATACTTGCCTGGACCGTTCACTTCCGTAGAGGGATAGAACTTGTGAAGATCTGCATGTGGGTATTTCTTCTTGAACTTCGCTAATAGATCTGCATTCAATGTTGCAACCTCTCTACTTTTCACCTCTTCTCTATCTATCCGAGCTTGATTCTCTCTCCTAGCTTGATTCTCAGCCTTTGACCTTATGTTAGCATTCGGTGTTGGGAACTCTTCCTCTTCGTCTTTCCCTCCGTAATGGTAACTGAAAAGACCTCCGGACCTCCTCATGTTGAAGTTATACGTATATATAGTTATACCTTCAACACATAAGATGGTTCTCTTATATATCACCACAACATTGGCCGACCATACTGTCTACTTCGACGATCCAATTCTTATCAATAATATTTCGCTAGTTGAGGTCACTTTTGAGAACAGTTGGTGGAACCTAGAAACGAAGGCTTCGTTCTCGTGGTGGAATAAAGAAGGTGTGGGGTTCCCATACAATATCGCTATGGGGCATCACGATATGGCAAGCATCCAACCATACTTTAAACCTGCAATTGATGCTGGCATTGTGAAATTCGCGAAACCTGTACCTACAGAGGCTTGGACCCTAGAAGTCAAGAAACCAATCCAATTAAGTGAAAATCTCTGCACGCTGTTGGGCATCGAATGTAATAAAGATGCGAGGGATAACGGCGAGCTGATAGTACTAAAAGGTATTCATGAACTGGTGCTCAAAGATATCGAAACAGTGTATGTCCACTGCGATGTGGTGGATTCCAGCTTTTCAATTCGAGATGGAAAACGATCACAAGTCCTAGCCACGATAGAGATCCGAGGTGAAAGATTCGCAAAATCGACATACGCCTCTCTACTCCCAACAACCACTCGAGCTCCAGGGACAATGCAAAGCAGCCTTCGCCTTACGATTCGTGATGAGAAAGGCAACGTGGTAAACTTCCGTGGTCGCCCGATACGATACGTGTTGAAGCTTGAGTAAGCTATATGTATAACGTTACAATGGAAGGCGACTCGATTCAACCGTTTCCATCAGCACCAAGTATCTATCCACAGATTGCTAGTGACACTGGAAAGAACTTTAGACTGCAAACGATCCGAGACACGCTTTCGGACATCGAAGTTCAAGAAAGGCACTACGAAGGTGTGCGCAAGAAATATGCACGTTCTCAAGGAATAGTTCATGGCATCGCAGTGGTAACTGGAGGTCTATCTGTGATCTTATCTGGATCTGGATTGGGTGCAGCGTTGACTGGGGTTGGAATAGTGATTGGTCTACCACTTGGAGTTATTGGTGGTCTATGTGGATTAATTTCAGCATCTACGACCGTTGGAGCTAAGAAGTTAGGAATGAAGGTTTCTAAGCATGAAAGGACAACTATGTTGGCAAAGGCGAAAATCAATACGATTCGCGATCTAGTATCGAAGGCCTTACGCGATGAAAACATATCCGACTCCGAATACAGTCTCATCCTGAACGAAGCGAATAAGTATGAGATCATGAGATCTGAAATTCGTCGCAAGGCTTCCATAGGTGAAAAAAGCACGGATCGGGTTCGAGCCGAACTCAAGCAAGAAGTGCAAAAGGAAATGCGAGAAAAACTTGGAATGTAAGAATCAACGTTTCCTATGAAAGAAACGAACATGGCTCTCACTTTCACTTTGCCAAGTCCTACTGCTAGTTAGCCCATGTCTAGCGTAGATTGGTTCGAAGTGGGAATGGTAAGAAGACAACTCCTTGACAAAACGCTTGACCGCATTTCCAAATATGTCACATCGCTTAACGACATCCTTAAAAGACATAGACGATCCGGAGCGACGTAGCACCTCGTAACTTGCTCCAACGACTTTCGTCTTAAGCATTGATTTGGGGCCTATATTGTTTTCCATTGCCTTAGTAACGACCTCGTGGACTATTTGTTGAACGTCCCTAGGTACTCCTACAAGATCTAGTTGTAGGAAAGTCGTTGCAATGTGAGGAACTAGGCGCTCCGCATCCAAGTCTACATCAATCTTATCGTCGTCACACAGAGAACGTATGAAGACCTCTCCACTATGGATGCCTTCGTTTCTTAGTTGCATGAAGCGAGCGACCTCACCTTTAGATCGGACGAATCCACATTGTATGCATGCCTGGTAGAGTAGAGCAGCTAAAATATTTTTCTTAGCATCGCTACGCTTGAGACAAACTTTCATTACTTGGGTGAATGCGTCGGCTACGATTTCTAACGCGTTCATAGGGAACGATAGATCATAACTTTGTTTGTAAATAGTGTTGTATGCTCGTAGTTCTTGTAGTAGCGTTCGTCGTTTCAGTTCTATGTCATCATCGCTTTGCTTTGGTTTTGCGCGGTCTAGATCACTTTGATACTTAAACCCGTCCGGACCTACTATACGCAGTCGAGTAGTAATAATATCGATCTTCGTTTCTTCACATGGTTCAATCTCGGAAACAAGACCACAGGTGGGACATACGAATTCCGTTCCTTGTATTTCAAAGGGACAGAGACACTCAGGACATGTTTCACTGGTGTTAATATGTTCCACTTGTGGTTTGATATTCAGGCTTCTACGAATTCCAGGACCAAACAATCTGACTAGCTCGTCCATGATACAACTATAGATGTCGTACGTTCAATAGAAAAAAAAAAAAGGAAGAATGAAGAGGGCCACACAACGACCTTCTTCATTCTTCCTTTTTTCTTTTTTCGTGGCTATTCCTAAGCATCCTTCTCGTTCCTCAAGGCAGCCAACACCTCGTTGAGCGCATGGTTGAGAGACTCTCCAAGACCTTCCACTGGTTCCAGCACTCTTGGTTCTGCGGGCAATGCTACCTCCAGTTCCACCATGTTTGGCTCCTCCTTTCTTGGATCCTCTAGCTTCTTGCTGGACTTCTTAGCGCGTCTTATATAGACACCGGAAGACTTCACCTTGATGGTGAGACGGTCGCATCCTGAGCAAAGCTCGTAATCAGTACGACATCCTTTACCGCACTTCGAGCATGGTACATATGGGGCACAGCCTTTTGAGATTTGGTAGTTGTGCTGGGAACAGAACTTCGTTGTCTTCGAAATCTTCTTTGGACATTTTGAGTCCTTCCCTCTCATCAACCAATCACAAGTCGTCTCAGGCATTGCGGCGTCTACATTTGAGTTCTTCTTCGACATGTTCGATCTGTATGGTATTAATGCGTACTAAGATGACAACGAATGCTAATGTCGTGGAATAAAGAATATATACTAATACCATTCGGTGCCAATATACAGTATAATAATCATTCCTTTAACATATACTTCAAGTTTGGATTTTATGTACAGGAATGTCTAGTGACACTTTGGCTTCCTACGTGGCAGAATGAGCATCCATGTAGTTGCGTAGTACAACCCTTTCGTCCTCTGTGAGCTGGGAGTATTGCCACTTAACGAACCATTTAGCGGTATCAAGATGACCATTGTTACAGGCGTATTCTATAGCAAGATCAATGCATTCATACTCTAGGGTTATCTGAAAACGTCGCATGAGCCACTTAACGTTATTAAGATGACCATTCCTACTGGCACCTAATATAGCAAAACTGACGGCCTTATCCTCTTTGGTGAACTGGAAGTGCTTAATGAGCCACTTAGCGATACCAAGATGACCATGCTCAAGGGCAGCGCGTAGAACGTGATTGGTGTGTCTGTCCATCATATCGAAACGTAAGTGCTTGATGAGCCACTTAACAGCATTAAGATCACCATATTCGCTGGCGTAGAGAAGAGAAAAGCTATCGTCGATGGAGCTTGCGGAAATACCGAAAGTTCGAGCCAATTCGTCTCGATCGTCGTCACTATGAGTAGACCTCAAACCAAAGCATAGTGCTAGTTTACGGAACACTTGGTCTACGTTTTTGTAGCGCGCAAGAGATGTGGCACCATTTAGGTGTTTCGATGTCCTTGAGATGCTTGCGAATGACCAAGGCTCTGCATGCTCTACGATCTTAGTCAGAATTTCTAGAGGGAGGCACGATATATAATCCATAGTGGAAGAGATCGATATAACTATATGTAATCATATCTCTAATAGGATTATCAAGTTGGATTTTATGTACAAGAATGTCTAGTGATACTTTGAATGACCCTTAGTTACCCCTAGTAGTATAGTCGGCGTCAAAACTGATACCCTTTTTTCTTGCACAAGAAAACTCAAAAATGAATTTCTGAATTCACTTTTTGAGTTTTCTTGTGCAAGAAAAACGGGTATCATTTTGACGCCGACTATACTACTCATATACACATGATTCACCTCTGAAATAAGTTCACATAAAATAATATATACACTGTAAGCACTTAACAAACTTAAGACACAATTCACAGTTAACCTTTAAAATAATTTCACATAATAGACCCTTTGCACGTGACGTCATAGCCGCCATGTTGGTGTACCTTTAACAATAGATTCTTCGTTAGCTTCTTTTGTTCTGTACACCAACATGGCCGCCATGCCTTTTGTCATTTGAATCTCTGGGGATTGAGTGCAAACCATCTATTCATACAAATTTCATTTAAAAAATCAAGTTAAGAACATGTTCACTTATTATTATTGACATGTTTCTTAGATTAGCCCTTCACATAATTTCAGAAAATCATCTTCACTTAATGTTCACACACTTCATAAAATAAGTACACTACAGGTGTACAGAAAATGGGGACATACAGGAAATGGTCACACAGGGGTTTCAAAATAACCTGGCTACAGCCAGTGCTCCAGAACTAACATGTATCTATATTGCACTTTTATTAGCCTGAAATAGCTGTATATACATGTATAGCCAGCTACACATACAATATTTGTATTTTAACATACATTTATTACTGAAGGCATATTCACAGAGAGCTCTATATTTCAAAGTCCAAGCCAGCTACACTGAAAATTAATGAACTTCTGCATTAATTAATTATGCTAATAATGTAGTTTGTGTAACTCCAAAAAAGGCTCATGAAAGAGGGAGCTACCAAGTTTTTCAAAGAAATTAACAATGGATTTTATTATATGTAATTGCTTATAGATTCCTGTACAAATATTATTATGTATTAGTAATTTAATACCATTAGGCAAATGAAAAAAGAGAGATACATACACACAGTTTCAACTGTTTTAAGGCTTAACTTTTGTGGAAAGTTATTGCATCCTGTGTCACCAGTTGGTTGGATATAAACTCAGCAAGATAGTAGATAATTCTGCTGAATGTTAAAAACATTAAACCAAAAACATTTTTTAAATCTGTGTAGTCCTTCCTCTGTTAAGTTGTACCATATATGTTACAATTATAAACAGTGCATGCATGTGCATGTAGTTTGCTATGGAGGCTATTTATATCTCTTTCAATTATCCTACACATGTATTTGTTTCACTTTGCTTGTGCTTGGGGACAACAAGAAGTGCTGTTTCGTGTAAAGCAAGCTTGGGTGAGAAAGTCCACATGGAGGCTCTTGATTTCATACACCAACCATGCACCTCCCTTTATACACAACCGCACAAAAGTCCCACACAACATAATTAGTGTCACCCACTTCTAACATGAACAAAATTAAATGAACACAAAACTATTTTATATTCGATTACAACTATGTTTTATTGTTGGCTTTCTGAAAACAGAACAATTATATATAACATATTAAGTTTTTTTACATGTATATACTATTATACAACACTTCATTTTAAAACAAAATGAAAATTCGTTTTCTTTGCATTGGTAAATCAGTCAACTAATTCGTCAAAATGCCGATATGTAATACCATAATAACCAAATCAAGTGAAATATTGTATGATTTCCTGATAATAGCTCTGTAGATTTATTTACAGTCTTTGGTTATGATCGCATTTCCAGGATTTCTACTGCTGTAGACAGTCTAGTCACTACTGTAACTTCAAATGCTTCGTTTGAAAAATAGTATGAAAATCTCGAATATGGTATTTTATATGTTGAAAACCATTACCTTCTTAGTTCTCTACCGAAGTATAAACCTTATATATTCACAAGTTTTCTTATTTTTGCCGTTTTTCCAGTCGCATATAAACATTTCGAAATGGTTCGTTTTTGTTGAACACAGAGTTGAACGAACAATTGTAGCGTCCTTTTAGTGAACTGGATTATGTGTTATTTGGGCTCAGAGACGTCATTGAAGAATATCAGTCCATCGTGTGACGTAATAAGGTAATCGTGGTATTTCTTGAGCTGTGAGAGGTCCCTGAAAAAGAGCTCCAATACACTCCCGCTCGGCGGCCATCTTGATTCACTTTTAATGAAGTGGCTAGTGCGCATGCGCTCCGTTTTACCGCTCTGTCTTCCTTGTGTGGTGTTTACTAAAGTGATGTGTCAGCACGTAACTACTTCCTGAAAAAGGTCTATTAGACCGCGAGCACGTCCTCCTTATCATCGCCAGAAATTCAAGACATTGAGTCTCAATAGTATATAGAGGGTAGACAGCCATGCGTGGTACATTGGGGCACTATGGTGCAGGATACATAAAGTACCAACCCATAATTGAGTAACCCCGCTTACCAGGATTTTATCGCAGACTCATCTCTTTTGGTGCGTTTAGGACCTTCTTTCCAAAAGGATAAATTAGTCGAATAACTGCTGGTTGCTTAAACAAACACACGTTTATAGAGGATAGAATAAGTTTTCCAAACCTGCCATGTTTGTTGAATTTGGTCGCTTGTGGCCTGAGTTATGGCAGTCTGAAGACGAACAATATTACGGATTTTAGCGTGCAAACATGGAGTCAGAGGTTTCTGGTCGAAACGCCGAATTTTCGAGAAGGAAAAGGAAACCTCAAAAATGAGCTAAGGGACACCAAACCTGAAGAATACGGTTGGTTATGTTTCTGTTTTGAACGCTTCAGTTTGCTATTTTTTTCTAAGGTTGTAGATTTGTGGCAAAATTCATATTTAAAACTGAAGAAGAAGACCATCTGAAAATATTCATCGATTATCTCAATAATATTCATCCTACTATTAAATTCACTAGTTCTCACTCATTAACTCACGTTCCATTCCTCGACGTTACGGTATCAATACATAACAACTACATTGAGACTGATTTATATACTAAACCTACAGATAAACATCAACACATCCTTAAATCATCCTGTCATCCCCTTCACACTAAAAGAGCCATTCCTTTCAGTTTAGCTCTTCGTCTCCGACGCATCTGTTCTACCGACGAAACTTTTAAAATTCGTACTAATGAATTAATAACATACCTTTACATACGAGGTTATAACCGCACATTCCTTAATAAACAAATAGAACGCGCTGCTAACATTCCTCGCAACGACGCTCTACAAACTACTAACTCACAAAACTCTACCCACCGTATACCTTTTGTTATTACATATAACCCAGCACTTCCCCACATCTCTAATATCGTACGCAAGCATACTAATATACTATTTTCTTCCAACCGCTGCAAAGACGTCTTTAAGCAATTACCTTTAGTTGCATATCGACGTAGCTCTAACCTTCGTGACCTTTTGGTCAAATCACAACTACCACGTAACACATCTAATCAATCTAAAGCTCCGCCAGGCTCCTTTCGCTGTGGACAAGATTGTGCAACTTGTCCCTACATTACTAACGGCCTCAATCAATACACATTTCATTCCACTGGCGAGTCTCGCTTTATTAATTCACACATAACCTGTAATACTAAAAACCTCATATGCATGATACAATGTAATCGTTGCCATTTACAATGCATAGGTGAATCTAAGCGACGCCTAAAAGACAGATTTAATGAACACAGACGGACAGTAGACAAGCCTAACATTAAATCTAAACCTACTACTGTATCTGAACATTTTCTTTCTAGACTTAACCATGCACTCTTACGCCGACATACAACTTATCCCTCTAGAAATAATATACTCCTCAAGAGACTCAATACGTAAAGCCAGAGAAGCGCACCTTATCAGTCGATAAAGCTAAAACTCTAGAACCATATGGTATGAATATACGTGATGAATCATAGTGCTTATCTCTTATACTATTTTTGCTACTTCAAGTTTTGGTCTACGTACGTCACTTCCCGTTTCCGCAACATCTATTGCGAAAATTACCACATTTATAGATCTTCTTACCTTAGAGCTCTTCACTTGTAACCGATCTAGTACCTACGTTGTGTCAGCTTTGCCGTAGTCCTTGGACTTCGTATTCATATTTAAAACTCCATGCATCTCTATGTTTTTAGCGGTAATTCTTTAATGTAAAAGGTTAAGGCTTTTCATGCTTTGCCGAAGATTGAAAAAAGGAAACCTCAAAATGTACGAGTTAGCTTAGAGAATATCAAAACTGAATGCTATTATATGTAGGAATTACGTCCCGGCAGGCCATTGTTAAGATTGTACCGTATTTCGTGAGAACATAGTTAATAGAGTGGAATGGTTAGGAAACTCAGGGACCTTCTTTGTTATATGTCTTTGTTAGCTTTTTTCAACCACTACCGTGCACAAAACACAATAGAAATTCCAACATGTTAATCAATCAGCCAATAGAAACGTGTGAGTTCAGTCGTTCAGGGAACGCTAATGAACTATGATCGTGCACAATCTTTTGTCTTACTCCTTCCAACCTAAATCGCAGCGCCTTTGTTAGCCCTTTTGAAGTTTGCCGGGTTTCCTAACCATTCCACTCTATTAACTATGGTGAGAAATAATGAAAATGTTTAGTTTCCCTATACATTTCTCTGTAAATCTTTATGACCCATTTCATACACAAGGAGCCCACTCAAATGATTTGTACCGTGTTTACCTAAAACATATGGTTGTAAAGTCAATTGAATAAAAGTCATTCAAAACGAAAACATTGCGGTTCATTTGCACGAATTAGTGTTAAATACTGATTCTAAGTGGTTTAATTGCAAGAATTCGAGTAAAATAGTGACTTTCAGTGGGAGAGGTGTTATAGGTTGTAGGTTACACAAGGGAGGCCCCTTTCTATGGTGAACACGCTAACCATACTTTGAGAACTCCGCTCAAATAATCCCACTAAATAGTTGGCAGTTGACTCAAAAGTACAGCGAATACGAAAAAATGTTCATACAGCATGCGACCTCAGAGGAGCAGCGATTGCAAATAACGACTCACCTGGGACCAGGTGCGGGTAATTTGGTTATATGCTCTCGTAGGTAAAATCACGACTCGCCCGGGTCATAGTGCGTGTAAACTGCTTTGCGGTCTTACGGACTCCTGCGACAAACCTCGCACATGCCGTAATTATCCAGCACGAGAAAAATACAACGAATACCATGCCAGTCATGCAGGGAAAATATTCAAAAGGCTGTGAATTTTGCAACATTTTCACATCGTGCTATACTGTTCAAAGGCTTTTGCGAACTCTGAGCGATTCTACTCCAAGTCGATCTTACAGCTGCGCAAGGAGACTATCGAGTACTCAGTTTGTTTTGGAATATCGTTTCCAGTATTTCACTGTTTTTGTAAATTCTAACTGAATTAAGACTGAAATAATTCAAGCTGAAATTGTGGTAAAGCGCAGACAAGAACAAGGAATTAAAATTGAAATGACATTTAGCAAAAACCTTTGAACAGTATAGCACGTTGTGAACAGATGTCAAATATGTGTTGCGCAAAACCATGTCTCGAATTTATGCGATGTGGTTAGGTTGCTCTCGGCCTTTCGTCGCTTTATGTATTTTTGTTCGAGCAGGTATTGGGAATGAGAAAACATTTTTCCCTCCAAAGGGATACCTTAATAACGAGAACAAAACACGTTATAATAGTAGAAACGAAACAGAGCTATTCCGTGATTTGAATCAAAAGATATTTTGGCCGCATGAAGAAATTTCATGAAAAGCTAAGGGTGTGCATCATAATGATCGACGTTTTCATGAACTCTGAAACAATATTAAGATAGATGATTCATTTATTTTAATTACGTTTACGAATAGAACTGGATTGATGTTGATATTTTGAACTTTTTTTAATGAAAAATGTTAAATTAATATATATGTATATACTGGGAATAAATCAACATTATCAGCCTCCTCTGGGGTTAAAATAAAAAAAATCGAGATAAGATTTGGTATAAGTTCAATTTTAACTGATACTCTTACAATATTAAAGCTTCAAATTCTTTCTTTTCTTACTCGTTATACTATGAAACTTGAACTGATGGAGCTATGAATTGTCGCCCATGCCATTGTTGCCATTCTTAGTTGGTGTATTTACTCATTGTAAAATGAGAAAGTTAAAACAAAACATATCTGTATATTTGGACTGAGTTAAATTCTCACACCCCTCCCCCCGGTTACTTTAATACGACAACAAAGGCACAGGAAGGTTACAGTCTCTAAGTATCATGTCAACAACAAAAAAAAAAATACTATTCTCAGCGGTCTTACCCAAGTACGAATAAGAGGCACAACCTACAGAATGACCTCACCATTTGAGCGAGGTCGGCAAACCTTCGACATCTAGTCGTCCTCTCGTCTGTGATATTATGGCCGAGCAAGTTCTCCACCCACCATAGCGTCCATTAATTAATGTCTTGGCTCCCCAAGTACAAACCGAAGTCTCTCCACCAGCTCAAGCTGACCCAGGTGTTAAACTATTTCCGTTCGTGTTTCTTTATTTCGTCGCCGTTTTCGCGTTTACCGGCTTCTTGTGTGTTTGGCTATTTGTTCCCTCATGGCTGTCATTGGCATGCTTATTGTAATGCATGTGTTATGTGAACGGTCTCGGCAAATTTTTTTCTTTCTAAGTCGCTCTTCTCGTATAAGTCATGGGATGTTTTTGGCTATTTGTTCCCTCATGGCTGTTATTGGCATGCTTATTGTAATGCATGTGTTATGTGAGCGGTCTCGGCGAAAATTTGTCTAAGTCGCTCTTCTCGAAAAAGTCATAATATGTGTTGGGCTATTTGTTCCCTCATTACTGTTTTTGGCATGCTTTATTTTAGGGGATGTGTTCATATGTGAGCGGTCTCGGCGACAGTTTTCTACGCCGCTCTTATCGCATAAATCATTAGATGTGTTGGGCTATTTGTTCCCTCATTACTATTATTGACATACTGTATTTTAGTGCATGTGTTATGTGAGCGCTTTTTGCGAAATATTTTTCTACTACGCTCTTCCCGTGCAGATCGTATATCGATTTGACTCCTTGTTCCTTCATTTGGCAGTTCGTTGCCCCTTTCCGCGTACGTCGTGGTACACACTTGGTTTATTTGGCTCGTTCATAACAACAGTTTCAATTATTGTGCATTGGTCAAGTATCTCTCGCTAATTGGGTATTATCTTGCTTGCCATTATAATTATCCTCACTGGTTGTCCCGCTGTTCCTGTCGTGCCGCTGTTCCTGTTGTGCCCTGGCCTGGCATCATTTGTTAATTACCGTTTATTACCATTGTTTCAGCTTATATTGTTTATCCTGTCTTTTTTGTTAATACTTGAGTGTCTTCTCCGCATTCCTAAATTTTGGGGTTACCTCATTTCCTTTCGCCACGCCTTTATTTTCTCGCTCGAGGGTGACAGCTTTAAAAGGGGAGTCTATTTCCCTCTCGGATTACTGAGGTTTAAGGCTGTCATTCTCTGTGCTGCGCTACTTTTTACTCGCTTGTTTCTTTTCCCAGCGATCATCTAAGCGTTTCAAGCCAAGCTCGCTCTTTCATCACTGGGAACTAACGCAGGGGTTGGAGCCGACTCGCGTTACCGACCGTTTTTTCGCCTGGAGTCGGCGTGACGGCAACCCCTTTACGTACGCGCAGCCCAGGGGTTGGCAGCTGGTAACACCCACATATCTCTAGATTTCCTCAGTTCTATGCTTAGTGGCCACGATGTGTCTATGCTGGCCTTCAGGGACCCCAACAGTTTTGTCACCGGAGGTTCTCAACAGGGTCGGAAGCGTAAGTCGACCTTTTTAGCAGTTTTCAGTTCTGGGCCTCTGTGGGTCTCGGAGGTTTGAGTTTTGAGTGTTGGGGGTTTAGATTATATAACCATGTTATAATCGTTGGCATTCTAAGATCACTGTGGCCGCCGGATATCCGTAACTCAATGAGTACGGGTGAGACGGACGATAATAGGATACTACTGCGTTTGTTTCTCACAAAAATGTATTAATCTTGCAAATTTTAAAACATTTCTGACATTTAATCCCTAATTTTGATTAGTTTTCATGAATCCTGTGACGTCATAAAATTAAGCAACTCCCTCCCAAGAGAAAATTACTACTTCAAAGATGAATCAATCCCGAAATTCGGGTAGCGTTTATTCTAGTTTAATTTCTGCCCCTGCCTCTCAAATAAAACTAAGTTAGACAGCTGGAGTATATCAGAAATAGAATTGGCAGAATAGTCTTTACTTGCACTATACATCTGTAAAAACATTTCAGTTAAAAAACGCAATGGAATCAAATTGGTACGAGAGAGCGCAACAAGATGTATGCTTCCCATGAAGACAAATATATAGGGGTGTAGAATAGTTGTCTCGAGACAATCGATCTTACGTTACAGCTGTTTGTTATTTAAAGTTTACAACCTACGAGCATAAATTGAATACGTATCAGGTTTAATATGTAGGCCCTTTGCAGCGGACACATCACGTGGTTGTACTGGAGAGCAAAACATATCTGACTTCATTTATTTAAAGGCCTTGTATGTGATCGATATTGCTATTAGCAAAACCCGTTTGTAAATGCTATTTTCATCCTCCAATTGATTGTCGATCTTTAATTGGGTCGGGTGGAACTTCTCGAAACGAGCGACAGTATAGAGGTAATCGGCTAACTCTGTTGCCACCCAATTCAGATCATGTGATGTAAACAGATGCTATTCTGGGCAAGTATTCCTTTTTCATTCTAATAATAATACAGTCATGCCTATCTGAATAAAATTAATTTTCAAAGAGTCTATTCTCGGCCATCCCTTCATGTAGGACGACACGAATTGCTACCAAATTGTGTTCTATTGTATTGTATTGTGTTGCGTTCTATTGTTGTATTGAATTGTATTGTGTTGTCAGTTCTATTGTATTTTTGGTAAAAATTCGTGTCGTCCTACATAAAGGGATTGCCCAATTCTCCATAATAATGTGTTTACGTCACATGATCTGAATTGGGTGGCAACAGAGTTAGCCGATTACCTCTATTGGCCTACCCAACAATAGAAAACACCCTGACCTTTAGAAAGTGCAGTACAAAAACAATAGAAGTATAGTATTATGGGTGCAATCAGAATAAAGGTCTCGAGAGATTCCGTGCTACTCCGATCTTTCTAAAATAGCGATTATAAAGATAGCTTACTTTCTATAAGCAGTCTGTAACCTCACTAACAGGATGTCAGTAATTGTAAAGCGCCATGAGACTGTGGTGATATGGCGCTATATAAATATGGCCATTATTATCCCGGGGGGGGGGGGACTCTCCATAACAGTAGACGGGGGTGATCGTCCTATCCCTTAGGGTATAAAATTCTACCATCTGCTATCCCTTAGGGGTGTTCAAAGAGTCTGCTATCCCTTAGGGGGTCTCACGCTAATGGTGGCCCGGAACTTATATTACAGTAAACCACACAGTCAACTGAAACTGATCGCTTAATACTTCCGGCTTTATTGTCGGTAACAAATACAAAATTATTATCACAAGTATAAATGTCAAATTAGACAAAGGGTCCATCAATCTCTTAGGGTTAAAAATTTCTTCGACCACACCCAATGTGCTATCTCTTAGGGGTAAATTTGCTGTTGACCACACCCAATGTGCTATCCCTTACGGTTAAAATTGATTTTGCCGACGATCACCCCCGTCTACTGTTATGGAGAGTCCCCCCCCCGGGATTATTATACTCTCCAGCATCCATGGCAATGCCTTTTCCATTGGGATCACGAGCTCAATTCATTCGTTAACGAAGTATTATATCAGTACGTTACTGTTAGCTGCAAGGGGCCTATATTTCACACATGTATGATCTAGCCCAAACGAGAAACATGAAAACTGAGTTACTAGCAATTTTTGTTTAAGACTAATAATGCTCTTCACGAGCATTTTATGAATCTGAATTTTCTATGACACACTTGCTGGTACGATTTTATTTTCAGAGGTTTTTGTAATATTAATTTCACTACCCACCCCCTTATGAATATAATATACAATATACACGAACAGAAATTCATCACTACTAGCAAAACAAGTACCAAGAACTAATAGATATATAGCTATGAAAATGCCAATTGTTTTACATGAATGTCGTGTGTGTGGCCAATGTGGACGCATTATACAGGAATACATGGTCATTTATATTTTTCTAAAACCCTTCAATAAGATTATATTGAGTCATTTTACCTCAATTGTTCTGAGGAACAAAAGAATCCTGCGATCGTTGCGATCATATGGAAACCGGGCACTTTAGGGTGCGTTTGTTTGGGAGAATCGGATTCTAATCCAGGATCACACAAAATTTTAATTACCAAAAGAAACGCAGAATCGGCCGAAAATGGATTATTTTGGCGTGAGAACGAGGGAAACGAGGGGTAATATGCAGTTCGCGCGAAAATGGCGGCAAACTGGTTTTTGTTTTTCGAGTAGATATTTTCTGGCAATTACCTCGGCAACATATTTTTCGAGCGTTCACTAACGAACCAGCCAATTCTAGTTTATCTGGTGGTTAAATGTTCTATTCTCAAGACGAAGACCGCTTGCCACAAGTACTTTTTTCGAATCCTTTCCCAAAGAAACGCTCGGATCATGAATCCTTAGAATCCGGTTTTCGATTAATCCGTCGAATCCATTCTGAGTATGGATTCGACGAATTCAAAATCCGTTTTTCGATTCTAGTAAAGAAACGCAAAATCAAATTTTGGATTCAAGAATCCGGATTAGGAATCTCCCAAAGAAACGCAACCTTAGCTAACTACTCTGTTTTTTTCATACATGGTGATGGTTATACAACATAGAATATAACCTTTTACCTACAACACAATCGTTTTTCTCTTTCAAGCCTTTGTAAAATTGATTCTTTCTACTGCTGCAGCTGTTTTGAATCTTTTCAAGTCTGTTGGGAATTCAATTATATTTTTTTTAACGAAGGTAAATATATATTTTATTCTAGAACAAAATATTTACAGAATCTACTTCACATGGCCTATACCATCTGTCAACAAGTTTTATTAGATTTTCTATTTTTGATTTCTACCCTTTATTCATCTGTTCATGTAATTATCCGACTATGCTATTGTTCATTGTCCCTCACATTTAATTAACTTTCACTTCAATACCCAACGAGGAATAGAGATGAAATAGCTTTAACACAGTATGTCTAGAAAACATTATTTATTGCTCCACGCCTGTCTAGTAAAACAGTACAGACCAATCAGAAGAGGTTCTGAATGTGGTTAACTGACTACAGACAAACAGGCTTAAAAATAACTGTCAACTGACAAATAATGACGATTGTTTTACTGACAACTAACACATTTGTTTTTTTGTGGGTCAAACATTATAAATATTCCTTAGTAATGATTAACTAGGGCTAACTGACAACTGACAAATGGCCAACATTTTAACTGACAACTGACATGTAGATATCCCCCCCCCCCCCAATTCAGACCCTCTCAGAACACAGCAACGTTCCCCCGGAAAAATACCGTCCTCCGCAAAGATGTAAGAAATTCAGTGAAAGGTAGAACATCGATATGTCATTCGGAATTTCACGAAGACTTATCGCCGAACTCAGCGTTTTTCTCCATTTTTGTTTTGAAATTTCTCGAGTTAAAGCCAACCCTATTAAAACTCTCTCTTACTGTGACCGGTTATATTATGAAACTTGCACTGATCGAGCTATAAATTACCGCCCACGCCATTGTTGCCATTCTTAGTTAGTGTATTTACTTAATGTAAAATAAAAATATATATCTGTATATTGGGAATAAGTCAAAATTCTCAGTCCCCCTTTGGGTTACTTCAAAACGACAACAAAGGCAAGGTACGTTTGCAATATCGATATTATATTCAGTCGACACGTTTAAGACAATGCATATGTATATTTTTTCAGTTAATAAATGCAAAGGAATGGTACAAGAGAACTTGACAAAATAGATGCTTTCCAGGAAGATATATATTTTAGTCGGTACGGTAATATCAGACAGTCACCATGTATGAAAAAAACGGAGTGAGCTGCAGGGACGAACTATGTATTGCCTTGCCCAAGAGTACCTCGATATTAAGTGTAACTGATGGAGTGAAACTATAACAAATTAATCTTATTGATATAGGTTTAGAGAAATATAAATGACCATGTAACCCTGAATAATTTACCCACATTCGCCATACGTGTACACGACAGTATACAAACAGTAGTCATTTCCTTGGCTATATATTAGTTATTTTTACTTGTTATGGTACAGTACTGATTAATATTTTATTCGTGTATAACTAAAGATCGTATTCTTATTTTCTATATTCACGAGGGGTGGGTAGGGAAATTAATATCCTGAACATCTTTGAAAAATAATATCATACGCAACTGGTGTTTTAGGAAATTAAGAATCATAAAAAAAGAGCCGAGAATTTGTCTTAAATCAATTTGAAACAAAGTTCCCAAGTTTCCCTTTTGGCTAGCTAGATAATAATTGAAATTAATTAAATACATTTTAAACCTGATGTATATTCAGGTTCACTGGTTAGCTCAGTTGGTAGAGCACGGTCTAGAGTGCGGGAGGTCGGGGGTTCGAATCCCAGCCGCGTCCTTGGGCAGCAGGACGCCTTGTCTCCTTCCTCTTCTAATCTATACGAAGAGGTCGTGAAAGAACCTGTTGTGTTACTTCGAGAAAGAGTAGGGGATTGTCTCCCGTCACAACAGCCTGGTATTCTAAGGTACTAACAATCACACATGGTTGTAAACTGCACGGCAGCACATTGCACCACAATAGCAGTCCGTATCACAAAAAAAATTACCTTGTGAAGCGCATTTGAAAATATTCATATAGAATTTGCGCTATATAAATGAAGACCCTTTTTTACTTTTTACTTTCACGTTATGCTCGGAGTTTGTAAACTTTAAAAAAAAAGTGTAAAGTAAGATTGTGGAGATAAAATAATCCAAAAATTGTGTTAAGACAACGGTTTTAATAGAACATACATGAGAAACCTCTTATATACATATAAGAGATTTTTTGGGGAATTGTTTCTTCCTACTGCAGCTGCTTTAAATCATTTGAAGTCTGTTGGGAATTCAATTGTATTTCTGAATGTAGGTACATAAATCATTTCTTTATTCTAGAACAAATTATTTACAGAATCTACTTCATATGCCCTATATCATCTGCCAACAAGTTTTATTAGATTTTCAAGGAGTGATTTCTGCCTTTTATCATCTGTCGTGCATATTATCTCCAACTATGCTATTATTCATAGTCCTTCAAAATTTAATTAACGTTCACCCTAATTACCTAATGAGGAATATAAATGAAATGCTTTTGACTGTGTGTCTAGTCAGTTAATGACTGTTCCAGAGGGTAAGAGTTTCCCGAGTCTCGATATTTACCGATCGAGACAAAGTCCCACAAGCTCGTAAGAACGAAATGAAAACACTAACTTAAGTTTAAGAAATTCAGCAAAAGCCAGGAAATCGACAAACCATTCGGAATGTTACTAATTAATTAATATCGCCGAATTCAGAGTTGTTTTGATTTTTCTCGCGTTAAAGTCCACGGATTCTGGGAGATAGCAAGAGCTATTAACTGAATAATGAAAAGCTTCAACTGAAGGCCGACGCTGTGATACCAATAACTGAACTGGATGAACGGTGCCGAGCATAACTAATATAAACTTTATAAATTTGACTAAGTAAAACAATCGTGTAAGCGCTCACATTCGAAAGTACTTCACACACGAGCATTTCGCGCGCCAATCTAATCAAAATTTCAAGCATGTAACCCGGGCTCATTTTGTGAAGTAATTTATGCGTGCGCTATTATTTGATTCTTTATTTTCGTGGTCAAAGCCGCGTTGCCGGCCGGTTTGTTTATATATCGAGTTTTTCTTTACGAAATAAAGGTAAAATGTGTGATCTGTCAAACATTAAGTAGCTCTATGTTCATACATTTAACAACGTTTCCTGTCGAGGAGCTTTACTTGGCGATGTTTAGTTGTTTCGATCGCTCGGAAATAATCTTAGACTTCAGTCATTTTGTCGATTATCTCGGTCAGTAAAACGCAAATGGTAGGGCTAAGGTAACCGAGTTTTGGTGCAAGGAGAAGTGTACGGGAAGAGATGGCTACGGAACGCAGGTTGAGGAGATGGATCATCTTGCAATTGTTACCAGTATGTCGGCAGCAGTTGGAGTGGTCAGTCATTTATACCTCCAGAAAAAGTGGTGATTTTTAGTCGTCTTGATGTATTTGTAGATCTGGTACAGTGGTTGTTATAAAACATGTACAGCATTATATATCTTGATTGTGTTGGGAAAGAAATGGTAAATATTCTTACCCTGACTCTTCATATTTTGTCTAAAGATAGTAAGATACTCTTGGAGAAACATATCACAAACTGTTACACAAAAGCAATGAAAGGTTTGGAGTAGTTGTGTTTTTGGAAAAGAGAAATGATTTTATGAAAGCTTCAAAAATATTTCATTCAAAAGGTTCCATGAAAATTAATTGTAACTAAATTTTTGAGAATAACTGATATTAAAGAAGTTATTTCACCGACTTCGAAAGAACTTCAGTTTAAATGACAAGGGTGCTTCTACTGATATATCCCAAATAACAGCCATCAACATTTGAGTTTACTAATTTGTGGTGACAAAGGCATTTACATCAACAAAACTTCTAGATCTCCTACAGTTTAATAATACAAAGAAACATCAGTCTATAAATAGAGCTATAAAATACTGGGAACTTTTGAAGGACTTCTTGTCCTATAATTAAACTTCCATGCCCCACTCCCTAGCCAGCAACTGCTAATATAAGCAAAGTTAGTACAAGAAAGCCCTCAAGACCTGTAGAAATAAAACCAAAAACTACCTTAAATGCATCTAGATTCAAACAATAAAATTCAAAGACTTTTGTGCAAGTATTGCAAACAGATCTTGAAACCAACAACACAATCTGAATCAACTGAATATTTTTGTTGTCAGCAAATGCTGTTTTAGTGGAGACTATAGCCCAGCTACTTGGTCTCACTTGGCTATCAGATGTGCCTTAAAGTGTTTATGAAACCAAATTTTGCATCTTTATTTCATTGCAGAATATTAAAGTTCATTCTTTCCTAATTATCAAGAGTATATTTATTTTTCAGTTCCGCCTTTGAAAAGGTCTCTTTATCGCCATTCGAATTGACTACTTTATGCTAAAAACTGTCCGGTTTGCCGCACGGCCAAATGAGCTGCGTGACGTCACTGTGAGGACTCGTTGTTACAAACATGGCGGACTCCAGCGACAAAGTTTCAGAGAAAGCTAAAAATAAGCGAGGAGGTGGAAGATATTGTGTGGCCAGTATTTAACTTTATCCTACGCCAAAATACAATGGAAATTGAAGTTCTAATATACAGTGTTACTCATTCACAGTTTGATACACCACAACTACAAGAGCAAGAACTCGACGATAACTTCAATACTCCTGTACTTTTATGCTGAAGCCAGAACAGTGAATGGCAAAGAATACAATATAGGGTTTCTCTGGTTTCCTGTAGAAATTCGTTTAAGAGGATCCTGAATGTTCGTGAATGAAAAACGGACGATAAAACTTGCAAAAACCCAGAATTTCGAAAGCCGTGTACGGTGAAGTCGAACTGAGCCTCTAATAGCTACGCAACTCACTGCCATCAGAGCAACAGTTAAACACCGTTCCTTGGGATAACGAAAATATCCTTTTTCAGACCACAGAATAAATAGCCAATGTCTGACAACGATGCAGATGTTGTAGAAAATATAGTCGGGAACCTCAACTCACGTAACTCAGTCTCAGAATTCGCTATATTATAAACGCTTTCTCTATGAATGTTTTTCCAACAGGCATTTTCAACACTATCACAATGTGCAGATTACCTTCTCCTGTGCTGACCATACATTGTAAAAAGAAAGCACTTGTGTTCGTGCAACAGTTTTGATCAGTTGACAATTTTACAGCCCGTTTGCGGCCGGCAGTCTTGCAATTTCTGTCTTTCACTTTTATCAATCGACATGTTCTTTTTATAGCAGATTATTTCATCCAATAAGAAACGAGCTTTCAGATCGTCAATGTCAGGCTGTCAGAATTGAACCAATCAGCGACGAGAAATGTTGTAAAAAAAGTCAAGTACAGTAAAATGGAGTTTTCGCTATAGTCAGTTTATTTGCTTAGTTTAATAGATTTTGATGTGGGTTCTTAAAATTAGATAGCTTACTTTCCTTCGTCTAGATTGAAGTTTATATAATGAAACAAATAAAAGATGGTTCTCCTTGTTCTATAACAAAATAATGTACTTTCGAGGTCTTGAAATGCTGTTAAATGTACCCGCGTTCTGCTCGTGCATCCGCAGTTTTTTAAGACCTCGAGCGTGCAATATTTTTTTAATAGAACAAGGAGAACCATCTTTTATTTGTTAAGTATTGTGTTGCGTTCTATTGTATTTCATTTTTTGTATTGAATTGTATTGTGCTTTATTATATTGTATTTTTTTGTAGAAATGCGTGTCGTCCTACATGATCATATGAAGGGATTGTCACTTGCGAGTCCTCACAGTGACGTCATTGTAATGGGGGATTCGATTCCAGGCCCCGGACAGTTTTAAGCATAAAGTAGTCAATTTGAATGGCGAAAAAGAGACCTTTCCGAAGGCAGAACTGAAAAATAAATATACTCTTGATAAACAGAAAAGAATGAACTTTATTATTCTGCAATAAAATAAAGATGCAAAATTTGGTTTCATAAACACTTTAAGGCATACCTCATGCCCCTCTAATTATTCAAAAATATCAAAATAAGAATGTACCTAAACAAAAGCTTGAAACTCTAATGGCAAGAACAAATGAAGTTTAAACAGAGTTATAGTTGCAAGAATCCAGCTCTATTCCACCTCTTTTTCTTGTTAGAGATAAATGAGATGCAGACTTTGATTAGCCATTATAGTTGTTTCAAGGCTTATTAAACTTAAGTGTTTTTTAATCCTGTTCACAGGGTCACATAGCTCTAATGGCCTAGGTCTAAATAATTGAATGCAGTTGGTGTATATATGCCACCATTCAAGAAAAAGAAGCTCAGTAGCAGTACATGTAGCTTCACAGCAATCTCAGTGCCAAAGCAATCCCAGAGGAAATGTTCCAAATACAGCAACTTAAGTCATCTTTTTAAGTGTAAACAAGCCAATGCTTCCTTTAAAAAATGTTTATTGCTTAAAGAATAGCAAAATATAAAAATACATACAAAGACTGTACTACTGATGTTAAAGTGATTTTCATAAACCTGTGAAACAATTATTGCTTGTTAACATCTAATAGTCAAATATACACAAAAGAAACCAATACAATTAGCATTTAATTGCACTAAATATTCTAGTATAGGTTTATGAAAATCACTCTATAATACTCAGATATTGTTAAGAATACTCAATACTCGGATAAAACAATTATAGCTGAATTTTGTTTGAATCTTTTCATATCAACATACATGATATGTACATGTTGCCCAAGAGCATGCAGGTCAGTGTACAAATTGTGTTCATGCAGCGAAATCTACCCTGCGAGCAGAGGTTTCTCATCTCTTTGCCTGTCCCGTCCGCCGAAAGAAAGGGAAAGAACAGCAATGGAAAAGAGATGTGAAACCTCTGCTCGCAGGGTAGGCGAAATCAAATCATAAAAAAATTGGCTGGCGGTAATTTTTTTTGTAAACTGACACGCCAAATAGTAAGAATGTGTTGTTTAGCTTTCAACAAAATTAATAAATGAGACAGACAAAATAAATAATCAAACTATAAACACTAAATATTACAATCAGCGCAGCTACCAAAATTAAGTAATATTTACAATGTCTGTGGCATAAATCGCGAGTGTAAAACTCATAAACACAAGCAAATGATAATTTGCATATTACAGAATTTAAAAGAAACTAACATGATATGGAGAGGGCCTCATACCTGTTCAGAAATGATGAAATATTCTGGTGTTAGCCATCAGCAACGACAATCCGACTACAACAATGTTGCCCAGTGTGTAAAGTAAAATATATTTTTACATATGTTAAAATGGTTCTCCTTACAGTTTTCCTTCCACAAAGCCACAATATAGTGACATTTATAGTACAATGCTAAAGTTGTTAATAACAAAATTCGGTCGAATTAAATTCCAGTGTGAAGCAGTCTCTAAAGAACGTCACCAAAACTGAAAAGCTTTCAGTTTTGTCTCGCAACTCTTCCTCAAGCTATCCATCGTATTGCCTATGAAATCGAAACACTTTCTAGCCAGAACTTCGACTTGGATACTCCGTTGTATTGAAAACGCCTGAAAATGAAGTACCTTTCATCACAGAAGTTTTAAGCCAGAAAAAGGTTATCTTCTCCATCAGATCAGAAAAGAGTCCCAACTTTATCTGATTCCTCTGAAGAATGGTGAGAGAATGCGAAATTCTGACAGTGGTTCTTCTTGTAGTTCAGTTGTTATTCAAAAGTCAAAATATCCCGTGTTAGTTCATGTTAATTTCGACGTTAACCTTCGTGACAATTTTTCGTTGCAAATAACCACCTCAGTTAAGGCTATGAAGATCCGATAAATGTGGCTAAAGTAGGTTGAAAGTGTGATACAAACTTCGCCAGTGACAGTTAACTTTCTCCTCCTTTTGATCGCGCACATGCGACGAACACAATCCAGACGTTGCACGAACGCTCTGCGAACAATTATATCCGCTGGGGGTGGTGATGGAATCGAATATCTAATGCGCATGTCTATACACTAGACATAACTTCCAAAGGCCAGATTTATGGCGGGCTCACATTGAAGATTAGTTTGTGAAGGAACCATGCTAGCGAATTGCTCGTGCACAAGGCTAGATGCCTTTTTAGTCTTAACCTCGTGATCACGAATTTCCAACATACAAAATAAAATCGAGGGAAGACTGGGCATAAGTTAATGTTCAGTATACTATTACAATAATAAACTTCGAACTCTTACTCGATAAATTATGAAACAACTGATCGAGCTAGGAATTTCCGCCCCCTTTATCTGTTGCCTTTCTTACTTAGTAAATTTCCAGGGGGTACACCGATATGCAACCTATACGGGTATGTGCCGCCCCAAAGGGTATGATTTCGAGCTGTTTTAGCCCGGATGGGGGGGGGGGGGGGTGGGGGAGAATTCCCCGCTATTTGAAGTGATAGGGGTGATCGGCCGTACCTTTAAGGGTCGTGTCCGTCGACCCGTACCATTCAGGGGGTCTTTTGATAAAAGCTATAATTGTGCAGCACAAGTCCAATGCTTTTGTCAAATATTCATGAAAAAGTGTTTGATGTAGTTAGATGTATTTTTACTGTGCTTGTGATTAAACACAATTATTATAACAGACGTTATATGGTCGTACCTTTTAGGGGTCAAATTTATTTGACTTTCTAAGGCTCTTAATTTATACGTACCTTTTAGGGGTCATTTTTAAAGCTCCGGCCGATGACCCCTATCACCCCGATCAATTCGCTTATCGACAGGGACATAATTCTACTATGGCCCTGATCAAGTCTCAACACTACTGGTTAAAATGGCTCGATCATAATGCTAACTTTGTAAGAATTTTCTCCTTCGACTTTAGCAAAGCTTTTGACAGTGTATCCCATAGTGTTCTTTTTAATAAATTAAGGAATATAGGCATAAACCCCTACATTTTTAATTGGCTAATTAGTTTTTTAAGTGATAGAAAGCAGCGCGTTGTTATTGACGGCATTACAACCGATTATTTAAACATCAATAGAGGGGTACCTCGAGGAACGGTACTGGGTCCCATACTATTTTCCATCATGGTTAATGACATTAAGGCCATAAGTCCCAACAGTTTGCTAGTTAAATATGCTGATGACCTCACTCTTAGCATTCCAGTAAATACTAAAAACAACCGAAATTGTAATATAGCTGACTTAGAAGTACAATCCATCATACAGTGGTCAGAAAATAACCACATGAAGCTTAATTTTAGTAAGACATGGGAAATGTTGCTTAAGGGTAGATGTCCTAAGCAGCCACCTCCCCCTCTTCCTATTATTGAGCGCAAAGATCAATTGAAACTACTTGGAGTTACTTTTGAAGACCGTTGCACTAATTGGGATACTCATGTAGAATTCCTTTTGAGTAAAGCTAGTAGTCGGCTTTATATACTAAGAGTATGTAAATATTATAAGTATCCAATTGAGCATTTAGATCTGCTCTTTCATAGCCTTATTATTTCTGTATTCACCTATGCCATCGAAGTATGGGGATGCTGTTTCTATGATAAATATCTCAGTAGAATAGATAGAATGTTTGCTAGAGCCTTTAGATCAGGGTATTGTTTGGAGAAATACAGTATTTGCAGTATTTTAAACTCTAGGGATAAGAAATTATGGAACAGAATCTCTCAAAATCATACTGCCCTTGACGATCTGTTTCCACCACAGAGATCCAGACAACTCCGTGATAGAGGGCATAACTACATCTTGCCTTGTGTAAAAACTGAGAGGTTCAAATCCATTTTTATAAATAGATGTCTTTTCACTTTGTGAAAACATAATTGACTGTTACTAGATTTATATTTTTATATATATTTCTTCTTTTTCCTTTTATATATTTTGTAAAATATTGCACGTTTGATGTGGTATATTTGTTAATAAAGACTATTATTATTATTATTATTATTATCACTTCAAATAGGGATGTCCCCCCTTAATCTGAAATGGGGTCATACATTTCGCATTTTAGTCTGGAATATGGTATGATCTTGAAAGGGAAGTATGAGACCGCACATTTTCATATATTTTTCTTGTTATGAAATAGAGTACAGGTCTGAAATAGTGTATGGAAAATCTTATATCTTGGTCTGAAATAGGGTCAAGGTTTTGAGACCCAGGCGGCACACTACTACCCACAATTCCTGGGAGTACCCCCAACCCCCCTGATACGTTTACTTCGCTAGAGATTGCGTTTCTCCTTTTTAATGTATTTTATTTATTTTCGATCTGTTTCAAATCACTGATGTTGCTTTAACCTGCCTATAAGTTCATAATATCGATTCTACATCAATTGATGAGGTAAATAGTAAAATATTTCTTGATTTCAGTATTGCGTCTATGAGTTATAGAGGTTTCTATTTCCAATATGCTTAATTATGTGATGTCACAGATGGATTTCGTTCTCCTTGTGAACGAACCTACTGATTTCTGATTTATGCACAATTGTTGGTATGATCACTGATATTAGGCCCAAATATAACATGGATATGTAGAACACGTTATTTATCTCTGTCAGCACGTTTCTGTATAATAAATTAGGCCTCCTGTGATATCACATAATTAGCATATTGGAAATAGAAACCTCTATAACTCATAGACGCAACACACAAATCATGAAATATTTTACAGTTCACATATCTACTTGCTGTAGAATCGATCTTAATGATACAAAAGGCTTATAGGCACTATAAGTATGGGCCGATATAATATATCAGCTCTCCTTGATGCAGAGCACCCTAGCCGTGGAAAAAGCAATTACCCTGAACTAAATGATTTTGTCAATTGTTATTTTATGTTGAACCAACACCGTTGATAGTCTAGCTTCAATGCAAATGGTGTTAGTACTGGGAATGCTGTGAGTAACATCAATCAAAAACCTGTCACAACAAAAATAGGTCATTCTATAGAAGGGCGTATCGTGCACACTGCAGAAAGTGCTTTATAATCAATTGTATACGTATAACCGGGTGTTATCAAACAATAATATCAATGTGACTGGCGGTTTAACTCTTATTTAGGAAGTGGCTTACAGAAATAAATCATTATCGAATGTGAAAATCAGTTTCAAATGTTTCTTATTTACCTTCCTTATACTGATTCAACATACACTGGCAGACAACAAATTTTTTTTTAATGAAATGTATGATTAATATTCAATACAAGAGATCGCAAATACCGTCCAGAAAATAAAATGAACACGTTCTAATTTACTACTTAAAATTGTCTTTCTAATTGTTGAATAGCATTTTGACTTTTTCGCCTCCTTTTCCTAAATTTTTCAGGGATTGGTGGCAGTAAATAATGCACTATGGTTAAATTTTAAACTCATGTTTTACATTGTGTAAAGGCATTGTATATATACAGAAGGAATGAAAAGAAACGTAGCTTTCTTTGGTGTTCTGTTTACATTTTATTCGGATCGGCTTGCTTAGAAGCCTAATACCATACAAAAAGATTTAATAATTATATTTTGTATATTTTCGCACAGTTTTGTTAACATATATATGTTCTATGCGTTCACTCGTCGGCGTTTTTTTTTTCAATCAGATGTCACTATATATACTAAATGTTAAGCCGTCCCTTACAGTATTACAGGTGTACAATGATTCAGTGTCGCGTTTCAATTTAAACAAGGCCAGCTATATTAGTGTCGCTAAGTGAAGGCCGTATTTGTATCTTTTATAAATGAAATCAATTCTCGATGTATTTTTAAGTTTATAAAATATAAACAAATTGAAATTATTTGTAGAAGAGGGCGTGGTTGAAAACTTGTTTTAGCGTGTTTGCAAACTGACTCTCGACTGAACCAATAAAAACAGACAAACATCCAACCATAGTTTCCTAAGTATGAATATATTAAGTATATATATATATATATATACTTCGTTGTGTGTCAAAAACGCGCGCGGTGCAACGGTGGTTGGTTTATGTTCGTTTCAGAATTGTTTCCTCCTTTTCCATGCAATTTTATCTGAAGAAGTTTAAGATCCTCCATTTGCGGCCGCTAGCCTAAAGGCGTTATTATCAGCTGAAAGTGCATTATTCTCGCCATGAGATTTAACACAAGGGATTATACGCAGACATGCTCTCCTAAGACTTTGAATACGAAGGCAATAAACTGCAGGGTTGAACGAGGAGTTCATGAACGCCACTGTGCCACTGAACTGAATTGCGACTTTCATAGGACTTGTATACCCGACCATCTTATACGCAACTTGCACACAAAATAATGGGACATAGCAGATCAGGAAGAGTCCAAGCACGTAGACCATCGTGTACGTAGACTTTTTGTATTTTGCCATGTCAAGTGGATTTAATCCCTGGTTTCCTGATGTATTTAAGGCTCTTTCCTGGCTTTGTATCTGTCTTTGATGTCGTTTGACAATCCTGAAGATCTTTCCATATGCCCAGAAGGTAACAACTAGACTTAGTACAAGAGCTGACATGTTTATGAGGGTAAAAAGTGATGTATTTTGAACAAAGAAGCGAGACACTGAAATAACTATGAAGAAAAGCCACAGAACTGCAGTGGTAATCGCAAGTCTTGGGATTGTCACGATTGCATAGTATCGCATGTGGTAGTGCAACGCAAGGAATCTCTCAACGGCAATGACACTCAAAGAAACGCAGCTCACTGCTGCTGCAATCCAACCGATTGTTTCCATGGATACACGGCCAATGCAGTATATCTCAAAGTTCCCGCCAAACTCGGCTGCCTTGTACAGAACATGAAGTGGTTGACACAGCATTCCAGTGATCAGATCCGAAAATGCAAGGCAGCACAAAAGGAAATTCGACGGACTGTGCAAGGAAGGTGTCCTCCAAACAGCAATGATGACAACAGTGTTTCCTGTTATTGCCGTGAAAGTAAATGCAGCGTTTAGAAGGCTAGTGACAACCCCCATCACATAAACATAAGTGGGGTTCTCCCAGTTTACCTCGAGGAAGTAGCAGCGAAGAAGTTCAGGACTTGATGAAAAATTTGCCATTTCGTTTTCGTAACTAAACTTGAATGAACAAGTCTCCACCCTTCTTTAATTTACTCTGCAAAACGAAATAAAAAGCCCCAGTTACTGGAACAATCAACTGTCCGCGCCTTTTTTTTTCAAATTGAAATACCCTTATCTTTGAATGAAGAACAAACAGATTACTTGATATCAATCGGTTGATCTTGATACCCGACTGAATTCGCATCCAAACTGTACTTTATATTGGTCAGGAGAGGTCTCCCATGGGTTTAATTTCCAATATACTTCCACGGCTAAGCTATAGTCAGCGTGAGGTATATTATACATATCCCCGCCTTCAGTTTTACCTTCAGCTGTTTTGCAAAATTCTGGAGTTTAACGCCACGGGGTGTCATCTTCTTTCTTCCATTGACAACACTTTAATAATTCAAAACCCTTTCTTGTCCTTTGCACAATTTTTGCTCCTTTTTTGTTCTTGACTTTTGAGGCAGACAAATTTTACGGTTTTGGATTTCAAGTGTGAGGCTCATTAATTAATAATAGCCGAAGGTTGGACAGGTGAATTTGCTCTTCAGGTTTTAACGACATCAACCAAACCAAACAAACAAATTACATAATTTACAGTTCACACTTTAACTCTTCGATACCCAACATCGACACAGGGAATTCACGATAGTAATGTATTTTCAGCGCAGTTGAGTTTCGGCCATATACTGAGTTTTTACCAAATCCGAAAACAAATTCACAGTAAGAATAATAAAGGCTAACAATTAATTACTTTCTTCCCTAGAGTTATAGTTAGAAAGTTCCGCACGCATTGGTAACTTATGTTTCGAGAAATGATACCTAATTACACCTCAAATCCGGAATAGTTAAGCACTGCACTTTCCTGTTTTCATCCCACAAATCAAATATGCAAGAGGATAAAGGAATAACATATTCAGTTTTTTTCCATTTTATTTTACTGCTATTAATTCGTCAAAGGGTTTCTTTATGTTCAAACACTACCCATCAAAACAGAGACTATCCCAGGGTGCTATGCTGACGTATTCTTTCACTCTCATAAATTCGAAGAAAAAGAGTAACGTCTGCTTACCCGAGCGCTTAATTAGTCTCCAATATGCAAGCATGACGTCGCAGGTTTGTTTTATTTTTCTGTCCAATCAAAGCCATTGTTAGAATTTTAGTGAATTGGCGCGCCAGTGAACACTCTCCTATGATTGGGCAATGGCTAATGTATTGTCTAAATTCCTTTTAAATGTAACATTACGTCACTTTCCAGGATATGGAAGGTAAAATCTGATTGGTCCATAACACAATGAGGTGTGCATATTGGAAACTAATTAAGCGCTCGGGTAAGCAGAAGTTCATTTTTCTTCGAATTCATGAGAGTGAAGAAATATGTCTGCATAGCAGGCTAAACAGAGACTCGATCCTGCTAAATGTTGTCTTATTTTAAACTTGAAGGGAAATTTTCGAAGATAATAACATTACTAGTAATTAGTAATAATAATATTTAACTAGGGTAAACCTTTCAGCTAATTTAAAAAACTACCAACGACGATATTTATGTTACTGCTCTTGGCAGTCCATTAAAATCTTTAACACCTAAGTAAAAAGAACCTTTCCTGGCGGCCTATGTAGTGATTTCAGGAAATGATGACATCTAGTTCATTCCTTCTCGTGTTGTGCGCATGATATGCCTTAGTGAAATATTCATTAAACGAGAGGCCCTGAGTGGCATTAACTCACCAAGAAATAGGTTAATTAATACATGGAGTTCTAGCATATTTTTGTGTCATACATGGTTTGCGCTAGGGGAACAATTGATTCACTACTCATGCCCGTGATAATTTACATATAATGGAATAGACATTTTGCAGGAATGCAATCACATGGTTGTACTAGATGGAAAACAAATTAATCTTAATTCATGTATTTAAATTAAAGGTACTTGATAATTGATTCACTACTCATGCTCGTGATAATTTACATATAATGGATTGGACATTTTGCAGGAATGCAATCACATGGTTGTACTTGATGGCAAAACAAATCTTAATTTATATATTTAAAGGCACTTGTATGAGATCGGTAGTGTTATTAACAAAACCTTCTTCCAATTCTCAATCCCCAAAGGTGGTCACGGTACCTTACGGGAGCTTCCAATTACAAGGTTTTACTGATAATGAAATCGGGGTTTCATGAGGATTGTTGCTGAAGGGACTGGTCAGAAATTAGCAGGGGGGAAGGGGTTGAGATGGAGGGTCATATATTTTTGAAAAATGGGTGGTTATAGGGGGAAGGGTCAAACTATTTCATACTCATTGTCCAGGGAGGGTTATATATTTGCTAATTTTTGACTAGTCCCTAATGTTCAATAAAATATTGTGTGTGTTGATTTCATGCATGCACACTACTTGGAAAATAACTATTTAAAGAGGGTAACACTAACTAGTATACACAGTGAAATGTGTGGCCCTCCTACCCTGTGAGCAGAGGTTTCTCATCTCTTTGCCTTTCCTCCGAGTTGCATGGAACCTCTCGAGACCTGTATTCTGATTGCACCCATAATTCTATATTTCTATGGTTTTTGTACTGCACTTTCTAAAGGTTAGGGTGTTTTCTATAGTTGGGTAGACCAATACTATCGCTCGTTTCGAGAAGTTCCACCCGAGCCCTTTCCTGCCGCCAAGAAACCTCTGCCGCCGAAACGATTACAGCACCACGGTATCTCGATTTCCATTGGCCGAGAAAATCGAGACGGTAAACATTGTAGCCATCTATCACGGTATCAGACTGTCACGAGTGGATCTGGAGTATGTCGCATAAATATGTGATAAATTCCCGTCCAAAGCCCACGAAATTCCTCTCAGCTTTAGAAAAACACAAAATATTCGCATAATACTTGAAGAAACCTTTGGTTTACTCAAAATAATAGCAATATTAAAGGTTTTGCTAAGTCAAAACTCTGCTCATATCGCCATCTTGAAAAGCACTGTGTTGTCCATTGTTTACGTGACCAGCACAGTGCAATATGGTTGGTACGGTGGCGAAAACAACTTCAAAGAAGGTGCAATCTGATTGGTTTCCGGCGCAGAACAGCGACACAAAAAATAACAAGAGGCCCTGAGTGGCCTTAACTCGGGCCATCTATAGCATGTACTGCATGGAGTTCTAGCATAATTTTGTGTCATACATTGTTTGTGCTAGGGTAGCCAGAGGAATTGGTTCACTACTGATGCTCTTGTCTGTCAAATGTCAATGTGCAAATGCTCCACGTATGCCGGAGGGGGGGGGGGGGGGGGGGGGTTGGAAATGATAGAGACATAATACACTCACAACATACATGCTGTACATGTACATTTCAGCCTCAATTTCCTTCAATTCTGTAGTTTAATATTACTTTCTTTTCAATATTGTTCCTTGAAGGTCGTTAGAATGATAAAAAAAGCTTGGTATGGTTGTTGTTGATTGAAGTGCAATGGTTATTTGAGTAGCCTGCAAGATATTGAGTCACTCAAATTTGATGCATTGTAATTGTATCAGGTGAAGTACGACTATGAGAAATCAAGCAATTTAGAACAACAAATTCCACATAATGTTGCTATTCATTGTCAATAGTTAGGGAATGTCGTTCTACATGTGAAATAAAGTATCTATTTGTAATTCTCAATAACAAACCAGTGGACACGGCTGAAATTCAGGCTAAATTCTCAATACAATATTTTCGATTGGGGTCGTAAACTACAGAACACCATTTTCAAGTATTAGTGAGCTGCCACTGTGCTAGTGCTCATTTTCTACATCTTGAAGGAGACTGAAACTTATAATGGCAGGCCACAAAGAAACATGCAATGTCCACTCATTTTTTTTTATCATTGGGGTCGCAAGATTAATTTTCATTCCCAAATAATTCTTAAAAGTACTCGTACTCCTGATCGTGAGCGAATTAAAGTGACGATGCTGACTCCAAGAACTGACGAATCGGGCCGTTTACTACTATATATATTTCATGCCTGATTACTAACAACAACAACAATTACATGTATTTTCTCATAAGATGATGAAAATGTATACGAGTATTAAGGCATAATAAGAAATACAATGATGAGAAGGTAGGTCCTTAAGGTAACCTTGGGGTAATCTTAAGCCAGGACCACCTCAGATGGAAAACACTGAAACAAGATCTAGCTTGCATGGATTTATAATAATGGTACCAAGAAAGGGGAAGGGAAAGAAACAGTGCCACTTACATGTATGTACTGATTCTCTCAGTTCTGGACCAAATTTAGTTTATTTTATAAACTTGATTTGCAATAATGAAAAATACTCTACTTTATACATAATATCATTATGAAGTATGTCAGTTCTAAAAAAAAAAACTAAATGAACAGTAGACTGCCTGAGCCCAGAGATAATAATCAAATACAAAGAGTTATAGGCCAGATGTAAATAGACCCGGGAAATAGAACAAAATAAAAAGTTAATAATTGTGTTAGGTGGTAACTGTCCCTTGGTCTTGTGTTTAGGAAAGATTGTTTTTTTTTACCAGTGTCAATAACACGCCACAGATAAATATGCGATTTCCACATCAGAGTCATTTATCGTTCGTTTGAAAACATGTTCATTTCGGATTACTTACTCAGTTACTCACTTACTACATGCTGATTTTCGTTCCCGAATTTATAAACATTACAGGTACATATAATATTTTAAAAGGCCACTGTCAGATAAGAGAACTGAGAAATCGGGTCATTTCTACTATACTTTCGAGAGGTTAATAACAATAAATAACAACACAACGACAGTCAATTGGTATAAAAGCTATCATGTTCAGATTAGCGGCTACTTACAGTTTACAAGCTGTTGTCTTTATAGTCAGTGTTGATCGCAGATCAGACTGTCACGAGTATATCTTAAGCTGGAGCACGAACATGTCGCATAATATGTGATAAATTCCCGTCCAAAGCCCGTAAAACACCTCTCAGCTTTAGAAAAGACAAAAATATTGGTATTTCACTTGAATAAACTTTTAGTTTACACAAAAAAGCTGATATTAAAGGTTTTGCTAAGTCAAAACTCCCGTGTCCACTGTTCACTCAAGCATGTTAAGGCATGGTTTGAACATGAAAACGAGGCTATAGCTATTTCGTTGAATAGAGTCACTTGAATTTGCTCAAATCCTAGAACAATGGTGGTTATAACTAATATCAACGTTTTTAGTCGTCCTAATATAAATGTTTGGTTAAATGTCTATCACGTGACCAACCACGTGATCACAAAAAGTTGAAAATTTAACTAAAAACGGGGTGGTACATTGTATATTTTAAGTAACGATTTTGTGTTTATCTGATTACACTTGTGGTTGGCTTTAAAGATCAGTTCGGAATGGTTGACCCTGATAGACTGTTAAAGCGAAAATATAGGTCACGTGACCTATTCTTGGTACCATTTTACGCCATTTATATCCTCTTCAGTGATTAAAAGTCAACCATTCGGGACACAGTCTCATTTCCCATAACAAGCTTAACATTTCGAACCGAAAATCTGAAACAAAACAATAACTTCCGCCACCCCATTTTGATTTCTTTGTTTTACCAGCCTTAAGGTCACGTGACTTTCAAAACACCAAAATACCGATCCTTAAATGTTAAGACACATGATTACCGTATTATTCCAAAGTTATAGGGTATTTCACACATAAATGACAAAGATAGCGACTTTTGAATGTTTTATCAGAACTGCTAAAAAACCATGCCTTAACATGCTTGAGCACGTGACCAGCACAGTGCAATCTGATTGGTGGCGAATAGAACTTGAAAGAAGGCGCAATCTGATTGGTAGACGGCGCAAAATCTCGACACAAAAAAAAAAAAAAACTTGCAATTTCTGGCCTGGCCCGAGTAATAATAACAATAATAATAATAATAAACACTTGCGATTTCTGACTCGTGCCTCGGCCGATGGCCTGGCCCGAGTAAAAAAACTCTGGACCGTCACAATTTTATTAAAAACAATTCATTAACTCATTAATAATTCATGAAGAAAAAACAAAAGAAATGCATATGGTTTGTAAATGTCATATACGTATGGGTCCTCATTTACATAAACTATAACTTCGATTCTCTCGGTTGAAATAAGGCGTTACATCGACGTTTTTGAAGCCGTTCAATAAACTCGCGACTGTGTTTTATAACATCTACAAAAACTCGGGCGGCGCACTCGTGTTTGTAATTGTGATAAAACACCGCTGTTCGTTTATTAAACCGGCATTACAAATAACACGGTGCATAGTACAGCACGCTTGTAAAGTTTCTCACCCTAGTTGGTGTAATATATTATCATGCGGAAGGTCATACTAGCTACTTGTGCAGGTATTCTAACTTTGTTACTTGTTAAAAACTAACTATTTTCCTGATAATTAACAACCGTCACAATCGATCAATTGCGATGTTTCGTGTTTATCAACATTACAAATGTTATGTTAATGTCCAATCATGGTTTCAAAAGGCCGCTTTGTGTCAGGAACCAATGGATCTCTAGTTGGCACTTTAATGACAATAGATGACGTTGCAGTGAACATCTGTTTATCCCTGCCAAAAACGTAAGTTAAAGTGCATATGAAGCGAACATTAAGGTGATCTAATGTTAAAATGCTTTCGAAATGATGAACAATGACATTTTCCGTTTGTCAACATCTCATCTCGTTTCAGAGACATTCAGGTTTTTGTAATATGCAAATGCGATGAAGAATATCTCTGCAAATATCATTGAATAAAAATTACTGAAACTTTGCACATGTATGACACTATGGAAAGTACACATCATTGTACAAATTATGGTGTTGCCATGGAAACTCTCATGGTCCCACGTACCTTTCACTTTGGCCATAAAATTCCAATTTATTTCCTTTTTACCAAAAATAAGTTGCTTAAGGTTACCGGATACCTTCAGGGTGCGTTTCCAGTCTAAATTACATAACGCCTCGAGGAAACATCGTAGATAAATTATCCAGGTATCATTTTAAAGCTTATTAAATTGGCTACAAGAACACATAAAAAGTTTTGAGTTCTTTGAAAATCTCGAATTTTCCGCGATCCCGTTTCTCCGATCTAGTGAGATTGCTTTCAGAAGCTCCGACTCCGAACATATTTTTTTTTTTTTAAATCTGTTTGCTTTGTCGCATTTCAGAGGAATCGTATTACAAAAACATGTCGGGGAATTTCAAAATTCGATTTAGTTCAAAAGTTATCATGCTCTTCGTGAAAAGGCGAAATCATAGTCCGAGTAGATACGCGAGAAACGCCGGCAAGAGCTCTCTTTATAGAATTTCCCAATTCCCCGACACCTTTTGCAGCTGCTATATCAATTGACATTTTGTAAAATTTCACACAAATTGAATAAATTCCTCTTGAGTGGGAGCTCTATTTTGATTGAAAATCGAAAGCGTAGAAAATAGCACTTCAAAAAAATTAGCCATCTGTCGTGCGTGAATCTGTAGCCCCGCCTCTCCAACAATTAGCGAGCTCTTGGCCAATCATTTCTCATCACAGTTCAACTATGTCAAGATTTCCCGCCAATGTCGATTTCCGATCAAAGCTACGCACCGCACCGCACCGCACCGCACCGCACCGCATCGAGAAAATGTTAATATAGCCGGTTGTTCTAGTTCTCTTGTGTGAATTGAAAAATGGGAAAGACAAAAAGACCTCAAGGGACAGCCAAGGTAAACACCTAGAGACGCCTTGAATGCCAGCATAGTTAGTAGAGGAGACAACGATTTGCAGGCGTCTGAAACAGCGTGGCAATCGTTTCAAGCGATTCAGAGTCACCGTCAGACTTTACGTTTCAATCTAAGACTTCTTGGTCCGGGTTTCTTGGAAACAAATATTCTCTCGGCTGGCTCCTATCAATTCTTCTTTTATTATGTTCAGATGTGGACCACTCGGCACTCTGTCAGAAAGTGAAAATACGAACCCTCGTCGGGTTTTGCGAGGACTTCTATTTGGCTCGTAGTCGTATGCATTGTTTGGCCTTGTTTTGCTTTGCTTTTTTCTTTGTTTTCCAAGCTAAGGGCACCTGCTTGCTTTTTGGAAGACAAGGCCAACAACCGATGGAATTATGGAATCATGTGTGGAAAAACTTTTCTCAATAAACGTAAACATGAATTTAATGAGCGCTTTTCACACACCGTCGTTACGGGCGAGTGAGCACTTGTCATGTGTTTATTGATGTGCTGTCAATCAAACAACATTTTACTTCCGGTTAAAAACTTCCTTTTGGTATTTCTCCGTCAATATTAATTTTTATGAACGGAGTTTTTGGTATATGATAAACTACTACTAAAGCTACATTTCTGTGCGAAAAAAAAATGTCTCCATCTTTTTCGTTTTGAAGGTATCCGGTAACCTTAAACTACACACATACAATGCCTACATTGTTCCAAATCTTATTTTGGACTCACACCCAAATAATTGTGTTTGACAAAGGAGAAATTAAGGAAGTAATATAATCATCAAGAGTCCATTACCAAGAGCGAGAATCTCCCATACTACCTCTATGCTACGGTATTTTCACAAGTTAGGTTATTTTTAGAACGGTTTCCCGCTATTATTGGGTTGCAATAATTCCTAAGGGAATAAATCACAAAAGCGTAGCAGACGTGTTGTTGGTATAACAAAAGAAGCTAATGAGGCATCTTTTGTTCCGCCACGGATGTAACCCACTAATTGGCGGCAAAAATAATCTAAAAATAGCCCAACTTGTGAAAACGCCGTTGCATCTATATAAGAGATATGGACGCTCTTGGTTATGGGCTCTTGAATCATATAATCCCGTGAGCCTCTTTCATCTTTTTCACACAGTATTGGACATAAAAGGTGTCAAAAGTCACTTTTAAATTACGGAAAGATTGGGTGCGCATTTTAGGCCAAGACAACGATAATTACGCATGCTCTGTGTGTCCCGAGTTGGCCGGTTAGGCGAGCCAAAGTGTTTATATGAGAAAAAGTTGGCTCGCCCCCCAGGGTCACCCGACCTTGTGAACCGAGTGCCCCGTGTAGGAGGGTCACCCCCCCCCCCCCCCCCCCCCCCCATCCCCCGAGCCAAGTTGACTTCGTTTTATAAAGAAATGTATGAAAAGTTGGCTCGCCCAGGGTAGTTCGGGGGGAGGGCGACCAGGATCCCCGAGCCAACTTTTCTTCATATAAACAGGGCCGTAGTTGATAGAACGGTGGCTTGGTTATGTATGCTTAACAATTATACTTCTCGCTCTTGGTTTCTATCGACTTCGACCTCGAGCTCGCAGTATAATTGTTAAATAGACCGCCGACGCAGGCCAACAATAGATTTTAGGGGAGTGAAATCCATTGTAACTATTAAACGTTTTGATACCCTGATAAAACCAATCTCATGAAATGGAAGCGCAATCTGAGGAGGACAATGTACCACTAATAAGGACCGATCAGGTTTTCTATTGGATTAAAGCAGGGCAGCCGACTCCCAATCATTAAATGGGTTGAACCCAGTTACATTAAATTTAATGTGGATTGAATCATACCGATTGATAATCTAAGCATGAAAATAGTCGCTTATGAAAATAGTCATAAAATATAAATATTTTTTTTCACGGTCTCCTTATCACTTCCTAGGATCCTAACCCCTTTCACCATTATCCCTCTCTAGCTCAATTTGTCTAATTAATATATGTTACTTTTATATATTTTACTGACCTTTCGATTCCCCGGGAGCAAGGTTTGCACACGAAACCTTCGGTGTGCTAGTCCTGAACTTTACCAATTAGCCACAGAAACTTGCGATGGGATGACACTCACTTTAAAAAATAATAACCCTAACCCGTACCATAAAACTAACCCAAGCCGTCAGTGAACAAGTTCCCAGGTAAACGACGAGTTCTCACCCACCTAGAGCTAGGGTTCACAGGTAAACAACGTGTTCTGACTGTAATGACAGTACATTTTTAGATTGCTTTTTAGATTATCATTTGGTCAGAGTTAAACCCATAACATTAAATTTAATGTTTAATGCGAAGGAGGCTACGTCAGAGTTGCGGTTAGGTTAGTATTAGGCTCTAATAGTAATTATTGAAAATGGTGGAATTTTGCAGAAATCGTATATCTAATCTAACCGCCCACCGACTATCAATGGTAAAGCGCCTTTTTGAAGTCTTAATAGCCCATGCCACTTTCGATTTGTACTTCACCTGTCATGCACAAAAGTTTCAATATGAGGCTCCAGGGTAAATTGAATTTATTAGATTCTCTGAGGAAATGAGAAGTGAAGCCTAATATGTCGAAAGTGGGCTATTACAAATGTAGATATTTGATATTTGCCTTGGGGAACTGAATGTAATGGTCCATTTGCAGGATAGAATCACGTGCATGGTTGTACTGGATGGTAAAAAGGATCTGACTTCATTTATATAACCACACAAGTGTACGAGATCGGTGGTGTTACTAGCAAAACCTATTTATATTAAGTACTATGTTCCACCTCCAACCGATCGTCGATCTTCTAAAACTGCATTTTGAAGTTAACTATGTTTGCCATCTAGTAAAGCCAATGTTTGTTATTGTATGTGTTTGTATTTTCTTGTTCGTATTTTGTTTCATTTGAGTCACTACATAAATGATGTATCTTTACATGGCTAGGGGCTAACTAGAAAACCTTTGTTTATTTAGCCCCTAGACACCTTTAAAATGTATATTGTACCTTTATCATTGACTTTTTTCTACAATTTTTTTCAAACAAGGAACTGTAAATGTAATAATAGGTGTGAAATAAAGATTGAACTATAAATTGAATCCAGCATGTCGGCTGGAAAAAAGAAGACCTTGGTAAAGGCTAAACTATCACTTATTCTGATTGGCTCTTCGGTTATGACGTATGGTTGTTCTAGCGAAGATTTTTATTGGCCCTACGGACCAATATAGTTAAATGTTCTCCAGTTTTATCAATAGAACGATTTCAAATAACCTTTAACAAGTTGTATCAGGTAGAGTAATAGATGAAATGTATTACTGGGCAGTTTTCTGGTAAGTTTCATCAGTGGGAAAGCCAGGAGAAGCCGTTAAACCTGAACATGTGCTATCGGTCGCTTCGCTTCAACGCTAACTGAAAATTATCGGCTTTATAGAATTCTCTTTCAGTACACATACATCCAGGCTGGTTGTACTATGATACCATTCCAGTGTTCCTTTTTCCAAATAAACTCCATTTCGAGCCGCTTGGTATACAGGTTTCACTGCATCGAACGCCTCGTGGAAATAAACGGTTATCGCATCTCGCTCACTCCGGATTGGTGGTTTGTAGACGTCATGAAATATTCCCATATTTAACTTGGCCGTCATGATCTTAGATTGCCAAATCACCTGGCAAAATACTCCCAGAATCTGGGTGTATTTCATCACGCGTACTTGATCCAGCCATTTCCAGGGTCTTCCTTCTGCCAACCGTCATATTAGATGCGCGGAAGACCTGGGAAAAGAGGTTGGTAAAGCCTTTCCCATGGCATCATGAGCTCAGTTCGTTGGTTACTGAACTGATATATCAGCACGGAACTGTTTCCTGTAAAAGGCCTATCTTATGTCAATCGTATTAATAGCGTAGGGAAGGAGAACTACCCTCGCGTTTATTTTACCGTCTAACCCTTTACCCCTGACCGCGCATATAGGCGCGGTCATGAAGCATGTACCTGGAGAAAATTATTGCGTCAAACCTAGACATCCTGGAAATACGATGTTGCGATATTATTTCTAGGGATGAATAACTTCAAAGCGAGAGCTACAACAGGGATCGCTTGACTCTCCCACTTTGGAGAAAAACGCATTTGTTTTGGAGATGGTTGTTCGTTTCTTCGATTTTCACGAATTTTCAGGAGCTGAAAATCGGCTCAAAAAAAACATCCCATTCGCACTTGAAATCAAAAGCAAATACAAAATAACCACTCAGTCGTTACAGTACCTTGTTTAATCTTTTCAACCAGCAGGTTTGTTTGCACAAAACACACCAAGCGACTGCGAACCACGCCGATGTTTACACTGCATTTCACTCGACCACATTTCCCTGCTCCCACTCCAATGGCATGCTGGGTAATCAACAAAAAAATCACAAGGGGAACCCCCCCTCCTCTGGGACTCCTGTATAAGTCTTTTACCCCTACAACCAAGAGCGGTCATTTGGACTCAAGCCGTTGCTTTAAAGTGACAAAAACACATCCTAATAGGTTGAGCAGGGGGCCGAAAAGACAACTAACTGCATAATTTCAAGGGTTTCAGTGAAGAATTATTTCATGTGTCTCAAAGCAGAAACACAACAGAAAGACCCTGTGAAACCCCTCAAAAGGCCTACTAAAAGCAAACCAAGTACTTTTCAGCCATCAGACTTAATGATGCCCTCTAGCTCTCCTACAGTGGCTTATTTGTACAAAATTAGAGCACATTTGGTTGGAAATCCTACAGAAGAAAGCATACTTACCGCCGACGAGTCCGTAGAATTCTGCCGAATGGCATCATGGGGAAAGTTTGAGCCCTTGGTTTAAAAAGTCAGCAGTATTTAACTAGCCCGGGCTAGCCAAACTGGAACTGAGGGGGGAGGGTTGAGTTAGCACTCTGCATTTCACCAATTGAGCCCAAACACGTCCAGGAGTGAAAGGGTTAATAAAGCTGTAATTTACTGCTCCTCAATTTTGTAAATGATTTATTCCTTTGACTGCGCATGCCCGAAATGCCGTTGATTTGTAGCATACGAACTATGACGAATTCCCTGTGCATAAATGGCATAATTACCCAAGAGGTCTAGGCTCTAGTAGTTGAAGAGTAGTTAGAGTCACACCGCGGCAAAACGGTATGCTCCGCTGGCCAAAAGAACGAAGGCTCTGCTATCAAATACAAATTACCGAGGGTTTCAACTTTTTTAGTAAATAATTTTATAACTTAGTAAACTCACAGTGAATTACAAATTAAGAAAAACTTCAACCTGTTAAAGTCTTAGGCTTAGCTTTTAAAGTGTATATGAAACGAAATTTTTTTTTTAGTTTTTCTATCGTTCATTATCTCCTAAACATCAAAGCAAAAGAAAATTGCGAAGAAAAAAATTATAAAGCTGAGATTTCGCTTCGCAAAGTTGTCATACATGCACTTGAAATATGGTCAGGAGACTGGGGCGAGTCAAGCTCGTGATGACGTAGAAACCGTGACACACTCGATAGCATACTTCGTGGCACAGACGTAAACAAGCTCTATAAACCTGCGACCGTCCTTGCTCTTCGTTGCAAAACTAAAGTAAGATGTCAGAAAGCGAGCAAAATTATCTTCATCTTCGAGTTCAGAGAGTGGAAGCCACGATTTTGATGAAGTGGAAGTAAGGGCGAACGGATTTCAACCGTACGAAGATGAGCCGCTTGCGGGCTCGAGCGATGGGGAAGACGACGACGAAAATTATGTCTCTGGCGGTGTTGTGCTCTACTCTTCTAGATTCGAGGGCCAAGTCCCGGTAAATCAGTGGATCACTACAGGAAGCCTTTGTATCGGAATCCTCCGCTCTTCGGGAGCAACTACAGAATGCAGGGCCACTGTTAAAGCCCCGTCATATTCATATTGAGCTCGTTTGCTCGTGGCCCTGTATTATATAATTTCTGGGCTAGAGTAGAGAATACCCGTCCACAATGAACTTGTATATTTTCACTGCTACCGCAGTCCGTCAGATAATAGGATTCAAAGTTGACCATAAGGCTTTGCGATCACTACGGGACTGCGGACTGCGGTAGCACTTAAATATATAACTTTGTCGTTCTCAAAAGATTGTAGGATTCAAAGTTGACCATAAGGCTTTGCGATCACTACGGGACTGCGGACTGCGGTAGCACTTAAATATATAACTTTGTCGTTCTCAAAAGATTGTAGGATTCAAAGTTGACCATAAGGCTTTGCGATCACTACGGGACTGCGGACTGCGGTAGCACTTAAATATATAACTTTGTCGTTCTCAAAAGATTGTAGGATTCAAAGTTAATTCAAATATACAATTCGTTCTCAAATGTTATAGGATTCATAGTTAACCATAAGGCTTTGAGATCACTGCGGGACTGCGGTACATTTAATTTTATTAAACTCCAAAAAATGGACGGGTATTCTCTACTCGCTCCAATTTCTGTAGTTTAGCCTCGATCACCAACTCGTTTTCGTCAACGTATTAAAATTTGACAAAGCACGAAAACTTCCAGGTTCGCAGCAATGACAAATTCACGTAGGTCCTCTTTTGAAAGACCGAAATGGCAGAGGATACCGTCGTCGTGTACGTCGATCTGAAAACGAGTAAGTGATTTTTTTTATATTCATGTTAGGAAATGACAGTACTCTATACAATACGTATTTGTGGCTGTAGTCTTCCCTTTGTCCCTCCCTGGGGTTGAAAATGGGTAGGATTTTTTTTTACTTTCAGGGTTTGGTTTTTAGAAGGTGTGTATGAGAATTTGAGAAAATGCATTATTAATGAACCAACTTCGAAAGATCACTTGAAAAGCCCTTACAAATTGTGCAAAATTATCCATTTTGCTCAGGTGTATTTACACTCGTTCTTAATGAATGATCTGGAAATGGGTAGGATTTTTTTAATTTCAGGGTTAGGTTTTTAGAAGGTTTGTATGAGAATTTGAGAAAATGCATTGTTAATGAACCCAGTGGTGGGGTATTCTGCAATTGCTGCAATATGGTATATTATACATGCCTTACTATACTGCACAACAGGTGGGGATATTACCAGGCAATAGTGGGGTAAATACCAGGGTTTTGCATAGTTTCTTACACCGACCCTCAAGCATTTACCACATATTTGAGGAAGTTGTCTGGGGTAGGGGCAGGGGAATTACTGCACATATGCATGTGACAAAGCAAAGCACTCCAGCTACTGGAAGTCAAGGCAAATTCAGCACTCTTTTAGAGGCTTGGAGATGAAAATGTAAAGCATATCGACGGACAGGTTTATCGGATTCCTGCCAAATAATAAGCAGAGTAGGCGAGTCGTGAAAACAATGAGTCGTAAAAATCATGTTTACGATTACGACTTGCATGATGTCAATATATTATGTGAGTCCTAAAAGTAACTTCATCCATGCAGAGTAATGAAATATACAGAAATATAAGTACATGTACCTAAGTTAGATATACAAATGTGGCTCCACCTTTGGCACAAACAAATAAATAATGAAATACAAATAACAGCATTACTATTATAGCAACTATTCTAAGGGAAAGCCTACATTAAACTTTATTCTTGTAGCTTCCTACGAGCTGTTGCATACAGATGGCTAATATGCTGAATTTGTGGCTATATGGGCTGGAACAATACCAGGCCATTGCCAGCCAGCTATGTTTATGACATACGGCAGAGGTTTAATACACCCCATCATCAGGCAAGCAGTTACCAGCCAGCAGAAGCAAGGGCACGATAGTGTTGGTGTATTCATAATGTACCACAATAGCTAACTTTATGCATTGCTGCATGTTATTCAATGAAACTTCTATCAACATAAATGCATCAGTCAACGTCACTTATTAGCATTTCAAAGAGAGGTACTAAGTTAAAATGGAAATTATATACATTTATATAAAATGTATATATATAATAGAGAGTTTGCACAATGCCAAGTGGTAATAATGTGCATGATAGATCCTTAGCCTCTTGAGTGTAGAAAAACAAAATGCTTGTAAGTTGTATCCACTGTTACTCGCTATAAGGATGTGCCATGCATAGAATTGTGCTTCCGTTAATTGAATTCTAAGCATGCCTGATAACCCCTGGGAATTTTACTATTTATAATATTTCTTGCAAATGTTCCACTGTCGGACTTACAAAGCTTTACTCGAGTACTGTAAAAAGTGTTAAAATAAACAAAATCCCCATCCCCAGTACTGGTTGGTTGGTTGACCAATGCCCCACCCTTTCCCGGATAGGGGGGATTGGGCACACTTGGAATTGATATACATTAGTGCTGATGTGTGTGCTTTACAACTGAGGCTTTCTTTGGTCTGGCTGTTAGACAATATGACTTGCTAAGATTATAGTGATATCATTCTACCAGTTGTAAAAGGCTAATATAATACAATTTATTATTTACAACTTTGCTTTTTGATAGTGGGGGATGGTCAGTTATATGGTCAGTAACTATTCACAAGAACTTTTAGGGTGTCCCTTTTTGGGCTGTCCACATTTGCTGCACGCAGGAGCCTTTCGTTTTTGGGTAGTATTGTTTGTGGCTGTTGTCACAGTAGACTGGATGTCAGCTAGCTTGTAAAGCATCTTGTTCTTCGGCTGTTAGACATATACAAAACATATGTTGACTTATACATGTATTATTTAAAACTATCCCTAGATAAAGTGGTGAAATGATTCTTGGTATTTTGAAGAATCATGAAATGTAAGCCTTTTATAATAATAAAAAGCTGTATATCAGCAAACTAATATGTCTTGAAGGACTTATTGGAAATTTAATTAATTGCAATGGAAGAATAAAATGCATGTTCTCAGAAAGGTTACTTTTTGTGCTTCATTTTTGTGCTTCATATCATCATGCTAATAAACACAATGAACTTGGGCTCTTCATGGGCTGGTTGAACTCTGAAATTGTTTTTACCAGCTTTTAGTCTAAAATTGTATAGTCACATTTTATATATCTACAGCCAATTAATCTGTTGTCAGTAAAATACAACATCTTAAATGCCCATCTTAGAATAAATATACAATAAATTATTGTTGTATCTACATACACCTAGGTGCATGTAGATTTTAACTTATGTATTTTCAAGTACCTAACATTATTTGGAGAATTATTTCCTTGGGAATCCTGATCACTTTCTTCATCATCCTCTGCTATCGGTTTAGGAAGGAGAGTATCCTGGTTCCAGAGGTTTTCTAGAAAGAACAGCCGCGGAGAAAGAGCCGTTCTCTCTCTAGAAAACCTCTTGCTCTGGAGAGCTAATGCGTAGTCCACACGGTAACCGGTCGTTTCGCTAACGAGTCGTTTCGTCAACTGCCATTTCGATAACGTCTTAAGTCGTTTCGCTAACGTCATATATTTATGGTTCTATTCATGGGTATGTATGTACGATATATAACATAAAGATTAATAAAGATTAAAAAGAGAACAGATTTAGGACGTTAGCGAAACGACTTAAGACGTTATCGAAATGGCAGTTGACGAAACGACTCGTTAGCGAAACGACCGTAAACCGTCCACACGAGCAAGTTTTCCTTGACAAGTTTTCCTTGACAAGTTGCCTTGTTCAATAACTGGCACGCCAGTTTTTCAACAAGGAGACTTGTCAAGGCAAAACTTGTCATTTTTCGTCGTCTACACGAGCAAATAAAACTTGTCAAGGGAAAACTTGTCAAGGAAAACTTGCTCGTGTGGACTACGCTTAAGAGTGCAATGTTTACATTTTGCCTCATTAGCATAAATCAAAAAAACTTCAAGAATCAAATTAAATTTAAAGATACAAACAAACAGACTCCACAAATCGAAAGAGAATGCCACACTTAGTAATCACTGAAACTTTGAGAGTAATATATTTAATCTTTTCGGATAAATTTGCTCATCAAAACAGTAATGAGTATTAAAATTTACAAAGATTATTGTAAAAGTAGTACGTACAATACCCTTTTTATTACATAATTTCGCACATCCAATATTCAAAAGGAAATAACCATTACTTCCGTACTGCGTACTTTAGTTTACAATCTATTTCAAACAAAAGTAAAGATGCTTTGGGCGATGTGCACTGTTTTACAAAGGGGATTAGATTTAGAGGGACATTAGAGGGACATTAGAAATGGACTTACTAGTTACTTGTTTTCGCTGCGAGCACTAGCTCGGCGGCGGCGGAGGACACATCGCGACTAGAACGGCATCCTTGGTCGGAACTGCTCCCCTGATCAATTTTGTTTCAACTGCGGAAGTTGTTTCGTAGTATCTGACGGACCAGAGAAAATGATCGACCTGTGCTCGTAGCAGCTCTGCTCAAAGTCAAAGTGAGCCGAACAGAGTTCTTTGATGGGGCAAAACCCTTCCTGTTTTTATGAACAAAACGCGTCCACTGCTGTTTCATAGCTTCTTCCTTTCGGAAGTAGTACATAGATATGCCTTCCGTATAGCTGTTGTTCTTACAACCGACCTTGTTGGGGCCACCTGCCACACAATAATCGCCGCCGTTCTTTAGCTTTCTCTTATTCTTACACTGGTAGCCATGTTTCACTTTCCGCTGTGTCACGGTTACTACGTCACAGGCCCTGTAATTGGATCGTATGGCCGCGCGGGAAATGTACCATTTTTGAAGCGTTCTGACCGAACTTCTAGGCGAAAAAAATATGCCATGAAATCGCAACAGGTAAACGAGACCCAAAAATTCGGACTTTTGAAGACTTAATTTAGGATATTAGGAGTTAATATTTTTCATTTCATATACACTTTAAGTAGTTTTCTTATTTTTTTGACAAAACAGTTCACAAATGCATACTTTTAAGCAGAAATTTTAAAATCACGGCATTTGCCTGTTGTTTCATTTTAGTTTTCGCGGGAAACTGGGGGCGGCCGCGCACCGCAAATACGCATGCGCGTGACGTTTTGCCGCGGTGTGAGTTAGAGTAGTTGTAGAGCTTTATGTACGTATCAATTTGGGACAATAAGAATATATAGGTGAATTCGAAAATGGGTATGCTATTGCTAAAAACATGAAACGGGAATGAAGAAAACATACTGGTAATAATTAGTATGTTATATAAATTAAATTAAGTGTAAATGAATTTCTATTATTATACATTTTACTCACATCTCGATTCTGATTGGCTGAGAACACGCAACGAATTCTCCATACCTAGCTATAGCACTAAGTGCGCATGCGTACGACATTATCATAATAATTGAATTATCTGCTAGCAGATAATACTTAGCGCTCGATGGTAAGCAAATACGACAATTTTACGCTAGAAAGCAAGGCACTTATTTCGTTATTTTGAGCCATTTTATCGCTCAGCTATGTTTCTAATCTAGTCATTCGTTTCTCCTAAACTCGTAAAATAAATTAATGCAATGTTTAGCTCGAATATGAAAGAAAACATCTTGCAACATGCAGAAATCCAATCGTAAACAAACCAATTTTATGCGGCATTTCATTTAGCTTCGTTTACGATAGCTATCTCTTTTGCTAAAACTAGAGCTTAAAAATGTATAATAAAACAATTATCGAATTGGGTTTTCGCATGATAACAAAAATTATCAAGACCTCGGTCTGTGTTATCAGCTTCAGCCTTCGGCTGATAACACAGACCTCTGTCTTGATAATTTTCGCTATCATGCTCAACCTCGTCCAATAATTGCTTAATAGCAGTAGGGAAGGTAGTTATTACAGTTGTTATCTATTAAGCGAACCCTAGTTATATATACATTTATTAAGGAAAGAACGGCGACATCTCCTCAGTTGGTACAGATAATGTATGCTATACCAGTGGGAGTCTGCAAGTCGTTGGTTTAATTAAGTAAACGCTTAACTAAGTACGTCAATAACATATATATTTAATGTAATGACAAACTCTGTAAACATAATGCTCCTGGTAGAATCGTAAATACTTCCCTCGCCAGCACGTGTTTATTAAACGAAAAACGTTTGCTGATAATTTAGTAATAATTTACATTGAAACTGGTCACTCAAGTTTACATATTTTTTTTATGTAATGAAAAACTAGTGACATAAAAAATATATTGGCAAAACGCATGCCATATAACTGTTCAATTAGTGAATTTGATATGCATTGGAGAAGTTCCAACTCGTATAGCCAGTGAACATGTTCTTTCGGCTCCCTTCCAACTAAATTAACCACCGGCTAAATAAGCCACCTGTCAAAGTGAAACTATCAGTTTTCTGTTTAAAGAATTAGCTCCAGGATGTTTTATGCATTAATATTTTATTTTGCAACGACACAATTTAAGAATTAATGTAACGTTTAGAAAGAGCTTTAGTTTTGGCAACTATATGGATGCATCTTCCAAGTCAGGATTTCCCTCTTTGAAATTGAGAAATTGACTTTCATGCAGATAATAATTATTTTCTTGGCACTGGAGAAACTGCTAAAGGCGTTGAACAAGGAAGTCTAACGTACTTAGATATTGTCTTTGTGGATATTCTTCGAAAGGTGAAATTCTTCAATTTCTTGTCTGAAATCGACTCGCTAGCCGTTATATAATTTGCGCAATGGCAACTCTTGTGGCAAAACATTCCGTGCGATTTGCAGACAGCATAGCGAGTGACGTCTTGGCACAGAAATCCCAGCATCATCTGAGATCTGGTTCAACGTCAAACACGAAAAAGCGTAGACGAATACCAAAGTTGAGACCACGGGCTATCCTAGATCTGAAGATGCCAAAATGGTGGAGGAACCTAAACAAGGGATTGCTAGTGGAATTCATAATTTTTTTGTTATTTCAAGGCTTCAACTTGTTTACCAACTGCTGGGTTTTAACAAAAGCCTTCGGAGTGCTGGAGAGCCTTGAGTTCTATCAAAATCAACCGAATGTGACTTCAACAAATTTTACAGTACCTGCACCTTGTGTGGGGATCATTTGGGATCGAGAGAAAATTGACTTTGAGGCTTCGCACTTCATGAGGATAATAATGTTGTATTCTTTCTTTTTGGCTCTGACAAGTCTTATTGTCACTCTACACACAATGAGTTGGCTTTACACCATGTATCTATCCATGCAAAAACGCGAACTCGGACAAAAAGGTCGAGAAGTCCTCATCAAGATGAAACTGTATTTTCTCCTTGCGGCCAGCTTCTTAGAGGACATCCCTCTCTCCGCGATCACAGCAGAGCTATTCGCAGTCCAACAAGGCTCCAAAGGTATTACATGTTGGCTGTGCAAAGTAACTGGTCAGTGTTCTAACGTTAAAGTTCTATATAGTCGACTTGATGCAAGCTCGCAAGTTATTATCCTAAATGTGTCCGCCATTGCACTGACGTCACTGTGGAAAGGAATCTCAAGTTTCTACCGCTGGAGTCGAATACCCAACTGCGAGGCATTCTACATCCGGGCCTGCACATCCGTCTTTGCAGGGGGCTTGTTCATCATTGTTATTCTTACCCCTGCAATGACTGTACTGACCTATCGCTATTATGTTCTCCCTGGGGTCCCTGGGGGGCTGATAAAGGATCTCATTGATAGAGTGTACATCATTGGTGTAATATTTTGGGTGATGGTTTTAGCCGCGTTATGCTGTTGTCCCTTGTTGAATTTGATTAGAGTTGCTCAATGATCGTGATTCTCTGTTGATGGCTCAGATTCCATCGATGCATGTAATCTGTAATGTGTCATCTGAGCTATACTTATATCGTAGTAAGGTTCAAAGAAACCTCCACTGGAAAACAGTAGTTGCTCTCTAATGGTCCTACGGGTGATTCAATCAAATAAAATAAAATAAACTTTATTTAAAGAGGGTAACACTTAACAGTAATAAATTACTAATACACTTGTTGCCATCAAAACAATTACAATAGTTTGTGGTGAGGTTTAAACTGTCAGGACAACTTTGAAGCCCTGGAAATTCTTCATTGTATAGGGCGTCAAAAATCATTTACCATCTCTCCAGAGACACGCCCACTGATGTCGTCCTAACAAAGACCGGATGGGACACACTACCGTTTAAGCTACAAAATTTATATTCTCAAGTAAATGTATAAACTATACTATAATATTACCCCGTCACGTATGATAACACATAAATAAGCGTAAATCAAAATACAACCTCAAGGGAGTTAACCAATTTGACACTCCTCGATTTAATTCGAACATTACGAAATACTCAATAGCCTACAGAGGATATGTGCTGTGGAACGCCCTCTCACGTAAATGCCACCAAACGACCACTATTTTAGCCTCCACCAAAACCGCTACCAAATCTGATATTATAAGAAATCTCGACTTTAAGGAAATATTTAGCATCATCGCTCTATTTATCGGTATTAATCATTATAATTCTAGTTGCTGTTATATACTTGCATTATTTAATATAAGTATTAGTATTAGTATCTTAGTTATACAACTTACCTATTTTAGTTACGACCCCGCAAGCTTCAAACTTTATCGTGGATAAATAAAGGTCATTGATAAATTGATTGATTGTTTGTTTTTAACATGTAAATTTAAATTTAAATAATCTAATATATAATACATATACATAATGTATTAAAACTACAATAAATATATTTAAAATGGCTACTGTAATAAGTATTATAAATCGTCAATATAAAATATGACAAATACAAGTTAGACGGCGCTAAAATTTCAATCAGAGAAGGATGCAAATATAAATGATCATGAAAGTCCTTCGATCTGAAAGGCGCGGATGCGTTTATAAAGCCGTATAACCGCTTAAATACACTTATATAACTTGAGGAACTCAGACTAATAGGCAGCTTATTTCAAAGTTTGATGGTAGTCATGGAAAACGTGTTACCCTGTATAAATAAAAGTGATTTTAATACTTTATTTTACGTAGATACCTGGATATTGATTTTCGTCTCATAGAGGAAGTACACTCATTACGCTGGCTTTTTAATTAACCTCGTTCACTTGTCTATAGCTGGGGTCTTTTGTCCTAGTCAGTGTACGTTCGCCTTGCAGCTTATTGCGATATCTTATGGCATCTCACGTTTCATGTATAGTTCTTCGTTTTATAGGAGCATGTTTCAGCTAATTAAGAATCACCGAGCTGTTTGCCGTCTGTATCTTACTGACTTCATGAACGTTTGGTAATTTCTAAGTGGACCGCATTTGTTGACATCGTAAATTATCGTTACATAACAATGACTAAACAAGGAGTATGAAATTACAACCCGCGAGAACTCGAGATTGTATCGGTCCATTTTAAGTACCTCCTACTTAACTTCATGATTCTTGTGAAGGAAGTTTTATTGACAAAAATATACATGAATATTTAAAGTGCTACTACGATCAAATTTTGAAATATTTTTTGCGCCAATTTGTAAAGTAAAGTTGCTATAGATTTTTCCTATCCACATCGTTTTTTGATATGACGACAGGAAGACTTATTTTGGGGGTCCGACTCTTGAGTTTTTATGTCCGCCTTTACTCGAACCCGTTCCTGTGACAGAGCTATGACAGACCCAATTTCAGCGGACGTGACGTCATTTTCTCAACACAACAATATGCCGGGCTACGTTTCACACAAACATTCGCATGAACTTAGAAGTAAAGTACATGTTTATACTGGTTTGTTTTCCCAAAAAGTAAAGGAAAGAACGAAGTTTTGAATGGAAATATGTATTTATAAGAGCGACGCATTGAGAAAATGACGTCACGACAGCAAACCACTCGTCGAAAATTGCAAATTATTTGGAACACACTTCAGTAATGGCGAACGTGATTTCGGCGGTAAACTCTCTGCAAAATTCAATTTGGTCCTTTGGTAATATTTTTCACTGATTTGGATATTTTCGACACTGTGCGTCGTTTTGGAAGACAACAAAGTACGGTGTACATGTAAGTGATTCATTGATGTAGATCTTAGAAGAATAGTAACGACATTTGAAATGTGCCTATAAACAATCAAAGGTTAGATTTTGTCAGGCGCTCAGATAACAAGGCGAGACAAGGAGATGTCGATTTCGCTGAGTGGGCGGGTCGTAAAATTATGCAATACTACCGCCTGTCAAGAGTAACTAAAACTGTTAACAGTTTGGGTCAGGCCTACTTATTAAAGTCCATCGTAACCACACAGCTAAGGCATGTTTTATTAGAGTGACCTTACACATGTCTGAAGAAGATAATTTTTGACGGCAGAAGCCCTCATTGAGCTTTTAAATAAAGTAAACCATGTAACAAGAGCAATTCTGCCGGTAAGATTTTCACAAATCTTAGTTAGGCAGATGTTTCCAGTGTATACCAAATGCTGTACTCGTTTTCGGGTTGAAAAAATAAACTAAAGGGGACCTCTTTATATTAAAGAAGTACATTGACTCGTAATGATTAATTACATTGTGTTGTTAATACTACTGAATTGAACCGAACTGAGCCGAACAAACAGGAACTTTAGCTTTATATAGTACTGCATTAGCTTAGTTTTCCCTTATCCGAGTCCGAGATGTAGTTTTAGACTTGTCATCTAACTATATCATATATTTAGTTTAGTTTAGATATTCTAGTGGAAATTGTGAGCGAATTAAGTTAGAAGACAAATTGCAAAACATCACAACAATCATTTATTATGGTGAATAGATTACGAGTAAGCGAGTAGAAGTACAAGTAAATTGCGTTTACCGGCTGAATGTCCAAGCAACGGTTTGTGCGGTTGTAACATAGTGAGCTATGTTACAACAATTATTGAATGGCATTCCCCTAGGATAACACAGATAGCCCGAACATACATATAGTGTAGTACCATACCACATTGTTAACAATAGTACAACACAGGTAACCCGAAAATGCAAAGATGGCACTCACTGATACCACAGGTAATCCGGAAGAACTAAGCCGATAACGTGGACTCGTGTTCACTCATGTTCTACTTGTGTTCACAACGTCTAAGCAAGATGTATTCTAAAGATATAAGTTCTGCTATTTTATTTTTCTGTGTTGCGCGTCTTTGAAGAGACGATTCTCCGCTGATAAATCTAGATTGTGCAAATTTCCCCATATCAACGTCCAGCACAAAGAAAACACAATGGTTCGCAATTAGGAGCCGTTAGTCCAGCTTTTCAATACCGGGGATTGACTTCACAAAATGCCAGACTGAGCCATCTGAGCGGAGGCTGTGAGGAAGGTTTCAGATTTTCTCTTCATAGAGCCGGCGTAACATATACAAATTAAATAGCACAATTTATTTATTTCGAATAAATCTTTGCATAAAAAAAAAAATCTGAATTTCTTACGAGACCTGAAACAACCATGGGGGCTGATCAAAGCCAGGTCCCGGCTAATCCACAGATCGAATTGGAATTTAGCGTGTTGGCTTTTGCGGAGGGAGGAAAACCGGAGAACTCTGAGAGAAACCCTCGGAGCAAGGGCGAGATACCAACAAACTCAACTCACATATGGCGCCGCGTCCGGGATTCGAACCTGGGCCACAGAGGTGAGAGGCGAAGCGCTTAACCATTGCGCCACCCGAGCTCCCCCTGAGTTGAGAATAGACATTGAGTTGATTTTAGGCTTTAGTTCCGTGCGTGCAGCTTCTTGTTACTCTGGCGCTGCTACGTGATGCGACTGTCCATGCATACTCTCGCATCTGATTGTCCAATCCAATTTGACTATTGTGCGAGTGTACTAATAACGATGTGTACACATGTAGCCCGAAAATACAAAGAGAGGCCACCTTTACTGAAACCACAGGTAACCCGATACAACTGAACCAAGCTAGGATAACACTGACAGGTATCCCGGAAAAACAAAGAGGGTACCGCACTGATAACCCGAAACAACTAAGATGATAACACAATTTTTATTATTCTGTTATTTTTTAATATAATTAAATTAAATTATGAATCGCTAGTGCACTCGTGTTCTGACTCGTGTGGAGTTTTAGATCAGATTCGCAGCATTTGGATCCTAGTATTTTTGGCTATCTGTGTTATCCTAGAGTATTCTGGCTTACTTGACCTCGCTCGTGTTCACTCATGTTCTACTTGTTTTCACTCGTGTTGTACTTGTGTTCACTCGTGTTCTAACTAGTATGGAGTTTTAGATCAGGTCGATTAATTGTGCGTGTGTACTTTCCCATCTGATTGTGCGTTCGAAAAGTGCCAAACGCGCAGGTGTATGAAATCGTCCGTGTTACACTTTTCCAATAGATACGCCGGAGTTCAGGCTGCGTGCAGCCTCTTGTTATTTTGTTCTATGGACGACAGAAGTTGTTCAATGCTGGATTTTAACGCTAACCATGTGGGTCGAAGACGCTGTGATCAAGGAATAACCCAGGAGGCATGCGCATTAAACGTTATAGATTGATTTGACACTGTTTACATCACTGAATATCATCACCGAATAATTACCACTGTGAGAATGTGAAATATAATTATTAACGCGTGAGACTTCGAGGCAATATCAGTTTTTTTTAGCTACGTTATAACTTTATGATTCTTGTAAAGGAACTGTTATTGACCAAAAAATATACGAACAACGTAATACATTCGATCTGCGCTGTCTGAATAGATCTAATGCACAATTAAAAACGTAAGCGCAATACAATCTCAGGTTAAGTGTATCCAAACATGTTCAGATAACGGGGTCCAGCAAAATGAGACAACTTGAGATGATTTGTGGGCTGATAACTAATTAAAGTGAATGACATGAGAGGTCGATCTCAATTAATTGCGTTTTCTTAGTCTAGCACAAGTCAAAACATGTCGAGATACCCGGGGCACATATGGGGTCACAACCGGCCAGATGTTTTTAACTAGATTTTTACAAGCGTCTGTATGCAAAATTGCTGGTTAACAAAAAACTCAAGGCTGATTCCAGGACATTTCTAGCAAAATCGAATGAAAGGACTTTTCTTGCCTGTCTGGCACCTAAGAGTAAAGTTTGAAAGATCATGTGAAAACTGAATACACGAAGGAGCTGCAGGTTTTAGAGAAAATCAGGACCTAATCGAGGCAAATGGGAATGAAATACAAGCGGGAGTTTGAACTAATTACCAAAGCGCCTTTGACGCAACTAGAAATCAACCGACTATACGGCAGGATACGGAGGTTCTACAGTATCTTGAACATCCTGACTTATTCAACTCTAGACCTCCAGTTACTACGGCTGCATGCGAAGCTATGGCTGCTGTGAGAGAACAGCTACACCCCACTGAAGAGGAAGAGGAGACCGGGCGGAGTAAGCCGAGCAAGAGAAAACGCTCGGCGCCACGACTTAGCATGTACGAGGTCTCTTAGATAGTGCTCAGTATCCAAGAGTATTAGAAGCTATTTGGAGCTTTTATCTCTTGCAATTGCAAAGAGGCAGAAAAATACGTGAGGGAAAAACAGACCTCGCTGAGGTTGTAGTCAATCGAGGTAGAAAGGCAGTCGAAGAGGCGATAAGGAGCGGGTGGGAGATTTGAAGGTGGGAGATCTGTCCCGAATGGAACTATTACAAATGGCACTAGACAGCGAATGTACTGGAAGCTGCAATGGTCAGTGGTTGTTGTTGGTACTCGACATTCTACAACGGAATGGCATAAACAGAAATGGGTTTGGTGCACTCCTAGTTAAAGGAAGAGGGAAGTATAGAAATATTTATTAAGGGACCGGCAAACTGCGGGAAAACATTTTTGTTGAATCCTTTGAATGTCATTTACAATACTTTTGCCAATCCAACGAGTACAACGTTTGCTTGGGTAGGCGCATAAGTAGCGGACGTCGTATTTCTGTATGATTTTCGTTGGTCTAGTCAGGTTTTACCGTGGCACGATATGTTATACACTTGCTACAAGTTGACCTCTGAGCCTCTGAGCCCCTTAGAGAAGCGAAGGCGGGAAATTAAGATCTTGTTTTAAGAGAAGCGAAGGCGGGAAATGACTTTGAGAAAGTCTAGATATGTTATTGCTTTTGGAAGGTCAGCCAATACATCTACCAGCGCCTAAGACACATTATGCACGAGACATCGTGTTCGAAAGGATACATCTGTTTTTTTTGCAGCTCTAAGAAATGGTAGATAACAGAGAGATATAAATTATGGCGGTTAGGTGGCGTGTATTTTCACTGCACAGTTCTGCACAGTCATGCAGATTCAAGAGTCCGAAGAAGTGAACACAAACCCCTGTGCCAGATATTTTGCTGAATTTTGTCAGTTAAATTATTTGAATAACTTTACTGTCTGCAATGACAAATCAAGACAGTTGGCGATTTCTGTGAACAGGTGCAACGCGTTACCATTGTAACTCGTTGAGGAATAAGGTTACACGTACTTTAATAACTTCACGAGTTACAATGGTAACGCCTGTCATATTTCATATTCTACAACTAACTTCTTTGAAACGGACAACAGCGGCGCATAGCGCCTGCTTTTCTCAGTCGAGTTTGTAAGTCACATTTTATTACTCGGGCCAGGCCTTTGGCCGGCACGAGTCATAAATCGCAAGTTTTTATCTTTTATTTTTTGTGTCGAGATTTTGCGCCGTCAACCAATCAGATTGTACTGCGCTGATCACGTGAACATTGGACAACATTTCCAGGTTTTTCAAGATGGCGGCGAGTGGGAGTTTTGACTTAGGAAAACCTTTAATATCAGCTGTTTTTTTGTGTAAACCAAAGGTTCCTTCAAGTGAAATACCAATATTTGTGTCTTTTCTAAAGCTGAGATGTGTTTCACGGGCTTTGGACGGGAATTTATCACATATTATGCGACATGTTCGTGATCCAGCTTAAGATTTACTCGTGACAGTCTGATCTGCGATCAACACTGACTATAAAGACAGCAGCTTGTAAGTAGCCGATAATCTGAACACGATAACCTAGCTTTATACCAATTCACTGTCGTTGTGTTGTTGTTTAGTTATTAACCTCTCGAAAGTATAGTAGAATTGCCCCGATTTCTCAGCAGTCTCTGACTGACAAGGGTCTTTTAAAATATTATATGCACATGTATTTAAATGTTTATAAATTTGGGAACGGAACTCTAGCATGCAGTGAGTGAGTATAAACTGAGTAAGTAATCCGAAATGAAGATTTTTTCAAACGAACGATAAATGGCTCTGATGTGGAAATCGCATATTTATCTGTGGCGTGTTATTGACACTGGTAAAAACAAATCTTTCCTAAACACAAGACCAAGGGACAGTTACCACCTAACACAATTATTGACTTTTTATTTTGTTCTATTTCCCGGGTCTATTTATATCTGGCCTGCACCTCTTTGTATTTGATTATTATCTCTTGGTTCAGGCATTCTACAGTGTATTTACACTCGTTCTCAATAACACGTGCAGGTTCGAAATTGAATTTCCAACGGAAAACGTCAATTTGGTGGATGTCACTCAACTATATTTCTATGGCAACACTGGTCTGCATGCTAAATAAAACGTCGCCATACAACTCCCAGATGTGGAGGAAACATAAATAGTGTAGGAGGTCAACGAAATCGTATGTAATTTGAGGCGACATAGGTAGAGATATGTTGAAAAACGATTGTTACTGATTTGTTTGAATTCCTCACCGAAATGTCAGTCGAGAGTGGAGAGCATTGCCGATAATCCATGTCCTGAGAGTTTTTTTTTTTTTTTTTTGCCCTGTCGAATGTTGTATCCATGCCTGGAGCTCGTCGAGGTAGAGCTCGAGGTATTGCTCGATAAAACCTCCAAAACCTCTTATAAGGAGCATATCTGCAACTGGATGAATAAAAATAACTATAATTCTTTTTCCAAGACCTTTGAAGCTATATAAACAATCAGATTTCTTATACACAAACCGCTCGCTCACACATAAAGTTTATGCGATTTCCCTATTTTGATCTTATACACAAACCGCTCGCTCATGATCACACATAAAGTTTATGCGATTTCCCTATTTTGATCTTATACACAAACCGCTCGCTCACACATAAAGTTTTTGCGATTTCCCTATTTTGATCTTATACACAAACCGCTCGCTCACACATAAAGTTTATGTGATTTCCCTATTTTGATCTTATACACAAACCGCTCGCTCACACATAAAGTTTATGTGATTTCCCTATTTTGATCTTATACACAAACCGCTCGCTCACACACAAAGTTTATGCGATTTCCCTATTTTGATCTTATACACAAACCGCTCGCTCACACATAAAGTTTATGTGATTTCCCTATTTTGCAAACCCTTGGCTCTAAGCATGATTACTCTCCATCTAAGCGACTTTGGGAAAGACTTTGCCATGTTTATAAAATTCTAGTTTCCCGAATTTACTCAGGAATTTACTCACACAACGGTTCACGTCAAACTCCATGGAAACCGTTTGATTGACATCCACCAGAAACGACTTCGAAGTCAGGAGTTTCGTTTTGAACCTGCACGTGTTATTGAGAACGAGTGTAATGTTTTTTTAGAACTGACATAATGATATTATGCATAGAGTAGTGTATTTATCATTATTGCAAGTTTATAAAATAAACTAAATTTGGTCCAGAACTGAGAGAGTATACTTAAATGCAAGTGGCACTCTTTCTTTCCCTTCCCCTTTCTTGGTACCATTATAATATATCCATGCAAGCTAGATCTTGTTTCAGTGTTTTCCATCTGAGGTCAGGTCCTGGCTTAAGATAACCCTAAGGTTACCTTAAGGACCTACCTTCTCATCATTGTATTTCTTATCATGTATGCCTTATTACTTGTATACATTTCCATCATCTTATGAGAAAATAAATGTAATTGTTGTTGTTGTTCCTCGGTTCTTGGCGTGACCATCGCCACTTTCACTCGGTCATGATCAGGAGTACGAATACTTTTAAGAATTATTTGGGCATGAAAATTAATCTTGCTGCGACCCCAATGATAGAAAAACATGAGTGGACATTGCATGTTTCTTTGTGGCCTGCCATTATGAGTTTCAGTCTCCTTCGAGATGTAGAAAATGAGCGCTAGCACAGTGGCAGCTCACTAATACTAGAAAATGGTGGTCTGTAGTTTACGACCTCAATCGAAAATATTGTATTGAGAATTTAGCCTGAATTTCAGCCGTCTCCACTGGTTTGATATTGAGATTTACAAATAGATGACTTTATTTCACATGTAGAATGACATTACCTAACTATTCACAATGAATAGCAACATTATGTGGAATTTGTTGTTCTAAATTGCTTGATTTCTCATAGTCATACTGCACCTGATATAATTACAATGCATCAAATTTGAGTGACTCGATCTCGTGCAGACTACTCAAATAACCATTGCACTTAAATCAACAACACCCATACCAAGTTTTTTTATAATTCTAACGACAGTCAAGGAACAATAATATTGAAAAGTAATATTAAACTACAGAATTGAAGGCATACCATAACCCTAAACCCTAACCCCCCCCCCCCCCCCCCGGAATACGTGGGGCATCTGCACATTGACATTTGACAGACAAGAGCATCAGTCAAGAGCATCAGTAGAGAACCAATTCTCTGGCTACTCTAGCACAAACCATGTTGACACAAAAGTATGCTAGAACTCCATGCAGTACATGCTATAGATGGCCCGAGTTAAGGCCACTCAGGGCTTCTTGTTACAGCTAGCAAGCTTATTCATAACAGTAGTAGCATTATAATAAAGTAATTACAGTATCATGCAGTTTTAAGAGAAAGATTTGGCGAGATAAACAATAGAAAATGTCTCGAAATCAATGTTAAAGTGTAATTTACTGTTTGTTCCTGATATAAAATAAAACAGACAGTGGTGAAGAAATATATAGTCAAGCACATTTACTCAAAAACCTGACTTGGCTGCTTGAGCAATTAACGGCGGTAATAAAGACATGATTCCAGTGTAAAATGAGAAATGAACTCGGCAAAGGGAAAACTCCGTAGAATAGGCCTCGAATTTTGATATGCAAAATACAACTGGCAAATTCTAGCGACAAGGATACCAATTTATGCCAATTTCTCTACTCGATGAATTCTAGTTATTTTTCTGGCTAATATTTAATGCGACAGCCTTTGCTTTCTATGACTTTTAGGACCTCTTTTAGGATCCGCTGGTGCATTGAAGCGATAGTTTTATTAATGATAGCAAGAGGAATGATGTGGAAAGTGCGGATTACTCTGTCCCTGTCAGTGAACTTTTCGTATGTCTCCTTCTTTAATTGCAATCTGAGAGTATCCTCCCTTAACTTGCGGCGTACCAAATGAAAAAATACATATATTGGATTTAGGTCCGGGCTGCGTGGTGGAATGTGAATTAATGACCAGTCATAATTACATTTCACCATAGCGGCGCGTGCAGCTGCACTATTCTGAGATGCATGGGTCCCCATCCTGGAGCCACATTCTACTTCTCAGGGGTCTCCAATATGGCCGCCGCAAATTAAGAGGTCTATCTCTTCGTGCTTGTGAGATATAGTCTTGACACTTTGACAGATTTGATAAAGTCACAACCTTATTTATCACATTTTTGTGACAGTTTCCATGCCAACGTGTAATGTGACCTTTGAACTTTAAATTTAAGGAAAACATGATTGGGAAAAGCCACTTGGAGAATGGTAAAAGTTGTTGATATAGTATATATTTTCATGCAAATGAATCAAGGTTAGTGCACGCTTCGGTGCTCCAATTTGAAAAGTTGGTTATTATTGGAATGGAGTTTGTTAATTCGGTGGAAACTTGAGGATATCAAATTTCACACTTGCCTTAAATTGCCTTCCCCTTAAAATAACCAATTTTCAAATTGGAGCAGGAACGTGTGCACGAACCTTGATTCACTTTGCATAAAAATATCCACAATATTAACAACTTTTACCGACCTCCAGGAGACTTTTCCCAATTTTCCTTAAAATTAGTTCAAAGGTCACATAACACGTTTCCATAGAAACTGCCACAACAAGGTATTAAGGTTGTGCCGAGACTATATCTAACAAGCACGAAGTGATAGACCACCCCCTCTTGATTTGCGGCGGCCATATTGAAATAGTTTGAGACTCATGCCTTAATGCCCCTGAGTTCCACTTTTGTTGGCACGATGGAAAAGTGTATTAAAATGCCTGTGTATGAAACTGGCCTAAAATGCTCGCAATAAGTGGTCGTAGGCTCTCACAGAATAACTCCTTCATTGTAACTAATTACTACCGCCTCCCGGATAGCTCAGTTGTTAGAGCGCCGGTCTGTTGTGCGGGAGATCGTGGGTTCAAACCACGGTCGGACCAACACTCAGGGTCTTAAAAAGAACTGAGGAGAAGGTGCTGCCTTTGCTCTAACATCTGCAAATGGTTAGACCTTCGCCGTGGCTCGGATGACCACGTAAATGGCGGTCCCGTCTCCAAATATTGGGGACGTAAAAGAACCACTGTGGACGCAATAAACCCTGGCCGTGACCACCCACAGTGCCAGCAAGAGGTCGGCTTGCTGGATTAGTGCCGGGCTACTGGTGAATGAGACCTCTAACATGTATAACAGCCAGTAGTCCAATGGAACTAATAGCGAGCACTGGAACAACACTGAAGACTGAAGACTACCATGAGCTTAACTAATTTACCCCCCGTTCCTTCTTTACGTCCTTTGGCTCTACAGCTATAAGATAGTCCTTCAGAGCGCCTCTTCCAAATCCGTCCTTTTGGAGCTCTAGCGTCCAGTAAAGGATTGGTTTTGAATGCAATGGCTGTGCCGTCCAGGTAAAAAGCCACTCGCTTTGTCCACACATGTGCAACATAATTTTTCTTCATCTCGCGAGCAAATTGTAAACGGCGCCGCAAATCTTCCTTCTTTAATTAACAGTCCTTCTTTCTAGATTGCAAATAAGAATAGCCCTGCCTCTGTAGATGCCAGAGAACTGTTCTCTCTGAAACGTCACAACAGCTTATGCCACTCTCCTGCATTAGATCTCTAACAGTAAAACGTAGATTATGCTCCCTCAAATGTCGCAGGTTTCGGATCAGCAATCGTTCTTGTTTAGCACTCAATTTCCTTGGCCTGCCTCTCTGTTTAGTACTCCTGCTCTTTTCAGAGATTCCATCCATATTATTACGCTTTTCTCCTTTCAGAATTCTTAGAACAGACGAGGGAGAAATAGAGCATGCCTTTGCCACATATCAAACACTCATGTTACTGTTTTTACGTAATTGTCGAATGAAAAACATTAGCTTTAATTGGTATTGGGAGAAATAGGCCGCTTTTTTAAAGACCATTCTTGGTATATCAGTATAAGTTCCAGCTTACTATACTTCATTTACAAACCTCTCTGCCACAACAATTTTATACTTTTTTCAAACACATTTGTCACTGAACGTGAATTTTGATTTACGTTGTTCTGCGTTTACCGTGCCCTTTAGCACACGTATTATTGCGCACTTCCCACAAAACGACGCAATTTTTTTATCTCTTGTAATCTGTCATCACCTATAATTCAATCCTTGAGGCATCTAGACAATCTCAGCCAATATTCGTTGGAACACCCCTTTCCCCGGCTTTCAATGTTGAATCCAAAACGGTTATCAAAAGTTCCATGGCTCACTCGCGACCGGCTCCAACTGCTCGGAGGGAAAACATAGTCCTACAGTGTTCCAACATAATGTCAGTGATTGTACTGTCAGGAAATCGGTACAATATTTCACTTGATTTGGTTATTATGGTATCACATCGGCATTTTGACGAATTTGTTGATTGTTTTACCAATGTAAAGAAAACGATTTTTAATTTTGGTTTTAAATGGAATGTTAGATGTAAAAAAACCTTTATATGTTATAATTGTCTATTTTCAGAAAGCCAACAATAAAACATAGTCAATCAATCAATCCAACTTTATTTATCGATGGTAACACTAAATAGTGCAAAGCACTAATAACCCCGTGGCCCTCATAAATATTCTAAAAAGTAAAATTCTAAAACCGATAAGTACTAATATCTTATATTACAATTAAAATTCATAACTATCGGAGACTAAATATTAACATAACTACTAGAACTATTGACTTATAGCATAGCTAATAACACTAAATACATAATTTAAGACTGAATATTTTGAAAAGTAGCCAGCTGATTAAATTTAACTGTGCTTATACAGACTTCTTTTAAAGACATTGATCGATGCAGAGGATCTTAGATTAATTGGCAAGTTATTCCAAAGTTTAGAGGCCATGACTGTAAAGGAGCGACCAGCCTCCCTTTCCCTAACATAGCGCGGTGTTACAAAGCAAAGATGAGCACTTCGAGTTCTGCTACTGTGCCGACGGCTCGCTGTTAAGCCTTAGCATGCTATTAATGTCGTCTGGCGTTTCACCGATTATGCGCTTATATGCTAGTAGGCACCTTTTAATATCAGTTTCCAAATAAAATGGTAGCCAACCAAGCTTATTAAAAAAGTCTACTGATGAATGGCGTATAGTTCTGCGTCCAAAATAACTCTGGAGCAGCGGTTTTGCAGTCTAAATATCCTATTTACATTGTCCTTTCTGCAACTCGTCCATGAAATACAGCAGTACAACATAAGAGGCTTTATCATAGCGTTATAGAATAACACTCGTTCAACTCTAGGAAGATAGGATTTAATCCCATTTAGTATTCCAATATGACTTGATATTTTCTTAGACAAAGATTCTACATGATTTTCGAAACTTAGATCCGCATCCAGTTCAAGACCCAGTAACTTAACATGATCGACTTGTTCTAATTGAGTTCCGTTTAGTTCGACATGAAGCCCTTTGATCCGTAGTAGTAAGCTTAGACTTCAAACGCTTGGCACTGATTAATATGGTCTTGGTCTTTGAATAGTTCAGCGGTACCTTGTTAGCAGTGGCCCAGTGATCAACATTGGATACCTCACAAGATAACTTGTCCTTCAGCTCGTCAATGCACGTATAATCAGCAGACACTAAAAGCGTTGTGTCATCAGCAAACAGATCTACCTTTGTATTTATGTACATCACAAAAAGTAGGAGACCTAGAATTGATCAATGAGGCACTCCTGCTGTGACAGTTTTAGTGCATGGTTAATGATTGCCCCTTGAATATAACCAGCTGTTTGCGATCAGTAAGATAGTACCTGAACCAGGAAAAGGCGTTAGAATCCAGCCTATATACTGACACTTTAAGTTTTTTAAGGAGAGTTAAGTGGTCAACCATGTCGAACGATTTTCTATAATCAATTACCAATTATCAATCATTACCATGTCAGTTACTTGATTCTTGTCCAGACTTAATAGCAGAGAATCTACTATGTGGGTAAGTGCTGTCTCGATACTGATATTTTTCCTGAACCCCGATTGGTTGGTGTATATGAGATTATAATCTGAAAGATAGTTAGATATTAAACAGTCATGCACGTGCCTTTCTATGCCTTAGAAAGCACAGGAAGTACCTATATTGGGCGGCAGTTGTTAACGTCAGACAGTTCACCAGCCTTATATGAAGCGCGGTCACCCTGGCAGTTTTCCATTGCTCTGGAAACCGCTCTGTTGCAAAGGAGAGGTTGATCAGCTTTGCTATTGATAGTGCCACCTCTTTAAGCCCAATTTTCAGCAGTGCAATGCTATTACCATCAACTACAGTCGCTTTGTTGGACGATATTTTTGTCAAGTATGCTGCGACCTCCTCAGCATTGATCTGTGGTAGAGTGAACTTTATGTCATCGTATCAGAGCCGAGCCGCGTTTTAACAAACCGGTGACTCAGTTTATGCGAAACAGACAAAAAATCAGGTTGGCGCGTTGTTTTGTTACCACCTAGGGATTTGATTAACCTCCAAATAGCCTTTGGATCTCCTTTAGTGGCTTGAAATAATTTATTTTCGCTTTCTCGATCATATTGGAGGCACGATTTCTTCAGTGCGCCGCGATAAAGTTTCCAGGCGTCAGCGGTGTTACTCCTTTTCGCCTTCATTAGAAGATTATCGCGTTCCTTTAGTTGGTCTAGAATCGCACTAGTTAGCCAACGCGGTTGAATAACTTTAGAAACACGTTTGTGTTTCACTGGCGCGTGCAAGTCAACCGCTACCAAGCGGCCAGAGAATCATTAACGTCATCAACTGAACAGTGTCCCATGTGGACTTGAATGCTCCATCATCTATTTTCTTTATGTCACGGTATGATATCGTATTGTGCATATGCGTTTGATTTGATTGTTTAAAGTAGCGCCGCACAGCAAAGATGCATGGGCAGGTGATCTGAAAGAGAGTAATCAGTTATAGACCAACGACAAGAACAACATGGCGGTTCAGGCCATACCTCAGTACTTGAGGAGTTCAATGCACCAGGAGTGTTCAGAACTGGACCGGGGTTCAATGAGACATCATTTGAAAGAAGAATGAGACTTGCAGCTAGTGTAAAATTCAGTATACGCGTTCCAGTCAGTAGTTTCCAACTCATATTCACGACCGTCGACTTCGTCTTTCTTGCAACACGAAACGGACTGGAGTTGACACTAATGGTGAGCAGTTCCTGCCAGCTACCAAACAGTCCAGACTAAAGTCTCCAATCTTAGTAGAAGGACTGGGTGTAAAATTGACGAATTGGTTGCCCAGAACAAACATAAGATGGAAAAACGTCGCAGAGTCGCAACCGACCCGCCATAATGACACTAGTCAGTAGATTACACTGTTTCAATCGAATGCTTTTGGCAGAGAATTTTTTTTCATTTAATCAGTGTGTTCATGTTAGAAGAGTGTTGACACTAAATTATGTTGTGTGGGGCTCAGCTGTGCGGTTCTGTAAGGGAGGTGTTGGTCGGTTTGAAAGTATTAAAGTGCACCTAACCCCTTTTCCAATTTTTATCCATATGAATATTTGAAAGGTTTTGAGTACTTCTGTGAAGAAATTTTTGGCTGACATAGAATACTCTATGTTCTATGCTTGTTTGAAATGATGAAAATTTTACCTTTCCTGACCCATGACCGCGTAAGAAAAATACTGGGTCGATTCTTGATCTTACGTCATCTAATTCATTCCACTTTGCAATAATTTGAATATATATTGAGCAGTTTGTCTAAAATAACTGTTTTCTTTACTAACAACTCACATACTGTGTATATTATCTATATATCGATGTTGTTGTGATAGAAAGGCGACATGGAGAATAATGCATTAATGAGGTGACGTAAGATCAAGAATCGACCCAGTCTTTTTGTTACACGGTCATGGGTCACGAAAGGTCACTTGTGCACCATTTCAAACAAGCATAGAACATAGAGTTTTCTATGTAAGCCAAAAATGTCTTCGCAGAAGTACCCTAAACCTTGCAAAGATTTATATGTATAAAAATTGCAAAACGGGTTAGTTGCACTTTAAGAGTTTGCATGTGGACTTCTTCACCCAAGTTTTGTATTTGCTTTACACTACGAAAACAAACATATTAGTTAGTAATATTAACTTTAAGAAAAGGAATATGAGAAAACTAGATACAACAAGAACAACAACACCATTTTTTGAGATCTAAATATAAATGACTGTTTATTATTTAGCGATTGATCCATTATAGAAGCTTGGGTTACCTGTGGTGTGTACGACCTACAGACCCATCCCCCCGAAGGTAAAAGTTGTCACATGAAAATGAGGCACATATGCATGGCATCCACCATCTTTGTTTTCTTTCAGTTTTCGCCAGTTCTGTTACTGGGCGAAGGTTGTTAACCCTTTTCAATTCCCCCAGTGTTCTCTGACCTTCGCAAAGATTGAGAAACACTCAGAAATTTGGCAAAGGATGGCTATGCTGGCTCCTCCAGCGCCCCAAGCATCCACTGGGAAAAGGAAAGAGATCTACAAGTACGAGGCTCCGTGGAATATCTACGGTATGAATTGGAGCGTTCGACCTGATAAACGGTTTCGTCTCGCGCTCGGCAGTTTTGTCGAAGAGTACAACAACAAAGTGAGTATAATACTGTTCTTCAGCTTTAAAGTGATCCTTATCAACCATCTCGTTATCTGAAATTTTCAAAGCAACGACGTTGGGTTTGACTGTTCGAATCGAACTTGAGCGGCATAAATAACTACATAAACAACAAAGATATGGACCTCACAACGCTCAAAAACTGCGCCGAATGAACACAATAATATACCGATTTCCTACTTTGAAGGACTAAAAATTGTCTAAAGGATGTATACGAAATTTGTTTTGATCAAGAATTTATGTAAGCCCGACTATTATCGTTCAAGGTCCAGATTGTGATGTTGGATGAAGAGACGAGTGAATTCAGTGTTCGTGCAACCTTCGATCACCCCTACCCCACAACGAAAATCATCTGGATACCAGATAATGTAAGTAGGTTTTAAATCCGTAAAATATGTTATGTTTATACGAACGTTGCTCTGTGTACAGTATAAGTTATATATATATATATATGGATTGCAACTTTCTATTTTGTAATTACAGCTGTACTTACAGCCATACTGTGAAAAGGATCGAGTGCTGTAACTTGGAGTTTTGAATATAGCTACTGCATGTATACATTTAGATATAGATAGATACATGTAGATACTGTAGATAGACATGTAGGTTACAAATTGTATTAGACTGATTCTGTACATGTATGTAGTAATCATTGTTTGCCTTGTTTAGGCTGTGGTTCTTTTGCTACTTGGCATTACTGTGGTTTACAGTTACATTCAGACTTGTGACTTATTGGTCTGTAAACCGAGGCTAACATGTTAACAGTTTGCAGTGACTTGGTTGGCTTTCATTGGATATCACATTTACGTGTACAGGATATAATGCATACATGTACATTGGCTTTGATTGTATACATGTGTATTAAAAATACCTACTATTGGTCCACCTGTTGTTCTATACATCTAGCTTTGTATGATTAAAATTCAGATACATGTAAATTAATACATAAACATTTTTTGGTCCAGAATCCACTGAAATCACACGCTCTGGTAATAATAATAATAATAATAGCATTTATTTAAACACGGTATTGGCGATACTGCAGCATTCAGAGCTGATGTGGCCGTGATAATACAAAAGGAACGATAAAGAAATCTAGCTAACCTCATTGATTATGTAAATTACAAGTTTTTGATTGAAAGACTATTGCATTATAAGATATTGGAATGATACTAACTAAATAGTTGAAAGACTAACTAATTGACTAATAACTTAATTAGATGAACAAGCGAGTAGTTGTGCAAATGGACAGGCGGATGTCTAATGTATAAGTAAACACTTGGACGAGTAAACATGAATAAGTTAGGCATGCATAAATAAAACATATTAGTGGTATGATAACTTATCAGTGTTGATCCTGACATTTGGTTGCAGTGGTATGGAGTTAATATACTTTTTGACAAGTTTTTTAAAGGTCGAGTGTTTTTTGTCTTTAAGGAGATCGTCTAGGTACATTGTAGTTCCACAGCCGGTCCGGTTTTTTTTCTCATACAGAATAGCTACATTGTAATTCCAAAGTTGTTGACATGATTCATTAAGCAATATGACACGCTTTCTTATATAAACATGCACGGGATATCAAGACAGACAAACAAAGAAAGCAGAAAAAGGTGACTTTTTTTAATTTGAAGAAAAACACGAAAACCAGAAAAGTCGCGAAGTTTCTTGTTTTCACTTTTTCGCGAATAGTGAAATACCAACAAAAAGTTGAGAAAGTTGACTTAAGAAATTTCCTAGAAGACTGTAAAAAAATACCCTAACATTTAATGACACTTTTTCAGGTTTTATGAATGCCAGTGAAATCCACAAAAAAGGTGACATATTGTTCGTTCGTGTATAGAATACAAATCAAGAAACTGATTTTTCTTGTCTTTTGTACTTTCTGGATTCAGGTTTTTGTGAAAAAGTAGAATTGCCAGAACCGATCACTGATTAAAAAGCCCTCTCACCATACACATGTAGATTTTTGAGATTGAAACAATTAAGATCGCATGCTCAAGACTGACAAATATATCACCTACGTATTGTGGAAGCATGCGACTGAATTAACGAAAGCAAGACTTGTACATTAGATTTTAAAGAGAAATCCAAAATATCCTCCTTTCTTGCAATACGTCTTGATCTCCTGCAAACTTTGTTTGGTACGAAAACCGGCGCCCGCTTAATCCACGCCGTAAAGTCCATGAGGCAAAATGAACTGTTGAACATTACGTGCTTCCGTGTATTATCAGTCCAGTTTTAGCATTAGTCCACAGAGCTTCTTTTTCTTCATCATTCTGTGTAATTTTGGGCTCCAATTAAAAGGTTTTTCGTAGCTAGGGAACTGTTTTCAAACTCACTGAATCAGATTGACAAAACTGACTGATTTAGTCATGTGATAAGTTCATGACGTACGACTGCACGAGTTAGGAGAATTTATGTTTTAATGATCATAATAAACGCGCAATTTTCCTTTGTTGTACTTATTTTCTGTGGATTATTTTATAAAGGAAATAGAAAACATTTCCCCGTGTTTCTATAGAGTTATAGAAACACTTGTGGAAGTTTGGAAGAACTCCCACTCATGTTTCTATAACTCTATAGAAACACAGGAAATATTTTCTATTTCTTAAGTGGATAAGTGTTATTATTATTATATAATTTTTTTCTTTGTTTCAGAGTTAGGATAATCTGTCTTATCTATAAACTACTCTGATGTACATGCATGCACATGTACATTCAGGGTTCTGATACGGTGCGGGGAAAAAAGGCAAAAGTTGCGGGATTTTTGGGTAAAAGTTGCGGGAAAAAGGCCGAAGTTGCGGGTTTGTTGCGGGATTTTTGAATTTCCGAAAAATGCGGAAAACATCAATGGAACACGTCCAAATTTACTGTTAATTGCCACTATAAGAGAACAACAAAGCAGAGAAGCACAATGGGTTAGGATTTTTACATCACAATATGATAAATTATCAGTGAAAGCGACTTTTTATGTGCTGGATATTTGTTGTGAGATATTGCATTTGAAATGAGGTAAATAAGTGTCTAGTGTTCGTAAAAATCAGCGAATCAGAATTGTCGTTGTTCCCACGCTCTCCAACGTTAAGTGCGTGGTTGTTCCCACGCTCTCCAACGTTAAGTGCGTGGTTGTTCCCACGCTCTCCAACGTTAAGTGCGTGGTGTTTACGTGCAGAAGGAACCAAATTAGGCCTTAGCACACTTGCAAGTTTATGCGAAATACTCAAACTACGAGGAGCTATATAACAGACATTTTGATTCGCTTTCTAAAACAATGTGTCAAAATTCAGCCAACCAGAAAACGCGTTAGACTAAATGGTCCCAGGCCTTCGCGATAATATTGGCAGGAACGCCTAGTTGTTAATATTCGGCGACTCTGTGGCGATTTTATTTCGATTTGAAGGTCTTTTCGCGAGGAAAATTGCATATGAAACCCCTAAAAAGGTAAGAAAAATATAGTTCCCCATGCTGAATACCTTCTTCAAGCAAAGTTTCATGAAAATATACCGTTTTGTAGCGGTATTTTGCGGGTTTTATTGGATGTTGCGGGAAGTTGCGGGTTTGGGCAAAAGTTGTGCGTCCGCACCACCACACTTTATCAGAAGCCCTGTACATTGTATGTCGACATCTTCAGGAATGCAGAGGATTAAAGTAACTACAGTACATACTGCATAATTATATAAACGTTTCCCTTAGTTTCTTTATTTTACGTGTACAATAAAAGGAATTGTTGATATCTTATTTTAATATATTTATTCCTTTTGAAATCACTGGTGTTTTCTGAAACTTGATTAGTTGAAAGCAGCAGTGATTATAAACTGAGCAAATATCATCTTTTTGTGTCTGTAATTGCATCTTTCTGCTGAACCAATCAAAAAGCAGGAGCCTAACAGAAGCAAGCCAATGAAAACAAGGAATTTGAAAAGACATGTATCCGGCTCTTCTAAAACATTTTTGGGTTGGGTTACCTGTGACGCACGGTCAGAATGGAGCGAGGAGAAAAATAAAGGAGAGGATGGGGATCGTAGAGGAAGGGTAAGAAGGAAAAACCAGTACAGATGCCAATGATTGTTTTGCAAATGCCGCCCCTTCACACTTGACAGCTAAAATACTCAACAAGTGCCAAAAAAGTAGCCAACGACAACCATGTTCAATGTAGACACAAAACATTGAAAATAATAGACACATACTTTCATGCTGTACAATCATACAAATGTAACACCCACAAATGAGTATGATCACAAGGAAACTTCTTAGAAAATAATAACTGGTATTGTATAAATTATTAAATATATTAAGAGACTTAAACCAAAAGAAATATCCACTGATAATTTTTGCTGTCTCCATGTGGTGGTTTAATGCTAAGTATGGAAATCCAAGGTGTTTGGGAGTGACTTCTAGGAAGCAGTGAACTATACAAATGTACCTCTTCTGGTACGTGTTGGTTAAGCGAACTGTAAGTTGTGATTGAGCTTCACTTTGTGAGGCTATTAACCAGTCAGTGTTACCAAATCTCCTGGTTTGCTCACCCCAGTCGTGTACATGTACATGTATGTAATCCCTGTGCAAGGAAGGTAAGAGGGGAGCCAGGGTGGCATAGTGGTTTTTAAAAGCGCTTCACCTCTCACCTCTGTGGCCCAGGTTCGACTACAATTGCGGTGCCACGTGTGAGTTGAGTTTGTTGGTAATTCTTGATCTTGCTCAGAGGGTTGTCCTCCCTCCACAAAAACCAACATGCTAAATTCCAATTCAATCTGTGGATTAGTGGGGTCCTGACTTTGATCAGCTTTATGGTTGGTTGAGGTTCTGTTTATAGTAATTCAGAGTTTTTTTTATATTATTTATAAGAAACCATGACTCGTACATGTGCACTGTACATCTATATTAAAATAGAGTACCGGTAATCCTGCATTTTAAGCAGATCGTCATGGTAATGAGGCAGCATTTTTACCAGCTACAATGTATCAACTCGTAATTTTTATTATGGAACACCTGCACTCATTAAGCCTGCGGCTGTCATTAATGTACATGTGTAATACCTGTCGAGTGTTGCATGTCAAGTACAAATTATATAGTACATACATTGTACATGTACAGTATAGCTGAAATAATCAACAGGATGAAATAAAATTATTTGACTGTTGTGTCTTTTTACAATTAGAACTCTTACCCAGATCTTGTGGCAACATCAGGAGATTATCTGAGAGTGTGGAGAGTAGGTGACTCAGACGTTAGACTGGAGTGCTTATTAAATAATGTAAGTATCTGGCATGTTGTACTGGTGTCAGGGTCAGTGCAACAACAACCATGTCCGATAGACAGGGGCTAGTGAATTTACATGTAGGCAGGCTTAGGAAAATAATTTAAGACCCACTTCCCAGAGGGCAAGTGATTCCAAATTATACTTTCCTGAATCAATTTGTTACACCGGGGGGGGGGGGGGGGGGGGGGGTACTCCTGTTTGTGACGTATTATGTATGTGCCGCCCGGGTGGGTCAGGGTTTTGAGCTCCATAATTTGGGTGCAGTCAGGGTCGGGGTTCAGTATTTTTTAGGCAGTTAGGTTTTTTTTAGCTACTATGTCAAAAAAAGACATTCTGTTGCCGCATTTTGATCGCCTGCCCACATGCAAGCACTGAGGTTCCCGTACTTCAGTACTTATCTATGTACTTCATCTGCTGATTTGTTTACCCAATGCCACGTCCCGACTTGAAATGTTCCGTATTTTGCATGCGGTATACCGGCCGGGATATATATCCGACCTTGTTTTGAAAACAATTTAAAGAAGGGGCATTCAGGTTTTTTTTTAAAAAAGGGGGCAATCAGGGTTTTGGAGCTTGGATTCGGTCAAACAGGGTCAGGGTTTGAGCCTCTTGGCCTCACATACATACCCATTTTTCATGTAAGTACCCCCCCCCCCGGGTCTTACACGTACTTGGACAAAACATTTTCTCATGGTTTGATCCATTCCACTCTCCTGCCAGGCAAGTACACTTTTTTTTAGCTCCCACTCATTTTGCACTTGTGATGAGTGGAGGAGTACTTTCTTCAAACACTCGTAGGGCTAATAGATTAGTTTTACAACTTTCCTGATGAAGAATATGCCAATGAAAGTAGGTTTCTAAGTGAAATGAGGTACATGTGTTTGGGCAAGCTTCAAATTTCTTTTTCTTCTAAGTAAACCCTGTATACGTACATGTAGTGGACAATATTTGTGTCAAATTGCTATTAAATAAGTCTACATAATATATCAGAGATTCCTCTAGGCCAATGAGTGGCAGTTCTTACCAATAAAAAAAATTAACTCTTACTAGATACCAGAAACAAAGTGAGGCTGCACTTTCTTGACTTTAATACGTGTAAATTAAGTCTAGTCCATTAATGGCTAGACGTTTTGTCTAAAACTACATTTTACATCTAGACCTTATCTAAATGTACGTGCTACAATTAGTTTGAACAATTTTACAAACATCTGTGAGTGACAATGTGCTCATGTGTTTTCAAAAGCAGTACATGTACATGTATTTGTCAATTATGATAAGATTTGGAAATCTTATAGGCAATACCAGGTTTAAAAAAAATATTACTATTAATGTAGGGAATATGACATAACGATTGTATGTGGCCCTGCACCAAAATAGAAATGTACTGTCCAACTAATGAAAGTGTGTGGTGGAATCTCTGTATTTAATTATGTACAGTCATGTACACATTAATTACAATGCACATGTATATCAGGGCTTGAAATTGTGACCAATATACAGTTGCAAATGCGACCAAATTACTATCACTTACAAGTGACTAAAACTTTTCCAGCACTCACAAATTTGGCAACTAGTTTCCACCTCTATAAATTAATAAATTAATAAAAGAAATGTGCATGTGCATGTACATGTATGTAGGTTGAAAAAAAAAAGAAATGCCAGTTACACTGTATAGATGTTTTATTTACTGGGACACTTCTTGGGAAAATTCTTCACAGCAATTACAAGAAATTTTAGTACACACGAGTGCACATGCAAGTAAAGCTATTTAAACTATAAATCAAAATAAATGTTTGTGCATTGTACAATGCATACATGATAAATCATTGTGTATTAAAATCTTGCACTCCTTTGATTTCTCTCCCATTGGAGAACAAGAACTCTGACTTCTGTGCCCCATTGACTTCATTTGACTGGAATGAAGTGGACCCAAACCTGCTAGGCACATCCAGTATTGATACCACATGTACTATATGGGGATTAGAGGTTAGTACAAAGACAGCTACAGTAACGTGTTATATAATCATCACTTCACAGACCTGTACTATTTAATGCACCTGGGGGAAAATATACATTGTGTACTTGGAAATGTGTACACTGTATAAAAGAAGTTAATAGAGTAGACAATGCATGGGTTCATTTGACTGGAATGAAGTGGACCCAAATCCAGTATTGATACCACATGTACTATATGGGGATTAGAGGTTAGTACAAAGACCACTACAGTAACGTGTTATATAATCATCACTCTACAGACCTGTACTATTTAATGCACATGGGGAAAAGTATAAATTCATTTTTGTGTACTTGGAAATGTGTACACTGTATAATTATAGTAGTTAATAGAGTAGACAATGCATGGGTTCATTTGACTGGAATAAAGTGGACCCAAACCTGCTAGGCACATCAGTATTGATACCACATGTACTAGTTACAGTATATTAGGGGATTAGAGGTTAGTACAAAGACAGCTACAGTAAGCAGGGGTGGAACCAGGAAATGCAGAAAGAGGGGGCTGCAGCATAAGCCTAACCTCACACTGTATAGGCGCAATTACAATGTAGCTAGGGGGGTACTGTGGGAGCATGTACTGTACTATCCCACCCAATGAAAGGGGTGCCCCCTCCTAAATCAACCACTGGTAACTGTTCATACATGTATACATGTATATTCATCACACTACAGACCTGTACTAGTTAATGCACAATGGAGAAATGTGTACTTGGCAAATGTTAAACTGTACATACAGTACAGCCGTAAAATAATGCACGCGCAAGAACTTCTTTTTGCGTCCGCAAGCCAACAGGTTCTTGCGTGCAGCTTGCGCTTGAAATTACTGAACTAACGCAAGAACTTAAGACCCGCAAGAAGTTCTTTCCGCAAGAAGATCAACCCACAAGAAGTTCTTTCCGCAAGACGATCAACCCGCAAGAAGGTAAACTTTAGAAGATCCGCAAGAACGCTGAAGAACGCGCAAGACGTGGCATATGAGAACATGTCCGTGTTTTATGTGAGGTCGCTAATAGTAAATGGAACCTTTGAGAACCATGAAAGTTTCCTTTAATATCTTAAACTGAAGTAGAGATTAGCTGGATACCCGCAGACTTCAGTGAATGTTTTATTAACTCGTCACAAAGAAGCTGAAATCAAAACTCCAGAAGATTCGGTGCAATCTCATGCAAATTATTAAACAGACAACAAATTAAAATTTCCAAAAACTTATTCACCAGTGTATCGATTTGACAGAAAAGACTCAAACCAGTTTTCACATCAGGTGGAAACTATTCAGATCCGTAAGTAAAATGAAACTTTCAAAACATTTTGTTTGGTAGGAAGACAATTTTTGGTGCGATCTCAAAGCAAAACAAACACTGCGGAGCTCATTGATTATTCAAATCAGTTCGTGGAAAATGTCACACATTCAAGACTCGAACTTTGAAAACGGAGCCACATTAAATAAAACAATTTTCTCCAGAATGTTTATTTGTTAGAATTTATCATTTTCCAATAAAGCTGAGAAGCTTGTGGTGCATTTTAAACTACAACGCAATAAAATCACACTTCCCGCAAAGTTCGCGGCACTCTTGTGTCAAAACCTAGACAATTAGTCTCCACGGCTGAAAGCACACGTGAACTCTGAGAATCGTTGTATCACCGAAAAGCTGGCTTCTTGAATTGAAAACATATGCAATAGATGTCTTTAAAAAATACTGAATGATTGACGGATCTATTAAAGTATTAATCTACAAAAGCTAAAGTTTATCAGATGAAATAAAAACACTGAACTAACGATAGAACAGTGTTTAGTAACGCAATCCCACGCAACGACGCAACCTTTCTTTTGGTGACCCTTCGATAATTATTAATTTGGTCATTGAGAGCCATGATAGTCAAGACCATCAAGGAACATTTACTATGGATTTGATGACTGATAGCTTCAAAAGCTTAGTTTAATACCACCGTTTCATTGCAACGCGATAGAGTGAGACATTCCCGCCGGGCCAGATTTTTGCCACTCATCGTGATTTGCAGTCTTGGTATGAATATTCTGGAACTCGCGGTATCTCAAACAATTTTTCACTTCCCTTGAGTGGATCAATATTTATTCTACTTGCCTGCTAAAACAGCCGAGTGCTTGAAATACAAGCATCGATTATCGTACTCTAGAAAACTTTTATATCCAAAAGGGAAATAAAAGGTCGAATGTCGATATCTGAAGATGGAAACAAAAATCTTAGCGTACGAAAACAGCCGCATCCTTCCCGAGCTCAAAGAAGCGACCATGCAGTTCTTGCGTTAAGACTTCAGCTTCTTGCGTTTCATCTTCTTGCGTTTCATCTTCTTGCGGATAAAGCTCAAAATATTTAGTTCTTGTGCTTCAGCCTGAACTTCTTGCGGTTCAGTAGTTCTTGCGTCTAAAGCGCAAAAAGGTGGTTTAGGCCTTCTTGCGGCAGCTTGCGTGTTCTGTAATAGTTATAATACAATGTAGTTAATAGTTGAGACAATTATTTTATGGGTGATCACTTTTAATACACTATGTCAATTGTGTGATCAATTTGGTCTGTGATTACTTTTTCCTAGCAGTTTCCCTCATCTTTCAAGGCCCATCATGAGTTGGTGTCTACTTAAAACAAAACAAAAAAATTGAAATTGAGATACTTTCCGAATCAAATGTTTTGAAAGTTTTTCTTTTATATTCGTTGCGTGTCTGAACAATTTCGCCTGATGCCGGAAATGCTTTGAGTCGAAGGTGAGTCGATTAGCTTCTAAATTGCTCTGAAATCGCACTGTATACGAATGGATATATGACTTCTATCTATCAAGAATGTACACATGTCCTATGTCTACAAAGAAACAACAATTAAAACCTACATTGTACTATGAGGTACCGGTATTGTTACCTAAAATTACACTGAGAGGTGCAGGTAATCTGTTAATTAATATAATTATTTTTCTTTGAGACTCTAAAATCAGCTGGTGTGGGTAATAGGCCGAAAATTACGGTAGTTGCTATATATGTGTGACACAGGCATCTTCATATGAAGCTAATCAATTGTATGTACAGTCAGCACAAAGTCATGTACATCATTTGAATCTCCTCCACTTATAATTGCATGCTCTATTTTTTTCTTTTTGTTCCTTCTTCTTCCTTTCTCCATAATACTTCTTTATCTGTATTAAGTTAATCTTATTGTACTATAAACACAAAATTTAGAATCTAAAGGGAAGAAAAAGACAGTCTAAATAAAATAAGCTTTCAGCTTCTATTTAGACTGTTTTTCTCCACCGTTAGTTTTTTTTGTTATAATATGGCATCTATTTATTTATATTTCTAATTATGTGAAGTTGTGTACTGCTACGTAGCATAGTGTAGTAGTGCCTTTTTATACAGGTTTGTAAGTGGTGTTTTTTTTTCCGTAATAAATGATGATGATGATGATTCTTACTATTCTCTACTGCATGCACAATAAGTCAATTTGAAACATTTTTCATTTTTGCATCACAAGTTGGCGCTTCCATACATGGCACATTTAAGTGTCTTGCTTAAATTTTTCTGCTGGAGAAAACATTCATTATCATGTAAATACTGTTTTAGGCTGTTTTATTAATTAATACATGTGTAAATATTTCATGTTCCAACTTCTTGCACAGTACAAAATCCAAGCTGGTGATTGGCTAATAACATTGCTCCATTGGTGACCACAGCATGCTGTGCCACGTGCGCTATACACTCAGTTGCACTCGATATTAAAATGGTTAGAGACTTGAGTTTATGTTTGTGTTCTATTGACAAATACAGGCACTTCAATGTTGACTGTACAATGAACTCAAAATTTATTCTTACTAGTAGATGAGGCGTTTGGTCTCATGCAGTATTCATTTTTCGTTCATCGTACAGTCACCAAGTGTCTGTATTTGTCAATAAAACACACATGCGAGTCTCTAACCCTTAATCATTTATTACCATCCTCGGCTGAAGGGTTATGATGTAATTGTGGTGTTTTTTGATGCCGTTCAGACAGGTCAGGTGCTTGGTAGAGTAAACATGGTATCAGGTCATGTCAAGACACAGCTAATAGCACATGACAAGGAGGTTAGTACATGTAGCTTAAGTTTTAGAGGGAACATAGCTTTGTCCCCAGGCTTTTCCTTTATGCACTGTTGGATATTGTAATGTCACTGCTTTGGTTTAGCCCCACACCAAGAAGCCTGGCCAAAACCTCTTGAAAGCAAAATCGAGAGGTCCATGAAATATGTAAGTTGAAATTTTTATAGTACTGTAAGTACATTTGTACTTTACGTAGGTCGAAAACATAAACCGACTCAAAAACACATTTCACTTTACGGGAATTAACCCCAACATTCTTGCCATGCTTCTGCCATGTACTTGGGGAGTCAAAGTGGTCACTATTTTGGGGGGGAAACAACTGATTAGATCAAGCCTGTGGATGAGGTTAGAGGGAACAGAATAACAACAACTTTATTTTGTACCTAATATATACACAAATAAATACATGTACAGTCAAGACGCAAACTTTGTCACGCACATAAAGGCAATTGCTGAACCGGCTCAGCAATTGCTATTAACGAACAGCAATTGCTGATTTAGAAAACAGCAATCAGCAATATCGTTTTGCCGGCAATCAGCAATATCGTTTTTGGAAAAACGAAATATCGTTTTTGTAAGTAAAACGGCAATTGCTGATTTACAGCAATATCTCCGATATTCTGACGAGTTTGTACAAAATGGATGTTTTCCGTAATTCCAGACCATGTAATAGGTCTCCAGAGGATTCAGTGCTTTGTTTTTCAATTATACAATGTAGAAATTGGTACATTTCCTCTTGGGATACAGCTAAACAAAAAAAACATTACTCAAGGGAAACGTCACCTTGTCTGAAATGGGGCACCAAACAGGAAAGCTGAAAGTGTCTATTGAGCTAAATATGGCACTAAAAAATGAAGGGCTCAGTGCAAGAACAACATAAGTAACTTTGATCAACATAAAATTTCTCCCAAGCACATTTACTTACTTCTTATACTTGAGTAGGGAGAAGTTCACATTTGATCAAAGTCACTTACATCATTATTGCACCGAACCCTTCAAATAGAAAAGTTTAACATTTTCTGTGTTTTTATTTATAGTATTTTTATTAGTAGAAACCAACTAGTGCTCTAACACATTCTGCCATCTGATTGGTTATTATAAAGCTACTTACTATCTACATGATTGTATTCTGCAATAGATGGTGACTAGCAAGAAAGCCAGTTTTCAAAGCAAAACAATGGTGGTCAATTTGTTTAAATATTCTTGTTTCAGTGTAGGGGTGAACAACTACAAATAAAATTGTAGTCGACCAGATGTACGCATGCATGCACTCTCAATTTCTAAAGCTGATACAGTATACACTAGCCAGTTGACTCAGAGCAACTGTAGATGTAAATTCTCCTATACTGTAACTGTAGCTCAAGATCATGAGTCCTGTGCCTGTGCAACTTTTCTATATTAAGTTATAGAATCAGAGCACATGCATAGTCAAATTACATGGTTTCTGTGGGTTACATGTATTTTGTAAAATAATGTAGTTATCAATGTGAAGCAGCTACAATGTAGTTCTTGTCTTTTATGGTGACTGCCTCCTTACATACAAATATGGGTTCTGATATGCGCTGGTGCGATTTCTAGCTGGTGTGCTAGCTACATGTAGCTGCATAGTCCGACAGACCATCTTATCATGTTCATGTACATGTACTTTGACCCATTTTTGTATGCTACAGTCTTCAAAGTTCTCTATAATTATCATATTTGATATTCTAATGTTCTGTTGTTCTCAGGTATATGACATTGCATTTAGCCGTGCTGGTGGTGGTAGAGATATGTTTGCTTCTGTTGGGGCTGATGGATCTGTAAGAATGTTTGACTTAAGGTGAGGAAAACTGTTGCAATTGCATGAGTTGAGGTGCAATCCAAAGCTCCAGCTCCAATCCAATCCTAAGTACAGCTCCAGAGTAACGTAACCTCCACTCATGAGTTGCAAATCAACATTTCATTCATTCCAACTTGCAACTCCCGAGTCAGATATTGCAAATTATTAATGACTTAGTAATTACTCACTTGCAAAGTAATGTAAACCCATGTTGTTCACGATAAACCCTGCCAATCAGTGCTCAACATTTTATAATATATGGTTGTCTGTGTTGCTGGGAGCTTGTCTGAGTGTGTTGTGAAGGATATCACATGTTCCACCCAGACAATCACCCAGAGTCAATATACATGTACATGTACAAACATTAATCAAAACATGCAAAACAATTTTGATATGAATTTGTTGGACTGTAAAACAATCCCTTTCACATCGCAAAATTAAATCAGTTGAGAAATGGCTACGAGCACGGTCATAGCCTTGTTTCGCGACTGATTTTTGTAATAATTATAAAATTAGGGACTGTTTGATAGTCTATCAAGTTGCAAGTGGTTAAAACCTTAATGGATTTCTAGATTATTAGAGACATTAAATCATTGCATCCAAGACATCCTCAACTTGCCTGCAGGCTACATGGTTTAAGGTTCCCCTTCCCCTGTGAGGGGTAAAGCAATAATTAAAGCATGTGCCTGAGCAATGATTCACAGTAGGCTCTTTTTTGAAAAAAAAAACGTGATAAACAAACTTAAGTTTCCTTTACTGTTTAATTTTTTTACAGGACTCGAGAAATCTTGTGACTGATAGTCTGGGACTAGTAGATTTTCACATCGGGCAAGTAATTTTTGTCAGTCACTTGCCCGATGGGCAAGTTTGCTAGAAGTTTGTTAAAATGTTGACCAAAATTTGGGCTTATTATAATAGTTCAAAATTGCCTCAGGCAAGTAAAACTCACAGGCAAGCTGAAATGTTCTGTTTTAAAGCCCTGATTATGAGTTTGCGAGTGAGTCATGTGTGATATCCCAGCACCTGCATGTACATTTGTATTAGTCATGAGACAGATTGTATCCCACATGGGCTACAGTGAAAGCATGCATTAGATCCCACCAAACCCCAAAATCGATTGAACATTCAATTTCCCCTGGAAAATTTCCCATAATTTTGAATTAATATTTTGCAAACAATGACGTACACATGTAGGCTCTATTCCCACCTGTTGCATGAGTCTGGTCATGATCCTCCTCTCCACAAACGGCTGGGTCAATGCTCAGCTTAGCTTGTCCGTGACGTCACATGCAATATTTATGGTAATTACCATAAAGGTAAAATAGGATGCCGATGGTAAGTTTGATATTTCATTTTCTATTGAATGTACATCACACCAAACTTTTATAGGATTTGAGCAAATTTTAAGGTGTTTATAGTTGTTGTGCCGTTCTCGAGTAATATTAGTATGCATAAAGTCTGGCGGGAGCAGTGTTGCGAATGACAATCTCCAGAAAATGTTGATTACCTCGTATTATTCCCAAGTAACTATCTCAGAAGTATTTCAATATTCAAGTAGTTATAATTTTAAGACAAGTCTTATCAGTGGATTCCCGTTTATCGACTCTAATTCATTAACTAAATACGTGCCATTAATTTAATTCAGAACAGAGATAAAGGCGTGGACCACAGAGTATCATGTATCAAGCTTAAATGAACTTACGTGTAAAATTCCAATGACACTTTAAGTTCATACATGTACATGTAGCTTGGCTTCTTTTGGCTATGATTTTTTTAATAGCTTATTAAAGAAGGACTTGTGTGAACCAAACCCCGGGCCAAACACAACTTTACTTAAAAGTGGCCCATTTCTATTTTCTTCTTTTCTCCTTCATCAGTATGCTATTCTCCAATAATTAAATGCAGTATCTATTCCAATGGAAGTGAGAAATACCACTTGGTCTTTCATCAGTGAAGTAAGGGGCGAAATTACTAAAGAAATTCTGGGACTGGACATTGTGTGAATCTTATTGTGGATAAGTGGAAAAGACTGGAACATTAATGACTTCTAACCCAGTGGGCTGCTCTACCATTCAATATATTTTTGACTGCCTTCTTATGATTTTTTAAATGCTCTAGCTTTAAAAGGTTTAAAACAGATTTACATACATGTACAGGTGGTCTCTCTTCACTGTAGATTGTATATACCTGCCAGTTTCGAACTGACTTATGCCGATCGTCTAGCACATGGCCTAACTGACCAATCACATACTTGCCTGCAAGATTCGTGCAGTGATGTCCTCGTTGGCTTAGAATACAATAGGGGAGACCAGTGATCCAGTCATTGGGGTGGGGGAGGAACATGGGCTCACACAAACGGCTGGTTTAGAACCGAGCCTAATAATGATGACAGTGTTTTTAATGTTAGACTGCAATTTCCATGCTGTACTGGTAAATAAGGAATAGTACATGTACATTAGAGTAAATTTTGAAATGTTAACAGTACATAATATGATGTTATTTCACTCTATAGACATTTGGAGCACTCTACAATAATCTATGAAGATCCCCAACACAGTCCACTACTCAGATTATCATGGAACAAACAAGACCCCAACTACCTGGCTACGTTCTCCTTAGATGCCATGGAGGTACATTGTACACACACAGCCAGGGTTGTCAGTAGAAATTGAAACAAGAGGCTACACATTAGTGGTTTACAGGTGGTTACAACAATTGGTTCAAATGCCATAAATGAAGAAAAACTTGGGCAGAACAGGCAGCTACTTTTAACTTGAAAGCTGGCGGAAATCAGCTGGTTGCCGGCTTCTATTGACAATCTTGTGTACCAGATTGGGTTATTTCACAGTGCTATGGAATGGGATAGTTAATAAATAGATACATGTATACATACATGTACATCAGAGCGTGACAAAGGCCACGTCCGATAGCCCAGGGCTAGTGAATTTTCATGCCAGGTTAGATCAGTGTGATAACTTGCTCGATGGACAAAGAGCCAAAGTATAGGTTTCTTAATGAAATGAGGTATTTGGGAAAGCTTCAATTTTATTTTATTTTCCTAACCCTGATACATGTACATAGCTTCTCTGTACATACTTGTACATATTAACCTGCATTTCAACTCGGATTGTAGATAAGCCATATAACAAGGCTTGTTTTACCGAGAAGAAAAGTACAATAATATATGAATTACTAAGTAACGTATCAAAAATACAATTTGTAGATGAGAATAGAAAAATAGTTAAGCAACAAGATACATGTACATGTAGTCAATAGTATACACACCGGTATACATGATTGTGCACTCTAATATTGTAATTTTGCCAAGACACAGTTGAGGGGTCGCTGCACGTTCTCGTCACATGGTGACGTAATCTGTGAATACATTTTTTTGTAGATCTATAAAAGGAAATGACAGAACAGCAGAATGACATATATTAAGTTCAAGTTCAATATTATTACACACTTGTTTATACATGTAGGTTTTACTTTTTTGACAAAATAGATTTAAAACAAATTAATTAATGATATACATACAGAATAAATAGAGAGATACTTGTAGAGCGTGTTCGGTTGCCAAAGTAGCATTAAGCTTCCCAGTTGGCCACCGTTGCCATTTGAGTAAATAAACTGAATAACTGAGCATGTTGTGTTATAAGTATTGTATATATAATGCTTACGTCGTCAATTAAATGAACTTGTAAAAAGAAAAAAAGAGGGAAAGACAAAGAAAAAAAGGAGAAAAACAACAACACGAAAACAATAAAAAGAGTATGTTTAAGTTAGTTCTATAATTTTCAATGGGAGTTCTAGAAATCCTATATTTGATTAACCATTAAATTAGCTTTATAATACTTTTTAAAATTATTTGTTGTTGCTAATGCTTTTATACTACCGGGTATGGTTTCCCATAGAACAGAGGCTGAATACTTAAACGTAAATCTACCGGAATTAGTTCTGATTTTTGGTCGATAAAAGTTGTGTCTTGCTGCATGTCTAGTGTTATAGCTATCGACATTATTTACAGGTAACAGAAAATTGTGGAATAAGGAGGGAACACTAGTTGGGTTATTACATGTACATGTGTATATAGTTTATATGTTAATGTGCAAATTTTAAACTTGACAATATTCTCAAGTTTTAGAATATCGAGAAGTTGATAGTAGGGAAGGGAATATTCTCTATTATTGACAAAGAAAATACTGCGAATACAATTGTTTTGTTTAGTGTTGAATTTTTATTAAGTTACGTGGATAAGTATTTGCCCAGCTTATTGATCCATAGTTTAAGTACGGAAAGACAAGAGTATAGTAGAGTTGTTTTAACATTTGAATATTTAGATGGTTACGTAGTTTATAAAAGATACCTAAGTTCTTAGCTATTTTATTATTTATGAGTTATTTGGCTTTTCCAATGTAAGTGCTCATCAATATATATTCCTAGGTATTTGATACAGTTTTTCTGTTCAATGTTTAAGATGTTCATGTTTGGTATAGGTTGCTTCCTTGAAGAGCGAATCAACATAAAGTTTGTATTTTTCATATTAATAGAAAGTTTGTTTGCATTACAGTAATTACCTTTTGTAAAGGAAATCTACACACAGTGTGTTCCACGTTCTGATACATGTAACTGCACGAGCCTTTAGGCGATTCAAAATATAGCCTGAATTTCAGCCGTCTCCTCTGGTTCGTTCCTCCCGAGAGAGAGTAACGAACCAGAGGAGACGGCTGAAATTCAGGCTATTCAAAATATCACTCAGTGCTATAAATCACGTAGAGCACGATCAGTTCATGCGATTGTTTGTTTATAATATACTGAGCAAACATTTGCTGAGAGCATGCAACTGTGCACTTAATAACCTTTTTTATGCACTCGTAATTGGCCAATCAGAATGTAGATATTTTGTTGAGTATATTATGAGAGGACATACCACGGTAAAATATCGTACGTTATTTTTTTACAACAACAAACGAGAAATAGTCAAGAGGAAGAGCCTTGAAAACGAGGGAAAATGTGAGAGAAAAGTGATTCTAGTGCGCTATACTTAATCCGTGGCGCGAGCGATGACGCAATCCAATCTTGTAAAAACAGTAATTACCTGTACTCTAACATACAGATCTATTCAGTATTGACCAATTTGCACTGTTGATTACGTTAATTAGAAGTATATAAAGCGTTCTTGAGTGACTGTACTTTTAATTGTTCCATCTCAATATGAGAGTTATTATAAACGATAGTTGTTTTCATGATTCACAGGTGATAATTCTAGATGTTCGTGTACCTTGTACGCCAGTAGCGAGACTCAATAACCACAGAGCATGCGTCAATGGTATAGCTTGGGCACCACATTCATCTTGTCACATCTGTACTGCAGGTATTGTATTAACCTATCAAATAATACTTATTGACTGGTGGGAGAGTAGGACGGGAACATTTTGGCTCAATGTCATGACGTTCAGACCTAGAAATTTACCGAGAGCCAAATATTTTCCCATCTTTACTCTGTCAATGAGTTTTTTTATCATAAATTATGACCATTCCAAATGGCAAACAAAACAAAACTCCGGCTTGCTCACGTCAAACACGTTTCCCATTACGTGATTTTTGTAAATGATTTTGAAAGGAAAGCGTGCGCGGGGGCGTACGGGTCATAGAACAGATTTCGTACGAGTGGAACAAAAGTACGACATGTCCGTAGCCGTACCGAAACCGTACTGTAACGTACTTTACCGTAACTCTGTAATTTGATTGGTTCAGAAGACAAAACCATTGGGAAACCATTTGAACACCACAGCATGTCGTACAACCGTGCCGTAAGTCATACGACAATTGAAGTGTTGTGTACAAAAAGGGCGTAACTAACAACAATCTTTTCTCTCTTGTATATTTTTTCTGTAGAAAGTTATTACTCTTGTATGTGAGTACCCTGATCGTAGAGAAAACACAGGATTTGATTTTTTTTCGTGTTTTCAAGCCATTCTACCATTAGAAGAATATAGCCACTAGAGAAACGTGAATTATCTCTATCAATGTTCGTGGTCGTGGTTTTGCTAGTGTTTTTCAAGCTTCTATGCATTCAGGTCCGTAAATGTTCGTTTATCTTCGCCTAATATGCTCTATATCTTCATTTTATTCCCCCGTATTCTCTCGAATGCACAAGGCCTTGTTATAATCAAGAATTTTCTTCGCGCATGCACTTTTCGCAAAGAAATTTTCATAATCCACGGATACAATGCGATCCCTTCGGAAACGGCAGGATGCCATATATTTCGCTTTCAATGATTTTTGTTAGGTATTCAGGCAAACCACAAACGCGACCCGACATTAGTATGTTTTGAAAGCTCAGACTATGAAAGTTACCGAAATCATCATCTTAGCTTGGGCCAAAGTTACCGGTTCGGTTCGCCTGAATACGTAACTCTTAGTAAATCTCCAGCGATAAACAAACTGCTTTTAGCTGAAACAGTTCTTCGTTCGGCCACACTTTACACATAGTCACTCTTGCAAAAACCTATTCTGTTATTCCGACAAATATCTCTTCTGTTTTAGCCGTCTCTGCAGCTTGGTGTCCGAGTTCAAAGAGAATGAAAACTTGTTTGAGCCTCAGTTTATCAACGGTAAACATTTTCTGCCGAAACTTAAACGTACGAACTTAAACATTGATTCCCCTTCCCCCAGGATGATGTGTCGTTTCGATGAGATAAGAAAACACAATTCTTCTTAATTTCGAAAGTAGTTTAAGATGAGATCTCCATTTTAATGACGAACATTTCGTTTCATAGGCACTTTAATCTAGCGTAGTTGATGTCGAAGATTTTCTAATAGTTACTGACGCACTTTTTGCGCACAGCCCTTCAATTGACAGGTACAATGTAGTATAACATTTTAACAAAATCCTTGCATGTCTTGAGTAATGTGAACACATTACACAAGGATGCCAGTAATGATCTGTGTCCGGTGGTTCAAAGGGTGGATAATGCCCTCTACTGGGTTAACAAAAAGTCACTTTACTTATAGTGGGTAACAGTCGTTTGCCTCTAACATGTACATGTATAACTATAACTTTATTTAGACACGAGACATAAATGAGTTGGGAAACTCGTTACAAAAATGTAACATGTACAGTGTAGCTCAGTAACATTCCCGTCTGTTGACTTAGTCCTACATTGAAGGTCTAACCGTTTACTGTTGGATTTTGTAAAGGCAGCACCTTATACTCAGTTATTTTAAGACCCTGAGTGTTGCTTCGGCGGGGAATTGATCCCACGGTCTCCCACACGACAGACTGGAGCTTAAACACTGAATGCACTGGGTGGCAGTGCGGCAAACCGGGTGCTGGTCCGGATAAAGCCGGGTGGTGGTCCGGATAAATCCATAACTAGTGGATATATAAGTATAAATTTAACCAACTCGTTTTATCCACTAGATAGGGATTTATCTAGTCCGTTTGAGCAACCAGGCCCTACCTGCAGCATTTACACAATTATAAATACATGTTTACATATAATGCTTTTCTCTTGTTGATTTGTATACAATCATAAATACATGTGTACCTATAATGCTTCTCGTTGATTTGTACACAATCACATGTGTACATATAACGCTTCTCTCTTGATTTTTACACAGTCATAAATACGTGTGTACATATAATGCCTCGATCTCTTTTCTTGATTTGTGTTATTGTTGTTAAGTAATTTTATCAGGGATTTTGTTAGAATTTTAAACTGGTCAATAATTGTCCTAGCTAGGGTTAGATTAACAGTAGCACAGTAAGAACAATAATTTGAACAGCGCTTGCGAAACCTCAAACGCAAGGAAACAGAAAGCAATCGGACAAGCATCTAGGCTCGGTTTCAGCCGTTGGGGCGTCGTTTTTCCAAAGCCTCCCCCCACTAACGGCTGGGCGCGCGGTCAACACACCGTGTCCGTGACGTCATCTGTTTAAAATTCAATATTATTCATTTATTTGCGTGTTTTGCCAAGGAAAGCTGTTTACCCTTTCACGGTGGTTCGATTTCGCGTAAACTTTCAAAACACATTGGAATTATTTAAACTAAAACTCCTGTGAAATTAATTTTCAAGAACAAACTCCATTTAAAATCATTGAGAAACCAGGCTACTTTATTTCAGTTATTTGTTACTCTTTAAAGTGCCGATCAAGACACTCACTGACAGAAATTAAAAGCCGAAATTTACGGGGATAAAGTTCAGAGATCTTCAGATGTTATCTCGGAACTATTCTGAGCTAGAGTCGAGTATTCCCGCCCAGTACTTGCGTAGTATGTCTCGGAGATATTAAAAAATAGCACAAACTTAGTACATAGGATATGAAGAATTGTAAAACTCGTTTGATACAGCGATTTTCAAGTGAATTGTGATCGCAGAGTGAACGCGTAAACGCGAAAAAATGGCTTGCGTCAGACGTGATTTCTTCTCTTCTATAAACTCTTTTAATATGGAGTCGTCCGTCTTTTCTTGGCTCCGATAAAGGCAGCACTAATTTTCTTTGAAGTATAAAGAATAGCCGGGCTACCTGGTCTAGCATACATGTAGGTAAAGTTAAATGAGAAATGACTGCACATTACGAGCTTCGCGACCTTTGATCTGACGGTTTCCCAAGTAACTTTCCAGAGCCGGTGCGTTTACTGACAAAATGTCTTCACCCGAAAACTAACTCTCTTACTCCTGCTTTGTGTGAATCCTTGATTTCTTCGAAACCAAAACTTTTCCATAGCAAATTTAAACACATTTTGGAACAGCAATCGAAAGCCTTTGTTGGTCCGGTCCGGCTTTCAAAAAGTTTACAATGTAAATTATGCAAATACATTCAGCGACAGGAATTTAGTAGAAAGTTTGTGATTGGCTAAAACCAGTAATGGCTCAACTCGCGCGCCCAGCCGTGAGTGGGCAGAGGATCGCGGGCTCACCGAAACCCCCACGGCTGGAAACCTAGCCTAACATGCATCCTGCCATCTTAAAAATCTATGGATTTTTTTTTGCAAAATGATTGGTCGTAGTCCGCTGTCCGACTTAGACTGCTAGCAAGTCCCTTCTATTCCGCAATTGTTGTAAAATGGCTAAACATGGTTCAAGATGGCTAATGATGGATGGACATGTGTCTCGCCATGCCTAGCCATCATTAGCCGTATTGAACCATGTTGAACCATGTTTAGCCATTCTAAAAAATTGCGAAATAGAACTGACTTTCCAGCTACAATCTGAATCCCTCTTTTATGCTGTGTATGTTTCAGTGGATATTTTATTATTTGTTTTATTACATTGCATATGAGATCATAAGGAACTTGTTCACCTCCCTTGTGATAGGTGATGACCACCAGGCCCTAATATGGGACATACAACAGATGCCTCGTGCAATAGATGACCCAATACTAGCATACACTGCAGATGGGGAAATTAACCAAATTCAGTGGGCCTCAACGCAGCCTGATTGGATAGCAATATGTTACAATAATTCCCTCGAGATACTAAGAGTATAAGGTAAGAATAGTAAAAACGATTTTCGTTGGATACATGTCCAACATTGTGAATCATACGAGGCATACAATGTAATTCACGCCTTTATTATCGTTGTTTGCTTAAGTGCGACCCTGGAAGTCTCTCCTGTAAAAGTCGACTCAGCAGGCCGTCAATCAAACACGTGTTAAGACTCCATTTGATTGACGTTCGGCTCAGTTGAATTTTACAGACAAGACTTGGAACTTCCAGGGTCGCACTTAAGTAATGGCCCAGATAAGAACTGTGGTAGAATCCATTGTTCTGCGGCAATGAGCCTCCCCCACATACGATTTTGCTTGAATATGCCTTTAAAAGTGCTTTAGGAGGTATCTACAGTCCAAACTACATCTCGAAAATAAAGCATGTTTTATTCTATTGACTCTTCGGATATAGAGAAAACAAAGGATTTTTCAATCGCAAATTTGAGACTTACCCCAAACCCGATATTCTTCGAAATTAAACCATAGTTAGTTTGATCAAAAATAAATTCAAACCACCAAAAATATCGAATGAAATGCATTATTTCGATGGGTTTCTATTGAATTTATAAGTATCAACCAATGAAATTACGAGAAAGAATAATAGAAAATTAACACCTTTTAACATTCCTTGCCGTAGACACTACAGTTCTTATCTGGACCATTACTTAAATGAAAACGGTAATAAGGTGCATGTTATGACAACTGCTTAGTTTCTCATTTTCAGATTGGCTATTGGTATTGGAAATCAAGAGTCCTGATGTGTACCATGGATTGCATCATTGCTCATGCAATGTCAATTGTGTGATAGCACATTCTATAAGCACTCCCTCCCACACTTTTCATTGTTTTTGAGACTATGCCACTTGATTACATGTAGTTCTCGTTTGTTGTTGTAAAATAAGGTTGGGAATCACAATATTGGCCATGTGATGATGCAAAACATGGTAACGAAGAGGACATCAAACTACCGTCATTTGTTCAGTCTATGATTGTACACTATTAAGACATGCATGATTTAAATGATTGGTGTTCCTGTGAGAGTATTTATGGGAACAGAAAGTATTACTATTCACCCTAAACCTCCAGTTGTGCCAAATACATTGTATGTTATACTTGGCATTGCAGTGTGTGGCTACTTTAACCGGGGCCACTTAGACAATGAGAACTAAACACATTAAAAAATGAAAATAAAGCATTCAAATTTACAAATCTTATAAAGCATATCCATGCGATTTTCGTTCTTCAGAAGACTAAGACTTCAGAACTAGTCCACGAAATTTGCATTTTACCAGAGCGAAGCTCGAGCAAGTTGAAATGGAGGACCAGATTGAAAACAAGTGTAAACTTTATCTGCATATCCTCATTAAATAAAGTGTTATTATTATTGTCTTCTACTCAACACTGATTGGCTCAAATAACCGTAAGTTGGAATGCTTCGTTTTCGGTTTGGAATGTGATTGGTTCTCGTTGTCTATGTGGTTACAGTATCACACAGTACATGTAAATAGGCTGTAGGTTTTGTTTTGAGTGCATTTTTATCTCACGATAAGTGGTTCATTGCAGGCTAAAATATCACTGATAAATGTCTGAATCATTTTTGTATTATTTATCATCTTTGTACAGGTTGGCGATGATTAGCAGCATTTTAGAGATGGATTTTTATATCAAACATACGTTGTAGTTACATGTATCAAGTCAATATATGATATAGAGTGAGTATACACCTTACCGATACTCATCATGCCTCAGAGACAGGCAAAAAGATCTGCTAGAACGATGTACATTGTACTGAGTGTTAGCGTGTGCAGTACATTGGTATGTGAACACTGTAAAATGCACTAAAATTGCTACATGTTACATTGGAAAAAAACAACCAATTTGTATAGTACTGTATGGAAAAAAACATGGACAAATGTCGTAAATTGGAATTTCCAACATTGGAAATCTGAATTTCCATGATATTTTCATACTTTCGAAAAATGGGAAAGTATGCGATTATCATGGAAATACCATACTACATTGTATGGAAAAATAATGTTAGAAATTCCACTGCACATTTTCTCATGTTTTTCCCCCATAGTATGGCAGTTGGTTGGTTTTGTAATGTAACACTAGAAATTTAAAGGAACATTGTCAATCCAAAAAAAGCTTTCTCGTTACCAAACACAAAAATAACTACTCTGGAGAAAATATGAGACTATTTAATGAAGGATGGTAAAGATTCTAGTGGATTGAAAATACTGCTTTATAGAAAAAAATAGAGCAGCTTTATATCAGGCCACAGTGGACCAAATTGAAGTTGCAAGAACGTGTTTTGTAATCCACTTTAATCTTTGCAATCTTTTATAAAAACAATTTTGAAAACACTAGGTGTCCCTCTTGTATCATAGGTTTTTATTAGAGACAACTTGATCGTTAATTTGATTGGCAGTGCGCCTTTATCAAGTTTTAAATGTTTATTTATTATATTGTTTCTGAAGCCTCGATACATGTTGCATTATCTTCATTGACCTGATTGGTAGTGTGACAGGGAGTTCTAACTTAATACACATTGCGTTATATTTTCTCTTTTTTTAACACAGAAACTCTCAGAATCCCGTATATTTTTTAACACAGAAGCTCTCAGAATAGAGATAATCGGCTAACGCTGTTGCCACCCAATTCAGATCATGTGATGTAAACAGATGCTACTCTGGGGAATTATTCCTTTTTCATTCTAATCATAATGCAGTCATGCCTATCTGAATAAAATTAATTTTCAAAGAGTCAATTCTCCAGAGTAATGTGTGTTTACATCACATGATCTGAATTGGGTGGCAACAGAGTTAGCCTATTACCTCTATCCCGTATCTGTAGTCATTCATTCTTTTCACCTCGTGGCCATCTTGGATTCAAAGCGAGGCAATCCTTTGTTATTGCTAGGTTAGCCTCGCAGTGAGGGATATCAGAACGAGTTAAGCCTAGCAAAAACAAAGGATTGCCTCGCTTTGAATCCAAGATGGCCACCGGGTCGATTGGTACGAGCTCCTAAGGAGAGGAATCGCTCACTTAATTTATTCATGAAATGACAATATAAACTAACTAAAATCCTACCCTGAAAAATAAAAAAAACCTAACTGGTCAGTAAACAAGATCTTACCCACCTAGAGTTAGGGTTCTCAAGAAAAACTCAAGAAAATGGTGAGGTAAAAAAACAATTTGAGAGATTTTCTGGAACTCGAACCCTGCTGTCGCCTACTCGTAAGGCAAACGTCGCAACCACTACACTAAACAACCATCGTCGCTGAATTGCTGTCAAATTTGTACATTTTAAATAACTGCTAATTTATGTTGGTTTCTATGGTCATTTCATGAATTAATTAATTGAGCGATTCCTCTCCTTAGGAACTCTATCGATTGGTTATCTAGGACCGCTTCAACGCTGTGTAACCACCCCTAAACATGGACTTAGACCCTGCTAAGCCCGCACGAGGTCTAAGCCTGAGTTTAGGAGTGGTTACACAGCGTTCAAACGATCCTAGATAACGGCAATCCCTTTATGTAGGACGACACGAATTTTTACCAAAAATACAATAGAATACAACACAATACAATTCAATACAACAATAGAACGCAACACAATACAATAGAATACAATTTTGTAGCAATTCGTGTCGTCCTACATGAAGGGATGGCCTAGATAACCAATAACAACATGCAGATACGGGATTCTGATAGCTTCTGTGTCAAAAATATATAACGGAACTTCTGTGGTAGTATGTGTTGTTGTTTTAGAAGATCTGTATTACTGGTATGAAACTTTAGAGATGTCGATTATAGGAGCTATGTCACTGAGGAGTCTTCTGAGTTTCGTTAAATTATTATCTAGAATGTTATATGATATGAAAAATAGCAGAGATTCCGCTAGACTGACGACATGCCAGTTTTTACCGATAAAATATCGAACTGTACCGGACTAAAACTGGGGCTGCCGCTTTTTTGTGTGGCTTTTTACCAAAAAAAACAAAAACATTTTGTTCCGGTACAGAGTACTGGCTGATAGAAGAAACTACATAATGCGCAGCGAAGAGAGACCAAGCTACAGATTATGCCAAATAGTAATGTGTGGTTCCGGTTACACTTGAAAAAAGATAGGGACGGTAGGTACTAATTTTTATTTATTTTTTCCTAACGTTTTGAACGAGTTGCCTTTTTAAAATTTCGTAGATTTCAAGAAAGCCAAAACGATTCTCTAATGTTAAGATTGTAGGTGAAATTTTGGTTGAAAAAGTGGTAGGGTCGGCAGAGGAAAAAAACTGTGTCGGTCGGGTAACCGGAAACACGTATGTTTTAATTAGACCTTATAATATTTAGAGTAATTATGCGAAAAAAAGTGTTGTGTTTCCTTGATTCCTTGATTTTCTACAACCTGTTGAAGTTTGCGAAAATCGACCAGGCCATTTCAGGATCGAGGCACAGTACACTAATTAGAAGCATCGTGCGTTGTATGTGACGTAAGATCAAGAATCATAACAATAGAACTTACAACAAGTGCTGGTGAACAATGCCTTTTTCCTGATCTTACGTCACTCGACCCAGACCTCCAACTGCGCGGTCGTGAAACACAATGCGCGGGACTTTAATCACGATTTAAAAATCAGGAATTCTACCGAGTTAACTTTTTACTTTTTCTTTCGTCCTAAATTTGCATCTTGACATTGAAAATGAATAAAAATAAAAGGTGGTTAGCGGCAGTTTAACCACTGCGCCACCCTGGCTCCACATCGTACTGAAACTGCCTCGCACTAAACAGCTTCAGAACGACTTTACACGGGCAAAAACAAGGGTTTTAACCTCCTGGACCCGGTTGTTCGAAGCTATGGTAACTGTCCCTAGGATAGCGCTAATTCTGTAAATGTAATCTGCCCCAATTTAACTTCGGGTTAGCGATTTAACTCCGTGGGGTAGCGCTTACCCTTACTCTGCCCCATGGGGTGGGGTAGCGCTTACCCTTGCTCTGCCCCATGGGGTGGGGTAGCGCTTACCCTTACTCTGCCCCATGGGGTGGGGTAGTGCGTACCCTTACTCTGCCCCATGGGGTGGGGTAGCGCGTACCCTTACTCTGCCCCTTGGGGTGGGGTAGCGCTTACCCTTACTCTGCCCCTTGGGGTGGGGTAGCGCTTACCCTTACTCTGCCCCATGGGGTGGGGTAGCGCTTACCCTTACTCTGCCCCATGGGGTGGGGTAGCGCTTACCCTTACTCTGCCCCATGGGGTGGGGTAGCGCTTACCCTTACTCTGCCCCATGGGGTGGGGTAGCGCTTACCCTTACTCTGCCCCATGGGGTGGGGTAGCGCTTACCCTTACTCTGTCCCATGGGGTGGGGTAGCGCTTACCCTTACTCTGCCCCATGGGGTGGGGTAGGGTAGCGCTTACCCTTACTCTGCCCCATGGGGTGGGGTAGCGCTTACCCTTACTCTGCCCCATGGGGTGGGGTAGCGCTTACCCTTACTCTGCCCCATGGGGTGGGGTAGCGCTTACCCTTACTCTGCTCCATGGGGTGGGGTAGCGCTTACCCTTACTCTGTCCCATGGGGTGGGGTAGCGCTTACCCTTACTCTGTCCCATGGGGTGGGGTAGCGCTTCCCCTTGATTCGAATAACTGGCCCAGGGACTCAACATGGCCGCCGCGTGATAAGAACGAAGTATTTCTTAGTTTTTATTACTTTTGATGTGATTTTAAGCTTTTTAGTGATGCTCAAAAATAGCCCCGGCAAACTACTTTAAATGTACTAAACGTTGTATTATCCAGTACAACATTGTACATATACTACTGTCATGCTTTGGATCATCATAATGGAAATAAGGTTTTATTATTATTATTCCAAAATTCTGTACTTGATGAGTCCTGTAAAATAAATAGGTATTACTACTTTGAACCAGTTTGTCCTGTTGAGTGTTGTAATATAAGTCGGTGTTTTTGCACTTTGTACAATCGATGACTAGTTTTTATTATTATTATTATTATTATTCCAGTATTCTGTACTTTACGAGTCCTGTAAAATAAACATGTACTACTTCTTTGAACCAGTTTGTCCTGTTGTAATTACATATTGAGATCAGACGTGCACCTGACAGATTTGGAAAATTTGTGTATTGAAATCTGCAAACCCACACTTAAACCTTTCCTGGTATCGACCTGGTATAGACCTCCCAGGTCAAAAATAGATATATTTAATCATTTCGAATTGCTTGTCCAACAATTAGATTTGGAGGACAAAAAACTTCATATTCTGGGATTTCGCTGCAGATATTAAGGATATTACAACACACACGCACTCCAAAATATTTTCGATATTTATAATTTAACTCAAATGATCGCTGACCAACTCGTATTACTGCAACAACAAAATCTTTGATCGATGTAATATTAACAAACCGCCCAGAACAACTGTCAATTGCAAAACGGAGTGTCTAAGCAAATCCGGAGTTACACAGATTCCTGCGTAAGCGCTGTGCTCGTATGAGACTAGTATTATTTGCTAGTAATCTAGTCAAATACGCAAAAACTACTGATAAGTCTTGTTACGTTAAACAGTTTATGCTTAAAGTTCGTGTAATCTAACCTCCTTATGTTGAAGAGCATAAAGCACATGCGATGACTTCCGATAACCACCAGACATTCTGTCTCCTGACTAATTATGTTTACGCTGGGTTCGGAAAACCAAATAAAGACGAGAAACACACATAATGAAACTTTTGTGGTGTTATCCCACTGGTTTGACTTTCTAAAGCTCTGTTCAGAGAGTATTACCGTTGTTTAAACCACACTTATTACCTGTATATCTACACGGTCAAAGTGTAATTCACAATTCGGAAAATTCACTAATAGCGGCTTATATTTATCACTTACGAACAGGGAACTTGCTTCATTATTTTAGAATACGTTGAATTGACCACATTTCGGACTAAACTACACAAAATAAATACAACAAATCGCCTTCAGCATCCGGACATCTACTATTCCGGGTAATGTTATTCTGGAATACGGTCAATCGAACGCACCCTTTAGCCGTATTTAAAGAAACAAGCGAGCATTTTCTGAGTACAACGTGTGGTTCAAGGCCTTTGGCGCCAACATTGATATCTCGCGTATTCAGTTCATAAGGTTGTGGTACATTATGGCATAACAGAAGTCTAGTAATTAGAAAGGTAAACGTTTATCTTTACTTGATAAGCCTGTGTGGTAGCCAACACGACCAGAGACATGTTCGTTGTATCGTTCTTGCCATCTATAACTGAACTCCAACCCCATCACAGTTATAATTATCTGTTCCCATCGCATAAATACTTTAATGACATGTGAGATCATACTTTAATGTAAAACAGATGTATGCACCAACATCAGAAACTAGTTTAATAGATTACATGCTATAATCTCACACATGTCATTTAAAATTTAATATTAAAACTGTTTAGCCATTCTGATGCGGATTTTGCATTATTACCTCTTCTACTATGGTTCACATTTATTCACTGCTTGCAGCTTTTAACTCTTTGAGAAGGATCAAATCTATAAGGAATACGAATTCCGTTCTCCATTTTGAGTTGTTTTCTGTGCATAGAGGTACCGTATTTCCTCGATTAAGCGCCCCCCTCAATTAAGCGCCCCCCTTGGCAACAAAATTTGAAATAAGCGCACCCCCTCGATTAAGCGCCCCCCCTCCCCCCCCCCCCCCCCCAATAAATATGGCAGTAAGAGAGATGGCATACAACTTGCGTTTTATTACAAAGTTACGGCATGTTCCTATATGTAGTCCCGGGGGGGGGGGGGGGGGGGGGGGGTACTCTACCTAAAGTTGGGTAGGGGTGTGCCGCTGGGGCTCTGAAACCCTTACCTTGTTTAAGCCCAAAAAAACTCAAATTTCCATACCCTGTTCAAGACAAAGTGTTAAAATTTTCCCTCTATAAGACAAATAACAAATTATCTATACTTGGATGTCAGCGTTTATTGTGATCTTGTATAATGAGTGTCAACTAAATAAGTCTTCAGCAAGCACTAGACTAAATAACGGCACTAGATAAATACCATACCCTGTTCAAGATCTGTCGATGTGAAAATGGATACCCTGTCTAAGATCAGAAACTCGAAAAACCATACCCTGTCCAGCTGATCATCCCCGTATAGTCCATCTATGGGAGTACCCCCCCCCCCCTCCGGGTATGTAGTACCGTATTAAAGTTATGTTTGGCTGATAAGAGAAATTAGTTTCTTTTCTTCCAACTTCCAAGTCCATGTGCTTGCATAGCTCTTGTACCCGAAGCAGCTCGTTCTTCAGCCTTCTTCCCATTTCAACGCTTTGGGTAAATGCTGTGAAACAGCCGGGGACGACAATTTCCGTGAGCCATTAAGCGTCCCCCCTCGATTAAGCGCCCCCCTTGGCAACAAAATTTGAAATAAGCTCCCAGGGCGCTTAATCGAGGAAATACGATAATCGGCTCATAAGCTCTTACATGTTTAAAATCCAAGAAAAACTACTGAATTTCCTATTGCTATTGCAAACGAATTGCTCACCAGCAAGATGTATCGCTGTTCATACCGAATGCAACGGGGCCAAAAATCCAAAATAACGCTATACAAGATGATCCAAGTATTTTATTACAATTAACTGAGCCTAATCTCAGTAGTTCAGCATGATTTTACGTTCTATCACGACCGGTAGTCGGATGAATTGCACTTCAAAAACTCATGAATAATTAATGAGCATTTTGTCCAATCAGATGAAGCAAATCAGTCACGTGCATGCTCCTTTATACCTGATAAAATCTCATCATTCTAAAAGGCCCGCGGAGGGATTTGAATTCTGTCCCAGAGGGAAACGGGGTTAATGATTGAGACAATGGCATTTCTATTGATGTTTCAGCTTTCTCACTGAATTGCTAATTAGGATGAACGTTTTATATAAAGAATATTAATGAACATGAAATTTTATATAAAGTTTCATCCTAATTAAGAATTCACTGATAAAGACCCAAAGATAGCAAAAAGTAAACGGAACATAAGGTACCTAGATAATAAATTTTGCACTAAATTTACGGCTAATATCAGCAGACTACCGAGATACACAGATAATATTTTTAAAATGAAGTTATCCAACTACCATTACTTGTTTACCGAGCCATTCCAATTATTAAACCAAACTCAAAGCCGTAAAATTATAAAAACGTGCATTAAACTTACATATTTTGTGCCGTAGTCAAACATTTAGAGTCTGCCGTCATGTCAGTCACATCGCTTTCCAAGTCTTGAACTTTATCGAGGTAAACCACGACACCAAATCCTTCAAATGCAGATTCTTCTTACATTGCGAAACGCCGCTTCAAACAACATAGTATGGTAATTTCTTCATGTCATTCCCTTGAGATGTTCGTAATTGCAGGCGGTGATTACTCGAATATTTTGCATGGCGTTGTGAATACAAAGGTTCAATGGTTCATTAAGTAACCATTCCCTTGAGATGTGCGTCTTTCTTTCATTGCATTCTTAAAGCGTTTTTGAAGCCGTTTAAAACACTCACAGCACGTGTTTTATCAAGTCTAAAAATTCTCAGGCTTCGCCCTCGAATTTTTAAACTTGATAAAACACTGCTGTTCGTGTTTTAAACAGTACATAAACTGCTGCAAAACTTTAGCGTACTGGAATGTTTTCTCGCTTGGGTTCCGCTCCGGGACTTAATAATACAAGACTCAGTGTAAGGCTCAATGGTCCTCGCCGTACTTTAATGAACTGAAGCAACTTCAACGGCAGGAAGCCTCGGATTATTTACTGGGCTTTACGTGCAACTTCATTTTATAAGTTGCTTCATTTCCTGCGACGTACCGAATCACTTACGTTACTTTCAGCAGTGCACATAATTATGTGATTTTTCTATCATTATCTACAGGCGCTCAACACAAGCCGATATATAGCCAGACCTTGAATATATGTTCGTTTCATGCAGGAATCAAATAGACCAAGTCGTTTCCATCGAGATATGAGGCTTTCGGAAATAACTTCTGTATTTAGTCTGCTTAAATCTCCACTGGGAATTGAGTGAGAACTGGAAAACCGTGCAAGTCCCAATAGAGACTTTAATAACCAGACCGAATACATAAGTTTGTTAGCAGTCAGTGCCGGGTGGATGCCGGTACTTCGATCCAGGTTCGAGCATTTCCTGCTTGAAGACACAACAGAACACAACAAAGTAACAAACACACATCGACCACCCCTGAGGATTACTGCGGAAAATCTTATCGCTAGGAGAAACTGATTCGAGGAACTAGGAAATGAAGCCGTTAAATACCGTTTTTAAGAACACAGACGACCTGTAGATAAACTCCATAATATTAAATCTCGAGCTAGTTAACAATCGTTTTTGACATGCTGCTTATTCCTTTAGAGCCGGGTTTATTATTCCACGCGTGTTTCGATTCCGTGAGAAAGGTACTCGAATCACATTTCATCGATAAAGCTTCGATAAAGCTAATTGTTTGAGCAGAGAGTTTGTACCATTTGTGATTCCGGTGATATTGGGAATGAATGAATTATATGCTATAAATCCTCTTTTCTCTTCTTTTATAGTGACATTACACTATATTGTTTCTATGAAGGACACTAATATAGTAAACGTTAGCTCGATATATATCAAAGATATTATAAATTTATTTGTTACAAATTCTAGTTAATCTTACTACACATTTAAATTACATATATTTATTATTATTTATTATATATAAGTTTATTAGATCTACACCAATGTAACAAACATGTTTTCAAGGTGCTAATAAATTATTTTGTATTGTATTGTACTATTACTAGTTGAGACTTTAGTATTTATTTTAGTATTAGACCATCCCTATATTTTTTTTTCGTTTCTCATCGTCCGACCGACCCATTTTTGTGGCTTTTTGTAAAAATAAAAAATAAATTAGGGGGAGGGGTGGGGGTGAAGAAACCCTAGGGCAGCTCCTGGAAGCTCATGCTCGAGTAGGCCTTTACCGATTGTGCTAGCACAATTTTTAGCAGAAATAGCTGTCCAAGAAAGCCTGGTGCTTACCGGAAGTCTGGAAGTCGGACTTAATTGCCATTTCACGCTCTGCTGGCGACCAGAACAAGATGGCGTCAGAGACACCGGCACAACACGTGGCCCCGTTGCAAAATGACTTACAAATCCCACAAAGAGGTCGAACAGATAAAGAATCAAAATGCCACAGTTGTTCGTTCTGACATTTCCAGAAAACGAGCTAAAGACTTAACTCAAGGTAAGTATAAGTTAAAATTGGAGCATTTTTTCCGATTAAACGTGCACAATTTTGAAGAAGGAGCATAATTTCGGTATAATTTTTAGAAAAAAACGAGCACTGCTCAGGGCATATTGTGCTCCATTTACGAGCACAATCGGTAAAGACCTATGCTCGAGGGTAGGTTGCACAACAGTTTCGGTGGTGCATTTGTAATTCCATGTTTGTAGCGTATACGGACGACGACATCGACGGTTTCGTCGTCCATGGTGGCTTGTAACCTCGCCTGTGCAACCGCGCCTTATTAGTTCCAGTCTCTCCGCGCATTTATAATTATTTTTTTCCCTCACCCGACCGACCGACCCAATTTTTGAAAACCCCACCGATGACTGAAACGGAAAAAAATAGGGATGGCCTTACTTAAAGTATATACTTAAAGTATACTCGCCGGCTGCTTGAAATGTTTTTGTCGATCGCTACAAATTCATAATCGCTACGACGATCGCCGATACAGACCAGTATATAGCCTAATCTAGAGCTCTGAAAATGTGTTCTACTAAACTCCACATTCCTCTCATGATATAGCTGTACATTGTTAAATCACCGCTAGATTTCCCCGCAGATTCTACATGCTATCAATTCCCCGAACAATCCACTGGAAAGCAAGTTGTCAGAGAAGGAATTTGCCACGACCTGGTCCCCGGTTCGGGGGGCCAGGGTTCAATTAACTCAGGTGCGTGCGTGCATTAGCAATGAAGGGGAAAATTTGAACGTAACGACATTCTTGTAGCCAATTCACTGATCTCTATATAGAATGAAGAGTGGTGAAATAATCATAGAGCTGTTTCCGATTGAATGTCGAAAGTGACGTTGAAAAGCATAAAGCACATGCGATCAGACCTCCGATAACCACCAAGACATTATGTCTCCTTTTTAATTCTATTTACGCACTGAAGTTTTCGCCTGGCCTTAGAAAACCAAATAAAGACGAGAAACACACAAAATGAAAATTCTGTCGCAACCAAAATAGTAGTCATAGTTTTGCCTTATGTTGGTGTTATCCCACTGGCTGACTATTTCCGAAGCTCTGTCTAGAGTGTACTACCGCGGTCAAAATGTACCCCCATTGGACCCAGAAATTTGTTAGGAGTCGAAGATACATCATTCCACCGAGCAAATGTAGTAAATTTCATTTTATTGCTATACAAACTACTGTTATATAAGTCAAGGGACTCAAACAAACCTCCAAACTTACAACGGTTTCTCGTCTCACTTAAGTACTATGAACAAATTGAAAGAAAAATCGCCATAAGTCAAGGTAAATTACCCCTTCATTTATCCAAATGGGATGATTTAACTGAGCGTTCTGTAAGTTATGCTCCTCATTAAACTGGAGTAAAAAAATCATAGGTTAGAAAAGAAAATTTGTATTTTTTTTTGTTATTGTAATATATGTAATGTATTTAAGTGAAACTAATTGTTACAATACTTTTTCATAAAAATAAAAAAATTAAATTAATAAATAAAATTTAAAAAAAGTGCTACGTAATTATTATTATTAAGTCTGTTTTTTTAGTGACCCCCCTCTCTCTATAAATTATTTGATCCCCCCTCTCTTTCTTGTCAGCCTCCTCAGGCACTACATAATGATTGGTCTTAATAATTAATTATTTAATAATTTTAACTCTTCCACACGCTTTCAAACTGTCAAAACAATCGCCGCCTGAGAAATTGCTTTAAAAGGACAAACAAAAACAGCCAAGCAACTTCAGGAAGTGTCAATCTTTTAATATCTGAAGATTTGTTCAAAGGTATCGGGAAAGCCACACAAAAGGGCTTTTGAAACTAAACTAATATTAGCCGAGTGCTTGCAATTGTCAATCGGTGATTTCCCTGTTGTGAATCAGTACCGGAGCAGTCACCACGGTGGTTCACTATCTTTCAAACGATACCGCGTTACATAGTGCAATGGTTAACACTAGATCAGTTCTGTCACATGAATAAGCTTCCATTTTTAAGCACTCACATATAAGCCCACCCAAAAGGGCTTTTCAAAGAATTTAAGCCCTGTGTTTGTTGTTAGGATCTTATGCCACTTTCGTACTTATCAGTTTATGTGTATCTTATTCATACATGAGTTTGACAAGAACTTGTACGACAACTCTGTGCATAGTTTCGTTTGTAAAACGTTTTATTTTCTCCTAGTCCTATACGAGTTTACGTCCTTATCCGAGAAGACGTGAAGTTCTTATCGTTACTGTATTATGTAAAGCAGCACCTTCTACTCAGTTATTTTAAGACCCTGTGTTTGATCCGGTCGGGGTTTGAACCCGCGACCTTTAGCCTGCTTGCCGGCTCTTCTGTATTTTTTTTCGGTCGTTTCTTTTCGGATTGGGTCACCTGTGGCACGCGGTCAAAATGGGGCGTGCCACAGGTGACCCAATCCGAAAAGAAACGACCGAAACAAATTAGGAAGAGCCGGAAACCAGGCTAGCGACCTTCCGCTCGACAGACCGGCGCTTAACCACTTAGCTTAAACCAGGAGGCGGTTAAGACTACTACATGCTAAATCTTAGAGCGTCACATAGACCCAAATTATTAGGATATTATATTATATCATATCTGTGTTTAATTTTGCTATTCGTAAGTTCTTTTCAAAAAGAAAATATTAAAAAGTTACGGAGGTGGATCCATGTAGATGTATATACTTCATTATCACCGAGTACATAATCCCACACAACTGTATTAGGGCTTTAGAAAGAATCCAGGGCTTGTTATCCGGATTTTACTGTAACCAAAATGATATCATGATTTCGGTTCATAGGTGTTTACCTGATTCTTGTCATTATCCATGCAAATCTCTGCACGTACCTCGTTATGTACGTTGAACACCTCCTTGCATATATCGCATGTCAGTTCGTACATGCGGATGCAAGTTGCACGGAATTTTCGTTCAGGAATGGCATTCCTACAGTCTCTTCACCAGCATAACATATAAATATATGTTCTCCAAGCTGCTGTTTTTCAGTCAGTTAGAACCAGAAGTGCAAGAATACAATTCAAGATCTCCCGGCTAAAGTGTTTATCGACTTTTTGATATGTATACAGACATTAAGGCCGGCTATACATACGTTCGATATATCAACATTCGAACTTGACTCCGAGGCAGTTTCCGTGACGGCAAACTCCTTGGCCACTGGTTAACTCTGACTATAGGAACTAATATACTGAAAACCTCAATGCGGCGCGCGCCTATTTGATTCCTGCATGAAATGAACATATTCAAGGTATGGCTATATATAGGCTTGTGAATGTGTTGAGTGCCTGTAGATATGATAGAAATCATATAATTATGTGACTGCTGATAGTAACGTAAGTGATTCGATCGGTACGTCGCACTGACTGAGAAGCAACTTATAAAATGAAGTTGCACGTAAAGCCCAGTAAATAATCCGAGGCTTCCTGCCGCTGAAGTTGCTTCATTAAAGTACGGCGAGGACCATTGATCACTTGTGTTATTAAGTCCAGAGCGGAGCCCAAGCGAGACAACACTCCAGTACGCTAAAATTGTTCAGCAGTTTATGTGCAATTTGTCGTATATTCAAGCAGAATATGCTAACAAAACGTTTACACTCGATATCCACTACCGACTACGGATGGTCATGTCAGTAGTTCAGCATGATTTTAACAGTCTATTGTCAGGCTCAGTTTGTGATAAAATTAAAATACTTGGCTCATCTTATTTAGGTTTTTCAGTTTGGCCCCGTTACATATAACATGAACAGCGATATGATAAACATTGATGGTGAGCAATTCGTTTCCAATGGCAATAGGAAATCCAGTAATGTTTTTCTTGGATTATAATCATGTAACTGAGAGCTATGCATGCAGTGAACTGATAATTCAACAGTTCCCATTATGATACCGGCTATAATAATAACCCGTGATCGGGTTTCTTTTATCTTTCTCTGATGGAGAACGAAAGAGAAAAGAATCAATACTCGCGCACACTGGAATTTTAAGAGTGGTCTACATGGCTAGTGTAATGAGCAATTTTATACCTGAGAAACATAAAGTGCTGTAGCAACTTTCACCTTTCTAATTCGTATACCATACTCACTTGTCGTATTGTATAAACAAAACGTGTGATATTTCAAGGTTGGCGCCAAAAAATTATGTGGGGCCGAGGCGAGACAACAGTATGTAACTGTAACATATTATGTTTAATTGTCCTGTTTTCAGGCAATTAATTATTATTGGCTTAAAAAGCTCTGTACTCAAGATCAAGTACCGACTCATGTCGGTGTCACGGTGTTTTGTGTTCCCAGCGATTTGTGTTGCTGGGGGAGGGGTGGGGTGCACGAATCGCTAGGACTGGCAGCGCTCTTTCTACCCTGGTCCCATAGGCTTTCGAGAACGGAGCCGCGAAGCGGCGATCAGCGAGCCGCGAAGCGTTTCTCTTCTCTCCGACGGAAGTAAAAGCTCCGTTCTCTTCTCTCCGACGGAAGAAAGCCTCTGGGACCAGGGTAGCTGCAATCATGTGTTCCAAGCCGATCCGATAAATATTTAAAAAAATGCACCAAATGAACTTTATTCAATTAAAAGTAATTAGAACTAAATATTATAGAGTAAGTTACTTAGATGATCAAAGAGTTAAGTATTGATATCCTTCATTGAGAATACAGTCTACTCAATAAATTATACACTAAGTTACTTAGATAATCCAATGAGTATAACTGAGTTCATTGAGAATACAATCTTCCCCCCACAAGGAATACAAATCGCTGGGAACACAAACCGCTGTGACACCGGCATTTTAGACGTTCCATTGACGCATGACGTGACATGCACAGAAAACAACTCAAACTGGAGAACGGAATTCGTATTCCTTATAGATTTGTTCGTTCTCAAAGAGTTAAAAGCTGCATGCAGTGAATAAATGTGAAACATAATAGAAGAGGTAATAATGCAAAATCCGCATCAGAATGGCTAAACACTTTTTTAATAGAAATCATTGTATTTAATTTTAAATGGCATGTGTCAGATTATAGTATGTAATCTAACTAGTTTCTGGTGTTGGTACGGACATCTGTTATACATTAAAGTATGATCTCACATGTCATTAAAGTATTAATGCGATGGGAACAGAGAATTATAACTGGAGTTTGTGGACGGCAAGAACGATACAACGAACATGTCTCTGGTCGTGCTGGCTACTACATAGGCTTATCAGGTAAAGAGAAACGTTTACCTTTCTAATTACTAGACTTCTGTTACGCCATAATGTACCGTAACGTATGAACTGAATACGCGATATATCAAGGTTGGCGCCAAAACCTTGAACCACACGCTGTTCTCAGAATATGCTCGCTTGTTTCTTTAAATACGGCTAAAGTGTGCGTTCGATTGACCGTATTCCGTATTCCCGAATAAGATTCTACGGAATAGTAATTTAGCCTTCCAGAAACCAGGATGCTGAAGGCGATTTGTTGTATTTATTTTGTGTATTTTAGTCCGAAATGTGATCAATCAGGGAGGTGGATTCATGCAACGTGTTCTAAGATAAAGAAGCAAGTTCCTTGTTTGTAAGTGATAAATATACGGCGCTATTAGATAATTTTCCGAATTGTGAATTACATTTTGACAGTGTGGATACAGGTAATAAGTGTGGTTTAAACATCGGAATACCACTCTCTGAACAGAGCTTCGGAATAGTCAAACCAGTGGGATAACACCGACATAAGGCATAACTGTGACTACTAGCTATTTTGGTTGCGACATAAATCTCATTGTGTGTGTTTCTCGTCTTTATTTGGTTTTCCAAAGCCAGCATAAACATAATTAGTGAGGAGACAGAATGTCTGGTGGTTATCGGAGGTCATCGCATGTGCTTTATGCTTTTCGACATAACAAGGTTAGATTACACGAACTTTAAGCATAAACTGTTTAACGTAACATGATTTATCAGTAGTTTTTGCGTATTTGACTAGATTAATAGCAAATAATGCTTATATGTCTCATACGAGCACAGCGCTTACGGAGGATGTACTTAAAATACCGTACGTTAAGCACAATGTTCTTATACAAGTCTTATCCCATAGAATCTGCGTAACTCCGAATTTGATTTGACACTCCGTTTTGCAATTGACAGTTGTTCCAGATAGACTGACTCTCTCTGGAGTATCACATTTAAGTATCAGCGATCACAGCCTCGTCTATGCATATCGCAAAATAGCAATTAATTATTCGTCCAAAGGCCCGCATAGCATTTATTATAGAAAATTCAATCATTTCAACTCAACCCAATTCCGCAGGGACATTTCCCATTAACCTTTGCAGTCACTATTGTGTATAGCTGATGTCAATGAAATGTGGCGCAAATATAATGGAAAGAGCTTTTTCTTAATGTAGCAGATAAGCACGCGCCACTAAGAACAAAACGAGTCCGCGCGGCTAAGTCTCCATGGATTACATCTGACTTAATGCGCCGTAGGGACCGCCTGAAAATTAAAGCCATACAGTCTAATAACCTGCGTGATTGGGCTGAGTTCAAATCATCTAGAAACATGGTAAACAACGAAATTAAGAAAGCAAAGGCTTCCTCAGTACTACAAGGAAACATTTCAGAATTATGCTGGTGATTCCCGAAGGACATGGCAGACCATTAACGAGTTAAGCTCGCGCAAAGCGAACAAACTTTCTAATATAAATTTACTCGAACATGGTGGTGATACAGTTAGTAACCCTGCGGAAATAGCAGACGCTTTTAATGAATATTTTACTAATGTCGCCCAAAAGATTATCGAAGAGCTACAACCTGCCAGTAATTCCTTCGAAGATTGTTTACCTCTGCATTTTCTATAAACGAAGTTGATAGCCTCCATGTCTTCCAACTGATTTCAAAATTAGACAAGTCTAAGGCAACGGGCCTGGACAATATCCCAGCAAAATTGTTAAAAGAGTGTGCGGATATTATTTCAGAATCCCTCTCTTGGTTATTTAACCGAACAATAGCCACTGGTGTTTTTCCAATCGAACTACAGTGTTCCAAAGTATCCCCGATTTATAAGAAAGGGAAACACGACCCTGATAACTATCGTCCCATATCAGTCATTCCAATTGTCGCTAAAATTTTCGAAAGGCTTGTATATAACCAACTGTTTACTTATATCAATGACAACAAACTCTTATCAAGCAAACAATCCGGTTTCAGACGTTTACATTCCACTTTGACGGCTTTGCTGGAAGCAACTGATGATTGGGCGCTAAATATCGACCGGGGAAACATAAACGCTGTTGTTTTTCTAGACCTCAAAAAGGCCTTTCATACCGTCAATCATAGTATTTTACTGTCTAAACTTGAGTATTACGGTATCAAAGGAATAGCCCACGATTGGTTTTCATCCTACTTAAATCAACGCTCTCAAAAATGTTTTGTCAACGGGTCTTTGTCAGGAACACGCTATCTCAGTCATGGCATTCCTCAGAGAACAATCCTTGGTCCATTGTTGTTTTTATAATTCATCAATGATCTCCCTCATTGCGTTTTAAAGTCTACACCAAGAATGTATGCTGACGATACCAGTCTAACTTTCTCAAGTAATGACATTGGTGCATGCGTTCATGAGTGGCTTAGTGCTAACAAGCTAACATTAAATATTAGTAAGACAGAGTTCATGCTTATTAGTTCTAGACAAAAACTACATACTCTATCACAAACCGTCATATCCTCTATAAATAATATTGCAATCAAGCAAGTTAAAATGGGCAAATCACTAGGCGTGCATATTGATGAGAAAACCTGTCGTGAGAAAAACACATTGAAATTACGTCTAACAAAATTGCCTCCGGCACTGGAGCCATAAAACGTATCAGAACCGTTGTTCCATTTAAAGTATTACTAAGCGTGTACAATGCATTGGTTCAACCACACTTTGACTATTGCAGTCAAGTGTGGGAAAATTTTAACAAGGGTCTAAGTGACAAACTACAAAAACTCCAGAACCGTGCTGCTCGTGTTCTTTTAAACGCTTCATATGACTCCAATGCTGAACGATTATTCAAAACGTTGGGCTGGAAGAATCTGAAGACTCAGAGCCTTGTTCATTTATCGATAATGGTCTTCAAATGTCTAAATAATCTAGCTCCCGAATATCTTTGCTCTAAATTCATAGCACAAAATGAGATTACTAATTATGTTCTTAGAGATTCTTCCTTCAAACTTGCTGTTCCATATCCACGTACAAATTATTGCAAGCACAGCTTCAGCTATCGTGGAGCAACCCTATGGAACAGCCTGCCAAGTGATATACGGGAGGAAACATCATCTAATATTTTTCAAGAATAAAATTAACTGCTACGACTTCACAAATACTCCATTGTATAATTAATTTAGATCACACGGCGCTCATGTAAAACAGGAATTAGTATGATAGGGATTATAGAGTAGAATTATAATTATTTTATATAGTAGTATTTTTAGCATCCCAATATTAGTAGTTTTTTTAGTATTAATATTTTAGTATATCAATATTATAAACTAATTGCGATTTTTAGACGCCGATACCAAAGTATATTTCCGGCCAGTTGGGAAATATATTTACATTTTATTATTGTATAAAAGTATCAACAACTATAAACTGGAACTCAACTGAGAAAGATCTATTGACAGCTGTTGTAAATTTCGTATTGCATGCATATAACCAAATTTCAAATTTCGCAATAAATGGAGAGCTAGTTCGGGGCAGACTGGCCCTACTTCAGAAGGAGAACTAGCCATTTCTGACAGTCCTATATCCTACAACGCGTACAATTAGGAACCTTAGACTGTAAATTTTGTGGTATAAACGTTGATACAGCTGATATCTGGAAACCAGACAATTCGAAGTTAAACATTCCTCAGCAGAGCAGATCGATTTAGTTCAAAATTATATTGTTCATGTCAATTCTGTCCCCATCATAAACAAGCCGTGACGTCATAATGATATAGGGCAATTAGCGGTACTTGTTTTACTCACAGATCTGAGATAACAAGCGCTGCTAATGCATTATCGCGTCTGTGTATGTTGCCTGTGCTTATGTCGCTAGTGAGGCCGGGTAGTGAGGACTAGGCTTTAGTCAATGATCAATGCATTATCGCGTCTGTGTATGTTGCCTGTGCTAATGTCGCTAGTGAAAACCAGGCTTTAGTCAATGATCAATGCATTATCGCGTCTGTGTATGTTGCCTGTGCTAATGTCGCTAGTGAAAACCAGGCTTTAGTCAATGATCAATGCATTATCGCGTCTGTGTATGTTGCTCGTGCTTATGCTTATGTCGCTAGTGAAAACCAGGCTTAAGAAACCACGACGGCAACATCAAGGACGACAGCATAAAACAATAGTCTTAATTACAAAATACAATAGCTACACGTGAAGATGCACGCAGTCGCAAACAATTTGACAGGTGTATGCAAAAAACAGTGAAAACGCTGGGGTTTACATTTAACTGAAAGAGAGGAGACAAACTGGAATATACTTTGCATGTGATGAAATGTTTCAATCTGCTTCCAGAACAGGAAACACTATTCAAACGACTCTTATTCAATAAAAAGAGATCCGGAGACAACTCACAATAACATCAAATGTATTCCTTGATTCCTTGGCTGACTCACGTTCGGATGAGACAGGTGCCTGTTTTTGTCCTAGGGGGAGGGTATTGGTAGGTATATGCGGCCATACGGTCCATAACCGATGCTCGATGGGCCGAGAATTTAGGAAAATCCAAATTTAACAACTGGTACGAACATCGTTTAACAGTTTTATGTTGATAATATTTGCCTATCCGTCTACTGTCTGTCTTTGGTAAGCTGTTTTCTTCACAGCAGGCTATCCTCGACACGTCAGTGAGACGGCACATCAAACTGAGAGAAAATATAAGGTAAATTTAGAAACACGACAACCTGAGATACGAAACATGAAACCTGAATAGAAGAAACATACATTACACACTGAATACTATATCAGCACCTGAGTAACATCACATGAAAACGGAAAAGAATGAAACATATTGCACACTAAATTACATCATGCTCTTGGGGCAAACGCCGAGAATATATATGTTTAAATATAAAAAAAAATACATCAATACGTTTTCGAGAAATATACAAACGTTTTAGAACTTATATAGATTAAAATTATATTCCATACTCTTCCTTTTCCGAAATACTAATTACATACACTATAGGCTTGGTTGAGCCTTTACCTTCCATAGTAATTCTGATGTCGTCACCTACGATAAAGAATGGCGCCCAGTAATACGGGTGACTCCACTCACAAATCTTCCTTGTCTCTGCCATGGCCTTCTGCAGACTCGCACATGCAGTTCCTCCACTCTTCAGGTGTTGATAGAAATGCCACATGAAGTAAGAAGTTGCTGCATCATCGACGGCCCACAATGACGCCAGTACTGAACGAGCTCCTGCTGCAAGGAAAGCTCGAGTCAAACCTACAACTCCCTCTGCTTTGACTTCACCGCGCCCGCTATGGCAGCAGCTAAGGACTACTAACTGTGCGTTGATTCCACTCGAATAGATATCCTTCATTGTCAACATGTAGTCTTCCTCGTCAGGGATTTCTTTACCAACACATGGCCCTGGAGCGAAAAGAAGTTCACCAGTGTTTGCGTTTCCGTGGGTGGCAATATGGATTATAGCCACACCCTCTTTGAGTTTGTTTTGCACTTCATGTTTTGTAGCTGATGACCCCGTAACTGGACTTTCACCCAATATGTGAGCAATCATTTGGGCTTCTTGCCTCGCAAATGGCAGGTCCCAGTCATTAAAACGTTTCCTTTTACCTCTAAACATGACATCTCCTACAGCAATCGGGCCACCAACTATTAAGGCACCTCTCTTGGAATGCCTGTCAACAGGACATTCCTTAAGTAGTTTTAAAGTAGTCAGTTATGGACCAAGACGAATACGCTTGGTTTCTGACAGGAAAGGCTTACCTTTGTCCTTGAGCCCTGCAAACGGCACAAAGAATAATGGACCATCTGGAAAAATTACAATCTCCGGTTTAGTAAGTGCGTCCTGAACTGGTGCGATCAAAACTTGGTACAGATCGTTAAAGAGATTATCGCCATTATGACCATCATCTTGTTGTTTTGTTGCAGTCGAGTTTCCACTGGAGGCATCATTGCGTTCTTCAGCAGATGACTCGCTGTTGAGAAATGGTCCTTGATTTTGACCTTCATGTTTGTTCACAGTTGTTGTTGTACCAATCTGTTGTTTTGCCTGTGTTTTCTCAATTTGGGCTTCACTGATTGTACTGTCGTTATCACTGTGCTCTGTTGGATCTCCTCTGTAACTTGACATGCAAGTGGTAATATCCTCTTCTGCACATTCTTCCGTGGTTTGAATATCCGCACTAAGCGGTGATTCTAAAGTTAAGCGTTGCTCATGATACACATATTGATCTTCGTCCATCGACCTGTCCTCTAATACGTGCTTTGGATTTGCTCTTAGATGTTCATTCGCATCTTCTACAATTTGGTTAACATACGACTGTAATTTGTCGGACAATGTTGTTCTTGAGCAATCAGTGTTCCAGCAAAATTGGAAAGAGCTACGTGCTCGTTCGACGAGGCACAATTATTTTCTTCCTTCTATGGCAAATATGTAAAGTTTCTTGCGTGAGAGGGAAAGGAAAAGGAAACTAGATTCACTGCATGCTACTAACCAAAGAGCTAATGTTCTCAATGAGAATTTCACTATCTGCCTCGCCTTTTGGTAACCCGTATTTGATTATGAGCTTGTCGTTCAGTGCTTGTGAACGGCGTCGTTCAGATACTAGAAGAGAGTCTTCTTTCTTTCCAGAGGCAATTAATACATCTGTCAGCAGATGATATGCATGAATATAGGTATCAAGAATGGAAACCTTATACTGGTCCTGCATGTAGAGGAATTTGAATATTTCTTCGAAACAACGTAGGCTTTCCTTGAAATTGCTTTCAGCTCCCAGTACGTCACCGTCAGAAATACACACTCTACCAATGTTGTAATACGACTTTCCCTCCCCTGCTATGTCACCTACTTCTTGGCAGATGCGCAATTGTTTTTTGTGACATTCCATTGCCTTCTCATATTGCTTTAGAGATTGATACACGATACCAATGTTGCCATATGAGCGTCCTTCCTCTACTACATCACCTGTTTCTTGGCAGATACGCAAGTGTTTTTTTAAAGTTTCCATTGCATCTACATATTTTCCTAGAGACTGATATATGTTACCAATATTTCCATATGACATTCCTTCCCCTGCTACGTCACCTATGTTTTGGCTTACACGTAAGTGTTTGTTGTGATATTCCATTGCCTTCTCATATTGCTCTAGAGATTGATATACGACACCAATATGTTGATTGCAAGTTGCCTCCCCTGCTACATCACCTGTTTCTTGGCATATACGCAAGTGTTTCTTGTAATATTCCATTGCCCCCTGATATTGACCTAGGAGATAATACACGTAACCAATGTTGCCATACGACGATCCCTCTCCTGCTAAAGAACCTGTTTCTTGCGATATACGCAAGTGTTTCTTGTAATTTTCCATGCCATCTACATATTGACCTAGAGATACATGTGCGTTTCCAATGTTGCAATACGACTTCCCCTCGCCTTCAACGTCACCTGTTTCTTGGCATATACGCAAGTGTTTCATGTGATATTCCATTGCTTCTTCATATTGACCTATGGACTGAGAAACGACACCAATATTTTGATACGACCTTCCCATTTCTGCTACGTCACCTGTGTCTTGGCATATACGCAAATGTTTCCTGTAATATTCCATAGCTTCCTGATATTGACCTTTCGCTTGAAACACAATACCAATATTTCCATACGACTTTCCCTTTCCTGCTACATCGTTTGTGTCTTCGCATATACGCAAGTGTTTCTTGTAATATTTCAGTGCCTCTTCATGTTGACATAGTAATTCATATACGTTACCAATGTTGCAATACGACTTTCCCTCCCCTGCTACGTTTCCTGTTTCTTGGCATACATGCAAGTATTTCTTGTAACAATCCATTGCATTTTTATATTGCCCTAGTGAACTATACACGTTACCAATGTTATTATATGACCCACTCTCTCCTTTAACCTCACCTATTTCTTGGAATATGCGTAAAGCTTTCTTGTGATATTCCAGTGCCTCCTGATAGTGACCTAGCGAGTTATACATGACACCGATGTTACCATACGACGCTCCCTGCCCTGCTATGTCACCTGTGTCTTGGCATATACACATGTGTTCCATAAAATAATTAGCTGCGTCACTAAATCGTGAGATCCTGTAGTGTAGTATTGCTAATTTTTCACATAGTTTTTTCTTGATCGATTTTTCTTTCAAGAAGGAAGCCATATCATAACAAACTTTGTATAGTTCTATTAGTTGATGAGTGGCGTGTTTTATATTGCTACTTTCTGCGTATTTAATGGAAATCCTCAGGATTATTGATGGCTCGCTGGACGAGTCGCATGTTTTTAACCACGCACTAGCTGTCTTCTGTTCGAATTCGTCGAAGTTCATTCTGGTTTGTTTGTTTGTTCTCCTGAAAATGAAAAATATATACCGGTATAATTAACAATTATTCACTGAAGTCGAAGTGACTATGAATATTTACCGAGACGAAGTCTCGGTAAATATTCACCAATAGTCACTTCGACTTCAGTGAATAATTGTTTTAGTATAATTTCATCAGTGAATATCAGAGAAATTAAAACTAGAAATTATTAGTCTGACTTCCGACCCTTTTATAAGTTTTACAAGCGCGCGTGACAGGATAGTTTTGTGACAACATTTGCATAATCACGTGCCGCTACGGTTCACTGCACAAACCGACTCGACAGGAGACTTGCAGGGACTACAAGAATGGATTTGCTAAAGACAGAGAAATACCGAAAAGCAGTCCAAATGCACACTAGAATTCAAGTTGAAGCAGCAGTCCTCACTTTTGAGACCTCGAACCGTGTTACAAAAAGAGGAAATGCAGCGAAAATGAGTGGAAGTGGGCAAATTCGGCTGACTGAAAATCTGCCACGGCGAGTGCAAATTTATCGAAAAGAACCGCTTTCATGAGTTCACTTCAAAGGACAAATTTGCTGGAAACTACAAACTACAGTTTGTAGTTTTGTGGATTATAGCCATCACAGAATCAAAGACCATGGCAAATCAAGAGACAAATGGTTTCGGTATGAGATAAAACTTGAAAACACACCGAGAGCGGCGAGAGAAGAGCATAACAGCAACCGGCTTCCTGAATGAAAACTCAGTAGAACTTGTTGTTTTTCTATCAAGAACCACGGGGAAAATAACTCAAGTAAGTACACTCTTTTTAAGTCGAACAGTTCCAAAGTCTCGTTGTGTTATTTATTGCTCTAAGTAGACGTTATTTCAGTCAGTTGTGATTCACGAGGACCGAATAAACTCAACCCCGACCAAAACTCGTAAGTAAACTTTGTTTGTGACGGCTTATGGATTAAAATAAGCTTCAAGTTTAGCCATACTTATTTAGTTGCTTCTTTAGTGGGTTTTGGAAAAGCTTTTTCTTTCATATTATTTATTTATTCGTGAGAAACATCAGTAAATATGCGAGCGGCCATTTTGGTAAATGCCTTGTATGTTATATTCACCTCCAGGCGCTCTGGAGGTGAATATAGCGACGTATGACGTAATTCTCGACCAATCAGAGCACGGGAATCTCTATATTCACTGATGAAATTATACTAATATGCAATAGTCCAGTTTCGCATTCAATAATTACCGCTGGATGCGATGCCTACAGACGCATTTACTCAACACTAGTCTCATTCTGATGTTAAATATTCACAAATACCAGCGAGAAGGTGCAGAAGATCAAACTACAACAATACATAGGGTTGTGAACAACCCATCTTCTCGCTGGTATTTATGAATATTTAACATCGGAATGAGACTAGTGTTGAGTAAATGCGTCTGTAGTCATTGCATCCAGCGGTAATTCTTGAATTCAAAACTGGACTATAATGAGTGATTTATGGATATTTGCTGTTCTTTTAAAAATAGCAGCAAAATTATATTCACAAGGTGATTTTATGTAGAGCAATTTCATTGGCTCTTACACAATACGTGTTGTGCAATAAGTGTTGATTGGTACAAGTTTTGTATTTAAACGTGTTTACTTGTAATTGATAATCTAGGCAAAGCTGCTGCACTATTAGCGTTAATTTTAAATCGATTATGGTCATTTTCCTTTTTCTAGTGTCGTTGTTCTAGCTTGGAGACTATTTCGTTTATAGTTTACTGTAGCTAAGGAATGATAGCCCATAACAAATTATAAAACAACAACCTTTAAACTCCACGGGTTTAGGTGAACTTGCACATGTGTGGAGAATACGTTTCCGGGTTTTTCCAACTATAAGATAGGTTTTTATCCCGGTTTTTCGTATCCGGCAATTCACCACTTCTGCCAGTCATGTTTCTCTCCTTGTTGGGTGGTTTGACAGAAGACATCACAGTAGCAAGGTAAGTCATTTTTATTTAAATATTTTACAGTATTTCTGGCTAGTTCAAATGGAGTTCGCTACGCTCCCATACAAACCCTTATATTTTCGTAACTTGAGCTTGGGCTGCCTGTGGACGGTACTAAACAACTGCAAAATCCCCGCAGACACCTAGCTGGAAAAACATCACGTGCTATTGGAAGAAGCAGAGTTGTATTGGAATAAAACTAGTTAATACTCGTTAAGACAATGCTCTACTACTTCTCTAACGAACATGTTCCACACTTGAATTTAAAGTTTAATGGAGTAGAACATCGCCTTGCTTCGTCATTCATCTCAACTGAGTCAAAACATAATGCATAACTACAAGTGCGATAGTCTTCAGTACGATGGATCGCAAACCAGCGAAATAGCCGTGTAGTGCTGAACAACCAAATAAACTCAGGCCTTTCAGCTGAACAAAATGAACTCAGGCGATCGCTGAACAAAATCAGTTGAGACTCTTGAGTGGAAGAAATAGGGCCATTCCTGGGAATAATGAACCCTTAGCATATTAAAATGATACAAAGTATATGTGTAGTATATAAAGTGTCGATTGAAATGAAAAGGCCGTGAAATGGATACAAGAAACTTATCCTACTCTTCGCTTTTGTTTACTTTTGATAACTAGTTAACTATTAGATTGTGTTAATCACACATCTTCCATACAATTTAATTAATCATCACATGACTATTACTATGTATTTGACATTTGTGTACACGAAGAGTGGTGAGGAGCCTAAAAGAAAGCAATGACATGCTTGTTGATTAAGACCCCTTCACAATGCAACAGACCAGTGGCGTAGGGAGGGGGGAGGGGGGGAGGGGGGAGGGGGGGGGGGGGGGGGGGGGCAACTCCCCTCCCCCTCTGCCCGGTCCCAGAAGAAAGATTGAGAGAAGTCATCAATGAACAACATAAACTATAGCAACTTTTTTATTAGCTCCTAGTCGTACAAAGATGCACATTGGAATAATTGCTAATAACAATCAAGTAAAGAAAACAGTTGTAATAGCATGATAATAGTAACTTCAAAGTGCAAGTATCATGTCAAAAAAATAAAACATATATATATTGTACTATTGTGTTTGTTTCTCACAAAAAGGTATTAATCTTGCAAATTTTGTAACATTTCTGGCATTTAATCCCTAATTTAGGTTACTTTTCATGGATCCTGTGACGTAAGTAAGATGAATCAACTCCCTCCCTAGAGAAAACTTCTTCAATAGAATCCCGTAGGTTTTCATTGTGACAGGCACAAGATGAATCAACTCCCTCCCAATAGAAAACCACTACAATAGAATCCCGTAGATTTTCATCGTGACGTCATAAGATGAATCAACTCCCTCCCTAGAGAAAACTACTACAATAGAATCCCGTAGGTTTTCATTGTGATAGGGAAAAGATGAGTCACCTCCCTCCCTAGAGAAAACTACTACAATAGAATCCCGTAGGTTTTCATTGTGACGTCATAAGATGAATCAACTCCCTCCCTAGAGAAAACTACTACAATAGAATCCTTAGGTTTTCATTGTCATAGGCACAAGATGAACCAATTCCGCAATTCGGGTAGCGTTTATTCTAGCTTAATTTCTGCTACTCCCTCTCAAAGAAAACTAAGTTAGACAAATAAAGTATATCAGAAATAGAATTTGGGGCAAAAAGAGTTCATGTTGTTTTATGGCGGTACTTGCACTTTAAGGCATTATACCACAGGCAGCCCAATCTTGTGATTTGTGTATTTATACACTTACAAATATCGATTGAATAGTTCATATTATAAATCCTTCCAAAACCTGTATGTTAGACAAATAAATACACGACTTCACCCTACAATGTTTCAGTTGTGGATATTCATACCTCTGAGCTCTTCTAGGGTCGTTTCCGCTGTTTTTTTTAATCCTTCTTCCCTAGCTTCCTTTCTTCTTTGCATACAAAAATTGCGAATTTCTCTTCTTCTGGTGTTAATAGCTTTACCCAGTATTTTATGCTTCTGAATTTTGCTTCGCATCTTAGTGGGAGTCTCCCGAGTTCTGATTGGCCAGCACTGATTTATTTGTTGCTTTTCTGCCGACTCCTAAGAGAAGTTTGCTAATTTTAGAGTGGACTCTTTCGATTGAGTCATTATCGGTTACTGTTTTAATATCCACTCCCCACATTTCACTTCCATATAACAAAATCGGTTTTATGAGGCCGCGGTATTTAAAAGTTTCATTGTTAAATTTACGTCCGTTCTAAAGCGTGATTCCATTTCTCTACGTAGTTTATATAGAGCTTTGAGTCAGTGCAGTTATGCTAAGCTTCTCTCTGGCTAATTTTAGATTCCCACTAGTACTGAAGGTTAATCCAATATATTTATATGAACACACATTAGCTTTAGTCGTTGGTTATGGAAATGTCATGTGTAACTTATTCATTCTCTTGTTCTTTCGCACAAACAAATACACAGAACAAGGCCGAAATTTGTGTTGTTCGGTTCACGATGAGTCGAGGTGCGTCACAACCTCGTTTTCATGTTTTCGGGAAGTTCAGGAAATTATCTATCGGTTTCTCAAGATGTTATACCGTACTGGTTGCCACCCTGCAACCTTAGAAGTTCCGGCTAAGCGGCAGCACATTGTGGAGCAACTACAGATTTCAGGACTACTCTTTGAATCTCCCTGCATTTTGCAATGCGTCTCGGTGTCTTGTCAGTCGAACGACAGTTCATTGTCTACATGTCACCTCGTCAGGTGACTTTTCAGTTTAATCTTATAGATTAAATGACGTCCAATTTTAATAATCTCATGACCACATTTATGTGAAAACGCTTTTGTGGGGCAACGTGAACACGAGGCTAAAGTTGGAAACTAATTGAGCGCTCGGGGAAGCAGACGTTAATTTTTCTTCGAATTTATGAGAGTGAAAAAATACGTCTGCCAAAGGAGGCTACTTATACGCTCACAGGGATAGAAAATACCGGGTCACGTGACGCATTCAACCAATCAAGCGCGAGAGAAACTATTTGATGGGTTATCATATTGCCCATTTTCGAAGTGATATCGCATAGCTAGCTAGCTTCACGGTGATATCCACCCAGTTGGAAAAGAAATTGCTGAACTTCATTCCTTTTTTTTCAGTAGAATCTCATGATTAGAAAATATAAATAACTGGTGCAAAATGCACTATCAATAAGCCTAAATGCCAAAACGTCCACAATCCTCCGGCTTCGTGTTTCCCAAACTTTTCCTTCTCGCGCAAGTCGTTTCATAGCCTGCTATGCAAACATATTTTTTCACTCTCATAAATTCGAAGAAAAAAATACGTCTGCTTACCCGAGCGCTTAATTAGTTTCCAATATGCAAGCACGACGTCAGCACGTTTGTTTCATTTTTCTGCCCAATCAAAGCCATTGTTAGAATTTTAGTGAATTGGCACGCCAGTGAACACTCTCCTATGATTAGTCAATGGCAAATGTATTATCTGAAGCTTTTAAATGCAACATTACGTCACTTTCCAGGATATGGAAGGTAAAATCTGATTGGTCCATAACACAATGAGGTGTGAATATTGGAAACTAATTAAGCGCTCGGGTAAGCAGACGTTACTTTTTCTTCGAATTTATGAGAGTGAAAAATATGTCTGCACAGCAGGCTAGTCGTTTCACGGATGCAAATTGTACTTTAAAAAGCCGAAAAACGAATAAAACCCGATTTCCTTCACTCAGCGATACTTGAACTCAGCGTTTTTTGATTTTGAAAACATCATAGTTGATCGATTGATATAAGGTAACACAACCTATTATCGGACACTTTCAGTCGTATAACGCGGAAGAGGGCTATTGCCAATGTTTTTCTTTTTTCGTGTTGTTTAATAGTTGTGACTATGTTTGTATAACCTGATTCCTTTCGAATTTCATTATTCTCCCTGAAAATCGACTGAAGATATCCATTATTGTCAAAACCATTATCGGACAGATTAGCCTATTATCGTACAAGCAATACGCATTATCAGACACTCGATATGTGTGTGTGCTTTGTAATCATGAGAAAACCAAGGGCACCCAACGAGTACTTTTTGAAATTCGTTTGAAACCAGTTGTCTGCAGCTTATCTAGCCATTTTAAGGCGCCTACTATGTCTTTTGACGTATTCTAGAAAGCTATTAGCTGTTCGGATTTTCTAGGTGGATATCGCGTCAACCGAAAATACTATGGCAAAATATTGCCGGCCTACGAATTTGTTAGTAGTCTAGAACAGAAACAAGAATTTTCTAGCCCATTTAACTTCATGTTGCAAAGTTTTGTGGAGGTACGATTTTTTTAGGGATTCTTTTTTCCTTTAGGCAATTCTTAGGGAATGAAAATGTGTTGTTCTGATTCTATTGATCAGACGAATTGGGACGTACGAATATTTTAGGGGAAACCTTTTAGTCTCCCTTTTCTTCTATAATTTTCTTGAGATTGAAAACAAATTTTCTAGCCAGTATTTCAGAAAACAATTTTCTAGGGACAATTTTTTCAAATCCGAAAGTTTTAGGCTAACTTAATACTCTCCCGAACAGCTTTTTAACCGAAAACTTCGTTGGGTGCCCTTGGAAAACCATGAGTTATTCAGCTGTAAGACATACTTCATTTCAGGCAAGCGTGGCGGGAATAAGCGTTGTTGTTGCTTGATAGCTTCTTCACTGTGCTATAAAGTGTGCCTCGAGTTTTCAAATTCTTATAATAAACCGTTTCTTTGCGATAACTTACCTTTCCTTTGCCGTTTTCACTACAAATTTGTTCGCTTACACGCTGGGCAAAAAGCAATTCCCGCCACGGCCGCGCTCGCGCGCCAGTTCATCATGTTTCATCCACAGGGTGTCCTATAGCAAGGTTTGCGATAAAGGATGCACAGGATGCGATAAAGTATATCCACGAGATAAAGGTTGGCTGGGTTTAGGATTTTATTTTATTCATATTCTTTTTGAGAATCGTGTGGTCGCTGCAATGAAGTACAGCACGAGGAAGGAGCGCCATTTCTGCAACATGCAGTTCAATAGATCTAGAAAGTATTTTATTTCACTGAATTTTGAGAGTCAAGAAACAAGATGATAGGGTTAATATCGATATATAAAAGTGAAGAGTCTCGGACAGGGATATATTTATTTGTTTACATGCAGGCCTGGGAATTCGTTTGTCCGATAATAGGTTGTACCTTATGAATTCTAACGTTTTTAGGTCAAAACGCTCCGCAAAGCTGCCATGTTTTCGAGCCAGTCTGCAGATCATTGAATTGTCTCAGGTACATTAAGGCCTGGGTCTCAAGGTGGCCACCCCAAATCAAGAGGGGGTAGTCTCTTTCCCTTTGTAATATCTTTACATACAATTTTGACAAATATGGTGTTGTCACAACCTTAACAATTTCACGTGACAGTTCCCATGGAAACATGGAATGTGACCTTTTAACTCTAATGAAAATAAATTATCCAATAGCCTATTGCATTATGGTAAAGTGTTTTCATATGCCGGGGATTTTTATGCATGTGAACAGAGATAGTCGATAGTTTATAAATCCAACGAGGACAGTTGAAAATAATATGGGGAGGGCTCATTTAGGCTAATGTGAAATTACCCGTTACCCCAAATTTACGACCGTTTAATAATATTTTTCTCTAGTGTTCTAGTTGGATTTATAAACTATGGAATATCTCTGATTCACATGCATACATATCCCCTGTATATGAAAACAGTTTACCATAATGCAGGAGGATTTTAAATATATATTTTTTAAATTAGAGTTCAAAGGTCACATTCCATGCTTCCGTCGCTCGCTCGAAATCCGCCATATTTGATGATGTGATAAATATGCGAATATCGCGCATGTGTACTAAAAGTATTGTAATTATGATAATTTATGACCAGGACACGATTATCAACGGGTCTTTACCGATTTTTGGAGGGAGAGAGAACGTGTGCACGCAGGCTACAGTCTTGGAAGGTGGGCATGTCGCTGTCGGAATTTCGTCTGTTGTTTTCTTATTTCTCTCTGTCGCTCTCGCAATTTCAGGCGTTTGTCGTTATTTCATGTCCTTCATGCCGTTGTTTCAACACCATGTCGCTTAGTCGGAATTTACCCGAAAAGGGTCTCAGTAGTGAGCCCCCAAAAATTCCGCCTACCGCCGTCGTACTCTCCACTCTAATTTGTGATTTGAAAACACACAAAATAATACAAAAATTCCAGACATTCATTACAGCCACGTCAAAACTGAATCTTAAACATTAAAAATACAGTGTAAAAGCTCACCTTCCTGTCAAGTCTTCAAGAAGTCAGATTGAACTACTGCTAGTCCACTGAACCGACATATTGCAAGCTACACTAGATACATGAAACGAGATAAACTATAGTTGCATGACCATTGAAACACTTTTTCTTCTGTCACCTTATCGTGCAATACCGGCTAACTTTATATAATCAAATTAGAAGATGAAAGTGTAATAATTCGATTTCTACTTTCATTAATCAGGTCTTTATGTGGTAAATACGAAACCAACAAATGATATATTAGGTCATCCACATGTTTACTATACCTTGGGAGTTCCAGATGCTCTAAGAAATAAAATCTGTCATTTTTGACGACGGCAAAATTCTCGCGCGTTGCTTTCCTTGTGATTTTTGTAATGTGAACGGGCATACGAGAGGTGAACAAAGTACCCGGAGACCATAATGTAAAAGTGATTTTAGCAACACAACACAGCGAAGTAAATTTAAGATAATATTTCATTTCACCTTCGGTTACATATGACATGCAGGTAAGTTTCCTAGGGACTAGAGCTCTACTGGGTATTTTTCTAGGAATTCAAATAATTGGGATAAAAGCCAATAAATAATTGTTGGGATTCAGAAAACCAAGAGATAATTGAACATCTATCTTTCAGTCAAATCGCCGATGTATTCACTGAGTTCCGTGTAACAAAAGCTTCATATCTCAGTTGCCACATACATAGCACCAACTCTTCCAGGGCCCACGAATTTGTTAAACATCGTTTGTATTGCCGTGTAGCGCGCACAATTCGAGGATAAACTGATGCATTTAAAATTTAAAATGATATATGTTTTTTCTAACCATGAATTCGACTTCAATTCGTTGAAGACTGCATGGTTATATTTCCGTTCAATCTATCGAAATCCTTAGAAAGATCTGCGTGCAGATTTATTACGAATTAATGTGACAGTAGCCGCAGAGATATGATTGCTTATTTTTCACGACTCCGTTCTCTTTGTTTGTTCATTCGGGGGAATATATATATTTTATAGCGTTACGGAATGTACATAAGTGGGTGCAGAATGTCGTTATGTAATCCCGTTGGGATACCGTTGAGGTGTGATTAATATGTAAGAATTAATCGAAGGCGTTTCTCTACTTTGATACCTAATTTCTTCAGGACATATGTTAAGAATAGAAGAATAGAAGACATGTACTGACTACACATCTATGTATACCTGACGAAGCCAAGGACTACGGCAAAGCTGACACAACGTAGGATTTTATATTGAGTGTTACAATATATCGGCTGGCTAAACCAGCCTTCTTCAGGTACCAGATATTACAAGTCTATGTAGACTTGATTGGCCAACATTATAAACTGCTGTAATTATACGTGTCCGACAAGTATCAATAAACGAAATGCTCGCCCCTTATCTGTTGTTTGTGTTTAATGCAGTTTAGCTATAAACTGTTTTATGCTCGTTTCAGTGGGATAAGAGCATAAATGTGTTATTTTCACATCACACAAAGGCGAGTCAGTTTGTTCTTGACGGGGTATTCCCCTTGACATATTCCATTACACTTTTCCTAGTACTTTAGAGCTAGAACTATCTAGAACGGAGTCATTATATCCGTGAAACGAGTTTGACACTATGTAGTTATAAATAGTACTTTAAATCATTTGTTTTATAATGACTGGACTATTCAACAATGCAACTATTTACTATTTACGTTCGGAGAAGTAAAGGAGAACTGACAGGAACAAATGTCACTGATGTATCACGAGCCGGAACTCGAACCCTTACCATCAACCGCCGCTTTCGCTCTCGTGGTTTCTAATCCTCTGTCCTACCATTCACCGCCATATGCCCTCGCTCCATGCCGATAACTCTTACAAAGTGTGTTCGTATGACTGTTTGAGTCAGCGTTTAAGTTAGGTACTCGAGGAAAAAGAGATTTTTCTCAAGATCTTCTCTAGGAGGATTTTTCAAGGACAAATATTAATTTTCAAGTTTATATAATAACTGGTGCATGGGCACGCTTATGTTATCTCGTTTGTCCGACTATCATCTGTTCAGAAATTCAATGTCTTCAATCAATCAATCAAATTTATTTCATCACAAGATTTTTATGTATAATCATAATTTAGAAATTACAATAGTAGCGATGGGGAGTCTACTTTTCACAGAATTCAAGTATTTCAAGTCTGTGGTGCTTGCTATGTTTTATGTGCAAATTAGCTAGAATTTCTTCTAAATTGATCAGCGGCCAGCAGTCCTTGATAAATAGAGATGAATAGAGATGCCATTTTCCCGCTCTTTGGTAAATTAACTGTCTTATTGACCTTTATCATTGATCATAACCATATACACTGAGCAGCATAGCATTATTAGGGACATTCATAGTACATGTTTACACTTGCTGGCAAGATTTCTAACCAACTGTATTAAAGCTTATAACGTATATCCCAAACATTTGAGAACGCCCTCTCCCGGAAAAATCCACCACAATGAATATTTGATATAAATTTGATACGTCAGGTTTTTTTTACCAATTATTGCAAAATTACCTCAGAAAACTCGTTATGTTCACAACTGAATTGCGACCTCGCTCTGCCGTTATCGTGACTGTTTCTAGTTATTAGTAAAGGTAATCATTTGGGTTCGAATGCAATTTGGGATTACTTTGAAAGAGTAAGACTTAGTTTTTCAAAGAATTTCAAAATTGCATGAGCCCGTAGAGCTCTTTGAACAATCTCACGAGTTTAAATTAATCCAGAATTGCACGGGAAAATCATATGATTACTTGTTAATTATATTCATCAGCGTATTTGTGCAAAGGATTTTGCTTCAGTTTTTCTCCCGGCTGTAAATGTGGAAATCTCTCTTTGTTATTGTTCTACATTGCTGCAAATTTTGGAAAGGTCGTCGCCTCTCAATCAATCCAATTCACGAGTTATGGTTGGATATATTTTGTTCACATTTGAAGTATTACATGATTTGGCAAGTATTATAAACTAATTGAGATTTTGAGACGCGATACCGAATTATATTGCCGGCCAGTTGGGAGAAAATATATTCCGTATTGGGCGGAGTCGCGCAGCGACGAAGCCCAATACGAAGAATATATTTTCTTCCAACGCCGGCAATATAATTCGGTCTCGCGTCTCAAAATCGCAATTAGTTTTGTATCGCGATTCAACAGTTAAGTCGGGAATTGCCTAAAAGAAAGAAGAGAATGAAGCACCAAACTTATTCTGATGGTAATTTCAATTCTCAAAAGGCGCCTAGTATATCTATGGCAACGGTTTCACGGCTTGAGTGGCGAAAACTTTCGCGACGTGTTTTGAAATCTCTTCAAAAATTATGAAAATTGTACTTTTAGCGAATAAGAGTGTTAGATTTCTGACGGAAACTACAATGCCAACCTTACCTTTAGGATTGAATGATGCTTATCTTGTAATTTACAGTGTTTTGAAGGTGAAATTGTAGAAATCTTGCTGTTGAACAAACTACTTTTGACCTTGACCTGGAACCCATGTAACTGCAAGGGCTCGCGCAAGAGCCAATCAGAGGCTGGTATTCTGAGACGCAATACCATGTTATATTGGCGTCTCAAAAGTAAACAAAGTGATCAGTGAATCGTGATACTACATGATATTTAACAATTGTTCGTAATATCACTCGCCGAAGCGGTTCGTGATATTACGAACAATTTTGAAATATCACTCGCGGTATTTACGCCAAATATCACTACACATCATGCTATTACCTATACTTATACCATAGAGGGCAAATTAATCCCTAATTTCAACTTCACATTTCACGCGTAATTTGTAATTTCACATGTGAAATGTCAAACGCCGCCGACGCGCGCTTAAAATAATGTTTTTCTGGATCGTAATTTGCCCTCCATTATACTAATGAGTAATCCAATAGTGACTCATGGAATTAGGGATAAATTTTACTTGTGTTTGTCAAAATCTACGTAATTTAAAGCGGCTCGGGAAATTACTTCGATTTTGACAAACACGCGTGAAATTTATCCCCAATTTCACTCGTCCCTATTTGAATAGCTATACTAATCTACTTCTCGTCATATTTGTAATTACGTTCGAAAAAGGAGAACGCAGCCTACAATCACCACACTGCTGGCTAAGCGTAAAGAATCGAGAATTCACGGGCGGTGTTCCTAATCTTCGACATTTTGAATAATTAACTACACCATGCGCATATGCAAATGAGGTTGTAGCCAAAATCTGGCTACAGTCCTCACAGCGCATGCTCAAAACTCCAGAAACGAAATGGAGGACAACTCGATGTTTGCACTGGAGTTAGAGTTTGTTATTAGAAAGGCAGGGAAAGGCTGTATTTTCAATAGTTAGTATAGGTAATCAAATGGGTACGAGTGAAATGAGGGATAAATTTCACGCGTGTTAGTCAAAATCGAAGTAATGTCCTGGGCCGCTCCGCTATTTTACAGCAAAATCTTCCTCTCTGACCTTCGCTGGATCAATTCTATCCAAGCTATACTCGCCTAAAGCACTTTTGGATCCTTTAAGTACTTTTATCTGTCACATATGCGTTTTATTGGACTGTTCTGGGCGATCTTTGGCTCGTCTGTCTCAAGTGGGATATTCAAGATGGCGGCCTCGCCAATAATTTATACCTACTCAAGTGGCATTCGGAGGTCTCTGTCTGTCTTCAGCCGATACAAAACTACCCCTAACTCGCACAATTTATTGAAGGAACTTGGCCTGTTACTACCTTGGATGGGAAAACGTGCTGGTCGTGCTTCTGTAAATCGAATTATGGCAAATTTGCACCCACAGCGAATTGCTGCATTACGAATTCGTTTCGGTCACGGCGTGCGTCTGCTGGGCTGCCAAGGCATCATATCCCAGGGAACTGCATTCGAATCTGTGCTGGCGTACAACAACAACCCGCAGCAAGTAATGCCTTGCGGGACTCGTCTACTGTGTGACTCGTTTACTGTGAGAGCTTGTGATGGCGTACAGCAACAACCCGCAGCATGTAATACCTTGCGGGATTCGTCTACTGTGTGTGACTCGTTTACTGTGAAGGATTGTGATGGCTTACAACAACAAGCCGCAATACGTGATACCATGTGTGCCTCGTTTACTGTGAGAGATTGTGCTGGCGTACAACAACAACCAGCAACATGTAATACCTTGCGTGACTCGTCTACTATGCGTGACTCGTTTACTGTGAGGGATTGTGATGGCTTACAACAACAAACCACAATACGTGATAGCATGTGTGACTCGTTTACTGTGAGAGATCATGCTGGCGTCCAACAACAAACTGCAACATGTAATACCTTGCGTGACTCGTCTACTGTGCGTGACTTGTTTATTGTGAGGGATTGTGATGGCTTACAACAAGCCGTTACTCGTGATACCTTGTGTGACTCGTCTACTATGAGAGATTGTGATAGCGTACAACAACAGGCCGCAACATGTGTCACCTTGCGTGAAAACTCACCTACTGTGAAGAAGAAGAGTAGATCTCTTAAATTTGCCTGTGTTAATGCTCGTTCTGTTAGGAACAAAGTGGTTGATATAGTGGATCATGTTGTGGGCTTTGACATTGATATGTGTCATTACCGAGACGTGGCTAAAGGACCGTGACTCTGTTAGTGTCGCTGGCTTATCTCCGACGGGGTATAGTTTTAAGAACTTTCCCAGGCAGACCGACAGAACTGGAGGTGGAACCGGTGTGATGTATAAGGACACGATGGATGTGAATTTAATTGATGCCAAAGAGAATAGATCTTTTGAATTCTCCGAATGGAACGTCACTTTGAAGAAGCATGTCATCAAGTTAGTAGCTGTTTACCGTCCGCCTTCCTCTGACGCACATCCTGTCTCTTCAAGCTTGTTTATGGAGGAATTTTCCACTTACCTTGAGAATATTGTCATGTCTTCTGAGCTGTCACTCATTGCTGGTGACTTTAACTTCCACCTTGACTGTACGACTCATTGTGACTCCAGGAAGTTTACAGATCTTTTGGAGACATTTGGACTTATCCAGCATGTTGGATTTTCAACTCACACTTCAGGTCACATTCTTGATCTCGTAATTACAAGATCAACTAATGATGTAATCATATCCGCTTTGCAACCTACTCTCTACCTGTCGGACCACTCATTCGTTGAGTGTAAACTAGACATTCCTCGTCCAAATCTGTCTGTGAAAGAAGGTTACTTGATTAACTTGTCTTTTGAAGAAAGGCAAGTACCTGGCAACTGGAAATCTGCGCTCGTGCTGCCTCTTCTTAAAAGACTTGGCCTGGATCTGATATGTAAGAACTTTAGGCCAGTAAGTAACCTTCCCTTTGTTGCTAAATCTGTTGAGAAGGCGGCGCTTTTACAGCTGCTTACCCACTGTACTGCCAATGCTCCACTGCCTGATAACCAGTCTTCTTATCGCCAGTTCCATTCTATAGAAACAGCTCTCCTTAAAGTACAAAATGATATTCTCACTAGTATGGATAACCAAGAGGTTACGTTGCTGGTTCTGCTTAACCTTAGTGCCGCTTTCGACACGATCGATCACAGTGTCCTGGTGAACATCCTTGAGAATGACTTTGGTGTAATTGGTAATGCGCAGAAGTGGATTAAGTCCTTTCTCTCTAGGAGAAAGCAGCGAGTAGTTATTGATCAGTGTAAGTCCTCTACCTTTGACTTGTCATCTGGAGTTCCTCAAGGCATATTATTCCTGATTTACGCGTCAGGGCTGTTCAGGGTTGTATCCAAGCACCTTCCTTCCGTTCACGGTGACGATAGTCACTTGTATCTGTCGTTCAAACCCCATCCTACTACTTCGACGGCTCAGGATACCGCCGTGAAGGCCATGAAGGACTGTGTCAATAATGTCCGAGCATGGATGGTCCATCACCGTCTTCTTATTAATGACAGTAAGACAGAGTTCATCATCATCGGCTCTCGTCATCAGCTGTCCAAGTTGTCTATTGATGAGCTGAGGGTTGGAGAAGTGAACGTGTCTCCGGTGAATGCCGTACGCAACCTTGGTGCTTGGTTCGACGAGCACATGTCCATGAAAACACATGTTGGTAAGGTTTGCAGCAAGGCCTTCCGTAGCTTGTATCACATCAGACAGATAAGAAAGTACTTATCAGAGGACTCCACGAAAATCTTGGTGCACGCATTTGTGACATCCCACATCGATTACTGCAATTCTCTATTGTACGGGATTCGAAAATACCAATCTGACCGTCTACAGAAAGTGCTTATTGCGGCCGCTCGAGTCGTCTGTCTTGTACCTAAATTTGATCACATTACTCCAACACTGATGAAATTTCACTGGTTATCTGTAAGAGAACGTGCGACTTTCAAGATCCTTTTGATCGTTTACAAGGCTCTTCATGGGCTAGCTCCACAATACATCTGTGAACTCTTAAGTCGAAAAAAAGGTGATCGCTACGCGCTGAGATCCCCCAAGCAGGATCTCCTTGTCGAACCTACGACACATCGGAAGACGTCTGGTGATCGTGCTTTTGCTAGGGCCGGCCCCATCCTATGGAACTCCCTCCCACAGCAGATCCGCAGCGCATCTAGTATAGATTGTTTTAAAAGTCGCCTTAAGACATACTTGTTCAAGAATGCTTATATTACATAGTGTCGCTTCCATATCTGCTTTAACTATTGGTCGTTTTTGATTTATACATTCTTACAAGTTTTACCTTCTGCAGTAGTATTAATATAGTAATTTATTAATTTATTTTAGAATTTTGTTAGTATTTTATAGTTATTTTATTATAGTATTTACCACTGATTAGTATTTTTTAGTATTGATATATATATTAACGATTTTAACAGCGCTTTAGAATATTTATAGTTTTAGCGCTATATAAATACTATAATTATTATTATTATAAAACAGGTTAGCCTCCTCCGCAGGCATCTCTAATTTTTGAAGAAATCAGATTATGGGCTCCCTGTGGCAGGTGAAGTAAAGAGAGGGAGATTGGAGCAGTTTTCGCCCCAGGGTCCCTCGCGCTCCCATATGTTTACTATTTCTTACTAACTAGAGATGCCTGCGGAGGAGGCTAAAAACAGGTATACGTAAACGGTTCTAAATGGAGTTTACTTGGATAAAGAAACAGTGGAAGGGTATCGCAATACTATCAGGATGTATCTAAGCTAGAAGAGAATCATAGAAAGCCATTCATTTTCCGTTAGCGTTGAAGCGAAGCGTTCGAAAGCACATGCTCAGGTTAAACGGCTTCTCCTGGCTTTTTCACTGATAAAACTTAGCAGAAAACTACCCAGTAATACACTTCATATATTTATCTACCTAGACAGCGCGTTTTAAGGTTATTTAAAATTGTTTTATTAATAAAATTTGAGAAAATTAAACTATATTCGAATCATCTCCGTGGTCTCAACCCGTTTGGCCAATAAAAAGCATTGTTAGAACAATCTTTGCGTCATAACCGGAGAGCCAATCAGAATACGCCATTACCAGGGTCTTCTCTCGGAGTAGCCGCGTCTTGGATCTGACCGAGAAGACCCTGGTCACGAGGTTGCAATGTTTTAAACAAGTTCGTAGGTACGATTCACCGAAGCCTGATCAGGGAATTGTTTACCACTCCGACGGGCTACAACAAACCGAACACGACCCATGCTGTCGTCCTGTTCTGTCATAGAAACGATGCCGATGGTGAAGAGTTTGCTGGACAACAAACCAAATGACGACCTGAGTCATCGTATGACTTGCTCGCTGTATTGGATTCTGCTTTTCGCTGTACATACAGATACGAAACAGTAGGATGCTATAAATCATACCTGGATGAAGAGAAACAAGCTAGGTCTTAGGTTTCTAGGTCTGAGTCGTACCTTGTGTGATTTGCGACACTACATATCAGTGCATGTGTGCATATTGGTTATACAAATTAACACTAAATTCCTATAACGACACTTCGATATGCCAAGGCACTTGAATAGCAACACACGGTGAGGGGAAATCAAAGTACTGAGTTCATTGCTGTGTTCCCTAATCAATGGCAAAGATCATGCGTACAAATTAACCTGCCTAACACTAGATGACATACATAAACTTCACCCCAGTTTATTTATGTATGGCATCTTCCACAAAAAATATTAGTGAAACATTTATTATGTTCACCCCTCTAACTGAAATTCACTCGTATGAAACCCGTCAAAAACAGAAACAAACATTTTTTTATAAATCCTGTTTGAACTGACTACAGGAAAAGATTCATCAATTACAACGGCATCAAAATTTGGGAAATGATTCCTCAACATATCAGATCCAAAAACAGAAATTTATTTAAGAAAAGTATTTCTGCTATGTTAATTAACGAATACTCAGAAGAACAGTAAAATTCACTAATATTTTACTTCAACTCGGTACCCAATTACTATTTAGAGCTACTTAAACTCCTCTCGTAATCCATCTTACGATATACTTCATTTATCTTATTAGTTTATTGTTATTATTGTTTTTATTAATACAATAACTAGTCTTTAATTAATTATCAGCTTCTTGTCCATATATCTCCTGCTTGTAAAAGTGTTCCTTACTCGATAACCCCTTGGTTTATTCAGGTCCTGCCTACTCAGTAATTATTGTTAAATTCCTTATTTGTTTTTGTTTTGAGTGAAATAAACGTATATTGTATTGTATTATGCATATGTGTTGACATACATACAGGAACAACCAAAACTGATCATAAATTATTCTGCAACTAACAGTGGCACTCAATATTCCGCAGCCAGCCAATGCTCTGAAGGAACTGGGGTGTAGTTTATACACATGCAAATATAGTTTATGTGCTACACTGGAGTGTACTTTAGTATTGTGAATGCTATAGGAACTGGAATGCAGTTTATACACATCTGAATAGCTAGCTAGCTATAGGGTTGATTGTGTTCTACACTAACTCCAATTATTGTTTTACACTGTATACCACACAGCAAAATCATTGTTTAAGAACAGTGCTGAAAATGCTCGAATGATTGATAAACATATAAAACACTTCTACATTTAGCCACATTTAGCCACAATGATTTAATGTTATATTATACAAAGATAATTATAGTTTTCTACCCAGATGCACCCCCTTGTATATTAACTTATAAGTCAAGACATTAACATTTTTCACATTAGTTAAAAAAAGTATTTTTGATCAGGATTATTTACACCCACAGTCCACATTATTGCAGCAATCTTTCAGTCTCCGAAGGGAAGGAAGCCCCGCAATCCTTTCTCTTACAAAAAATCTATCGAACGCACTTTGATAATCTATGATTACTTCTAGTAGTAATAGGCAGCATGGTTTGTAGTGGTATTTCGCATAAATACCACGAGAGATTTCAAAATTCCTTGTAATTTCACGAGCCGCGTAGCACTGAGTGAAATTACAAGGAATTTTGAAATCTAAGGAGTGGTATTTATGCCAAATATCACGTACAAACCATACTATTACATGTTTATAATACGAGCTAAGAAATTTCTGGTGCATTCCCCTCACTGCTTGATCGTGTCCATCTATAACCAACGAACTCATGCTCAGACAAGAAAGGCATAACAATAAACAATATCTAAAATAATAGAAAACTTACACATTTATGTTGTCCATTTCGTTGAATTTTTTTAAGTTCTTCATCAAGATAAGGAGTGTTTCAGTATTTTTGTGTGATTCCTTACTAGGGATCCCGCCGGGTTTGCTGGGGATTTTCTAGTCAAACTTTGGCTTGTTCGAGAACCCGAAAACTAAATTGTGCTTGAGTCTTTCGCAAAGATTTTGCAATAGGTATCTCAACAACATGATCGGCTACACATTTGTAAATTGTCAGTTCTGCATATTTGCTTGTTTTAAACCTGCTTGATGCTTGCTATTCACCTGCAGTGTGGTATATACTAAAACAATTATTCACCTCAGTGTCGGTGAATAGTGGTCAATAATTGTTAAGTACCTACATGTAAGGATTACAAATTATGCTGAAATACCACTGCTTTCAACCAATCAAATGACAGAAATTCCTTAGCTTGTATTATGAAGACTATTACAAGAAAATCGGAGAAACAATTAAACAACATTTCTCAAATTGCCCATGAACCTTATTTATTTTAATTTTAGATATCAATTCTAAATCAAGTGAATAGTAGAATGGTAATTTTTTTGTTGCTTTGAATGCTGTGCCGCTGGTAAAGGAGGTTTCAATATGCAAAATGCTAATTACATGACGTCAGGGGAGGTATTTGCAATCATTTCTTTGTGGTTGTGAACGGGCGTTTCTGCTGATATAGGAAAACAAATTTCTAACATCATTTTATTTCAACTGATAATTTGGAAAACATTTTTAGTTGTAACAACAGGTTTTGTATAATAATTGATGCCTCCCTTGACGTCATGTAATTAGCATTTAGGAAATTAAAACCTCTATAAGTCAATGGCACAGCATTCAAACTAGTATATATTATACCATTCTGCTGTTCACTTGATGTAGAATTGATATCTAAAATATAAAAATATTGTTCATAGGCACTTTAATACCAAAGAACAACAGTTTATAATTTGCAGTTGTTAAGCTCTTTTCAACTGCAAACCATGTGATCCGATAGAAAACGGTGTTAGCTCTACCCCACATCAGTACTAAGCCATTAAAATGCGAAATTGCTAAGGTTTGAAATTGACTATAGACCAAATATTAATTAATTAAATAATTAATTAATTAATTAATTAATGATTGTATTATTTCTATGAATATCGTTAGGAATGATTATTTTACCAGTTTCGCCGCAGAAGAAATGTACGATATAGACACTAATGACAAACAACTAATAGCTAATCAATAAAGAAGAACTTGAGGTCTAAACTGACCAAAGGAAAAATCGTGCACGATCAATCGTTTGGCCTAAAACAATAATTTGGTCAAGGGTCCTTACTTTATTACTTGGTACTGTTATTCTCCCACATTTTCAAACACGTTGCACGCTCATCTACTTTTGCGGGTAACAGTTTGTTTTGTTACTTGTCATGTGCCATTGATGGCGTGATTTATTTGTAGAAAAATGACCCCTATATAACAATTGCATTTGTTATGTCGTCATACGTTTATCAGATATAACGTGCGCCCTCATTGGGTGATTTATGGTCACCTGCCGGACAAGTAAAAAAAACGTTGGTATCTCGCCCTTGCTCCGAGGGTTTTTCTCCGGGTACTCCGGTTTTCCTCAGGGTTCTCCGGTTTTCCTCCTTCCGCAAAAACCAACACGCTAAATTCCAATTCGATCTGTGGATTAGCCGGGACCTGGCTTTGATCAGCCCCCACGGTTGTTTCAGGTCTCGTTAGAAATTCAGAGTCAGTTACCCGCGCGGCAACATTTTTCAAAAATGTGACGTCGGAGGGTTACGTGCACAACTGGCCAGCTAAAGGCGAGACCTATTTGTTTAAGTCAAGACAAGGTAGCACGGCCATCTTGAAATTCCTTTATTACCTTGCCACTTTCCGCTGACCCTAAGTAATGTTGGCGCTCTCGCTCACGAGAGAGCTCCGAAGCGGAGAGTGCAACTAAAAAGCGGGGAGTGCAACTGTAGTGGGCGTGAGGTCTATGAACCAATTGGAAACAAGAACTCGGAGGTGCATGTGTCTTCTCCTGATACTCGTAGCAATTTCCTAGGATCGGAAACGATTTCGGCGGTAGCAAGAATGATTGTAGACTGGTTTGACAATTGAAAACCGCAGCCCGACTGCCTTGTTGATTTCAAAGTCTATAAATCGCTGCGAAAAGTTTTCGTCTCAATCTTCAAGTTCGCTGTTTATTACTAAACGTATCTAAAGAACCGTTAATACTGATGGCTTAACAGTTACAATCAAACGAGGAACAAGCTACAAACGGAGAAAATCCTTTGAATTCAGCTTGCTGAGATATGTTTAATAGGTTCTAATACTCCAGAAGTTTTAAAATAATTAGGCAGTCGTTCTGTGATTTTGAAAACAATTACCACAACCCTTCAGTACATTACTTTTCCTCAAAATTTCTGGTCCCGAAACGTAGCTATCCTGAGTCGCTTGTCATCCCAGTCGTAAATAATCTCCTTCTTAGGTAACCTAAGGCAACTCAAGGCTGCTAAAGTTGGCCTAGCCCATACAGCGCTGGTTGAATAAGAAGGGCCGCCATTTTTAACTGTTTTCGCACACAAAGGTAAAACAATTGATTTTTACATGTATTTTCACCAAATAAAAATTCTGAAATTTTGGCGTAAACATACGATGTTCGACACGAACAAAATCACAACAGACTTTGATTAATCGCGCACCTCAATTACTACCATTTGCAAGCTACCGTTAAGCGTGAACCTTTTTCCGCGTTCGTTTATGTTTGAAACCTGGACGTTTGGCGGCACAAACCTTTGCAATTTAACAGCGATTGTGACAACCTTTGACATTTCCCGCCTTCACGTTTCAGCGAGTGAGATTCAGGTTTGGAAACTTTTCGGCTAGATATTCCTTCGCGCTACGCGCTAAATCATATAAATGTCTGTTCAAGTTAAAGTTTTGGACGCTCAGAATTATGAGAGATGCAAGACAACAACTGTCTCTTGGCATAATCTGAGTTGCACGACGGTAGAAGACATACCAAAGGTTTTCAACATCGAGGTTGAAACGACACCGCGGAAATACGTTTTGTGACGTCACTTCCGTTGATCAGCAGTCGGCGCCATTAGACTAAACCGGTTTCTTAGAACACAGCATGCGTTCATCTACGTAAAACTGAACAGGTAACCTTGATTTGAGAACCTCAAATGCAAAATGGAGCTCGAAATATTGCACCAGAAGTCTTGCATCTTATGAAATAACAAGCCAGTCGAAATAAGTCAGGTATTCGTGGTCGTGGTATAAAGATTTGCTGTGGAAATGAGTTGAGTTCGCCGCTGTCACATACGAGGTGAGTTATGAAAATGGATTTATAATTTAATACATGTGTAGTCCGTGTAGTATACTTCTTTCGTAATTTTCGAAGTAATACTAATTGTACTATCAGTACCCACATTAAGTCAGATTGACTCGGTTGCGTAAGATTACGTCTAGCAGCTTCACGACTCTTTCAGTTTCGCGCTGGAAATGTAAATTTAGTTCACGGCTCACGCACGTCAAACTGAAGGCGACCACTATCTTTCGAACTTTAGTTTTCGTTGACGCTAGTGACCTTTTCCAAAAGCTATAATTACTGTAGACATTTACTACGATCATGCATATACATGTAATAACGAGCTCGAGACCGATCAAAAGTGCGTATTCACTTTTCGTACTGAACGGTGATTTCTTGGTGGGTTATTTTCCCAGGGGGAGGGGGGAGGGTTCTTCAAGGTAAAAAGGGCAGGGGTGACCGTCGGAAAACCTCGAAAAATACCCTAAAAAAATACCAAACCGTGAAAAATTGCCCACCCTGCAATGTACCTCATGGTCTAAAAATCACCCTGAAAAATGGATTTTGCTTGGCCAACACCTAAAAAATACTACCCTAATAATATGACGAACACCTCTACCAGCCGAATATAGGAAGAAACCCCCCCTGTGTTATTTTCCTATGATTTGAGCCATCATAGCCTGGTCATGTCAGCCGTTACCAATGCTCTTTTGTTAAAGAACTAGATGTAATCATAGATTAGTGAAGTGCGTTCATATTAACATTTATGTTACAAGAAATGGGTTTTGCTAAACTCATGAAATCGATATTGGACTAATAGACACTAGTACACCCTAAATCTATAATAACTTTGTGTCCATTTTCCCCCAACTATGAGATACAATGTTCTATACCCCTTACAGCTTGTCATGATGTTTGTGCTCTACCTTTGCTGTGACCCATTTTACAACTACATTAGTGGCACACAGTGTTTCTATCAATATTTTCAAGTTCAGTATGCATGTACAAGTTCAGTTCTTATAAACCCTTGTAAAATTGTAAGAACTAATTTCTGTTTCCACGAAACTGGGACAAAACATTTTTTGTCCAGTCACATATTTAGGTCGGTGTATTTATTGTTGGCCAAGTCACAATCAAGCAGTGGGTTTGGTTCATAAGAAGGCCATCTGTACCCAAGGGAAAGAGACTTAGTTACAAATTCCTTCTTAAAACTTGCCAAAGGTGCTTTGCCAGCTCTGTTCGTTTTTAGTTTTAAACTCTGTAGCTCATGGTGTCTCTTCTCGAAGCGCCTGATCTGCAGGCTTAAGTCTTTCATGTTTTGGTGGTTTACTAGATTTTGTCTCTTAGGACACTTTTCCACAGCTTGACTTAAAGATTCCAGGCTTTGTTTCAAAGAGGGCTCTGTGGAAATTTGAATTTATTTAGTATTATTAGTCATTTTTCCAAAGAGATCCTTGAAAACATTGGATGAGCTAAAATTTCCTAAGGCATTGCTCGAGTTGAAATTTAGGAATTTATTGTGGCGCCAGTGTAAACTTAAAATTACTATTTTGTTTAGGTTTTGGGATACAAACTATTACAAATAGTTTCCAAATTATTTTCCAAATAAGCACAATAACAACCCCCCCTCCCCCCAAAAAACATGAATTCTTAAAAACATACGCCCCCCCCCCCCCCCCCCCCCCCGAATACATCCTGTACAAAACTGTAGCCAGTCCATTTTGTACTAGCCATATAGCCTGTACACAGACCTTCGTAATCCCTTCAAAGGAAGGAAAAGGAGGTATGTACTACGGATGAGTTAATCGTGTTCTAGGTCACGTGGATAGTTACAGGAATGTTGTAACCAGTCGCTGATTGGCTGGTGCCTCATAGCGGGTGCTGATTGGCTTAGTGGTTATGTTTACCTTAGTTCTGGCTCCGTGGGAAAATCCGAGCGCGACTTCTCAAACCTCAAGTTCACGTGGTTCTCAAACTCTTGAATTCATCCAATCTTCCACTTCCTCTGAGGAAAGAAAGATCTCCAAATCCCTTCCTTTGAAGGGTTATATACGGAGGTCTGTGTATAGGCTATCGAAGAAGGGAATTTATTTTATTTCTCCCGCTTACCAGCGCGTCCTCCCTCTTTGTCTCTTGCATTGCCGTTAATAGGAAATGAACAATCTGAAATCTACAATGTGTTTCTCAGCCAATGGAAATCAAGATGTAATTTATGCAAAATTATGCCGGAACAAGATTAACGACAGTGTAGCACAGACGTCCCCCTCCGAGTTTTGAGGGGATACTGATGGCTGTACACAGGCTATTTTGTACCAACACAAAAAATATACCCCCTACTCTGAACTCCAGTCTCCCTTAGCTATAATTAATGAACAGTCCCTTAGAAATAGTAAAATTATTTAATAGCTAGTATTGTCAAAATTAATTGTAAAGCAAAATTTATTAAGCTTTATTACTTAAAGTACAATAAATTTAACTTATTTATGCTTATGCCTATCGTTTCACAGATTAATTGGTTGCACTCTACCATAGGTGTATGTGTGTACTTTGACGTACATTAACTTTGTTAATAAAACCAGTTAAGGGGCATAGCATGCGTATACCCACGGGCATACACTTTGAGACAAAAATTCCCTATTTAGCCTTGTAATTTTTGTACGAGGGGCCCTCAGGTAAAACCGGTCACTACTGGAACACCTTGAAAATGCCTAGCTATGCCCCTGCACTTCAGTACTATTGTATCACAAGTTATGAAGCTCTTGTTATGGTAAATAAAAGGAGTTCATTGTTAATATAATTACCTGTGGCACTTGTTGCTGAACAGCGACTTCAGGGTTTATAGGAGTTTCCTCTGATCAATGTATTGCTTTAATCACAAACCTGTACAATATTATTGTTATAGTACTTTGATGCACAGTTCAGGGACAGGTTTAATAAGCTTAAGTTTATATTAGTTGGCCAAATTGCAGTTTTTCGGATGTTTACCTTCTGTCTTTTCGCACCACCTTCATCTTCATTTACTGATAAAGCCTCTTGGGTGCTTTTTTCTGGCATTTGTTGCACCAGCGAGTTCCAGGGTTGTAGCTGGGGGAATGTGCTCCGGCTTTGTCCAATCTTGGTGCGTTTTTATTGGTACCTTTTAGGGGTCAAATTTGGCTTGAGCCACGCCCATTTTAGTACCTCTGGTCGAAATGAAAATTTCCGATGAGCATCCCCGCCCCTTATATGTGGGAGTCCCTCCCCCGGGATGAAGACACCGGGGATGGCCCCAAGTCGACGGAGACTTGGGGCCATTTAAGCCTCTGGCTTTGGCCTTTCTTCTGTATGTTCCTCCTTGTAGTATTTGTTAATAAATTGAATTGAATTGAGACTAGCATCGTTTTTCATTTCCCAGACGAAGTCTGTCAAAATGGCACTGACAGAGGAATAATGCTGAAGCTAGTCTTCCATATCTACAGGTATCTGTAGTGCTTAAACTTCCATGGCAAGTAGGAGAATAATGCCGTGTCTTTGAGCGAGCACACAGCATGTTACGAAATGGAAAAAAGCGTGACCGTAACTCGCACTCGCTTTCACGACGAATGTGCCTTTTGCTTCGTCGGGTTTATATCGTGTGCAAGCTCCATTTTTCTTGTGCACAATTTATTTTACGTAACAGTAATTGAACTAAGTCGTACTGAAGTATGGAGCTAAGTATTGTGTTTCTTGGCTAAGTCTTGGCGTTTTCCAAGGCATGTGCAAAATACGAAAGTTATATTTTGAATTTGCCGGCGTTTATAATTTATTGCGAATGACCGCTGACTAGCAAAATAAGTGAACGCATCGGCAAAAACGTATTTCCGCGGTGTCGGTTGAAACTAAGTAGTTTGCAGACGAATTGCAAAGGTTTGGGACGCCAGACGTCTAGTTTCAAACATAAACGACGGTAGAAGACATACCAAAGGTTTTCAACATCGAGGTTGAAACTAATTAGTTTGCCGACGAATTGCAAAGGTTTGGGACGCCAGACGTCTAGTTTCAAACATAAACGAACGCGGAAAAGGTTCACGCTTAACGGTAGCTTGCAAATGGTAGTACATTCTTCATCTGTATAATTAATTTGTCTACATGTAGGAACTCCCACCACCCTTCTAGGTTGTGTTGTGTTCACAGTACTTTGTTTAAATCCGTGCCTAGTAACGGCTCCTGTACCCTGGATGCCAGAGGTTCTACTGCCCTCTCTAAACTAAAGTTTAGGCGCGAAGCGGCTAGGAGCGAAGCGACGAGATCGCGGGGGAACCTCTGGGCGCTCCAAGCATGCCTTTGTGTCCACCGATCCAATCAGAGATCGTTATAAGTCTTCCGAGTCAGATGTTTACCCCTGGCCAAGGGCAAATTCATTTCTAACGAGTGCTTCGGTTGGATGACAGCCGCGTAGCAGATGGTGAAACTGTTTGAATTGTTTGCGTGTTCCGTATCGCTGAAACCGTCGTTGGAGTTCGCACGAGTTCCCAAAATCACGCCAGACTAGGTCAGTTGGTTTAATTACCATTTATTCGGTAGTTCTGGTTGTTTAATTACCATTTACACGGAAATTCCGGAAATTTCGGGTGGAATGTAAATGGTAAACGTTTTTTCGGTTCGTCCCGTGGAAAATTTCCGAAATTAATGGAACGTCTGAAAAGGTAGTCCAAAATTCCCAACCGGAATTTCTGAATGGGAAATCGTGTACCATTTACAATTCCCGGTCGGTCGTACCAGTTCCAGGCCTTATGCCGAGCGTTTCTCGTCTGGAAACCGTTTGTGTACAAATGGTAAACGTTTTTCCAATCGGGAAATTCAGTTTGGGAAATTTTGAGTACCATTTACACAGGAATTTCAGACTGGAATTTCTGTGTAAATGGTAAACAACCTCTGTGTCGTGCTGCGATCCTTCGGTGAGGAAAGTTTAAGTTTATTTCGGTTCTCTTAAATAGTTGGCTTTTCATAAACCGTTGAGAATTTTAACCTGGAGTGTTGAGCCGACGTGATCGAAACCGGTTTAGTCAAAAGCACATTTCAATGGTTTCTCAGGTGTCAATCAAGGGATTAGCCTGGCGTGGAAATGAAATTCATACTTGCGGCGCCCAGATGTTCTCCCGCCTTCTCATCTCTTTGCTTCTCGCTGACTTTGGCTTAGAGAGAGCAGTAGAAACTCTGATTAGCATATGCCGTCATGGCGGCCGGACGCATGGTCCCAGCCCTCCACTAACACGACGCTAAAACTACTGTGCAGCTCTATTTAAGAACATAAATAAAGACGAAATAAAGACGAAATACGAAAATTACTACAATTGGACCTAAGACCAGTAATGTATCAACTAGAGAATATTGAAAAGAGATTTACAGAGATTACTTAATCCGTTGAGTTCATATCTGCCAAATATGATCAGCTTCTCGACAAGCAACAAAGCTCAGATGAAAATATATTGGCCATAAACTTAAAGGAAGATGTGAAACAAGCGAACAAGGGAAAAGATGCAGAGAGTGCTACAGCCGGAAGAACTGGCCCAAATCTACGAAGAGACAGTTAGAACAAACACTGGCAAACAGACTGTATCTTATATGGCAAACGATTCTTGGCAACAACTTCCAGATTCTCTAAAAGAACAAAATGTTTCCTCTTTTTCTAAAAAAGTCAAACTGTTCTTATCAACGGAGCAGTTTAAAACATAAAGCATTGCTCAAACCTACTTCTGTATCATATTCACTTTTCGTCTTCCCGCTTTTATTTTTTCCCTAGTCTTAGATTGCTACAAACTAAAAATGTAACAAATGTAGGCTAGTGGCTAACTAGAAAACCTTGCGGTTAATTTACCCTCTAGACACTTCTAGGAAATTATTATTTATTATACAACATATACGTAATTTGTCCTGAATTTAACAGTGAAATTGTAAAATTTAAAAAGAGTGTGGAATAAAACTATTGTATTGTGCCATCCAGGGTACGGCACCTGTGCCTAGCAATTTTCACTTCCCGTTTTTAAATTTTTCTCACCCCTCGTGCCTCATTTACTCGCCCCTTGGGGCTCGCTCGCCACGAGCTAGTTGTTTCGGTTTAGCGGAACGTCGCATGTTCAAGATGGCGGCTAAACCTGGAAGTGATTGCGAGTGAAACAAAACAGGCAGTCTGCCGTGCTCCCCTGATTGGTCTAGATATTCATCGTCGAAAGAAAGCGTTTAAAATGGAACCAGCTCCAAAGAAACAACTTACATCTTTATCAAGCGTGGGCGAGAGACATTAAATTGATAGCTAAAAAGATGCAAGAAAGAAACAAAACGCTACTAAGAATGTCGTAGCGATGCTAGCAGCATTTTATGTCGGAAAGCAGCTTCCCGAAGAAAAGCCGACAATTAAACCTTGCTTGTATCAGGTTAGTAATACTTAATGACTGAATGGTTCCTCGGGAAGCCAGTGAGTTTTGTTTCCATCAACTCTCTATGTTTCACTCGACTGGCGTCTCGGGAAACATCGAGACTCTTGGGAAACAAAACTCACTGTTTTCTTCGCCGCCATTAAGTGTGTATTGTTGCACTCTCGAAGTAACTGAAACGATAGCCTTCAGAATTTCATCATTGTGTACTTATGCATGAAGAAAGTGCCAAATGAAATACTCTCTCGCGGATAAACTAGATAGTCAAAATCATATCAAACCACTGAATGAATAAATAAAACAATAAGCCTCTAGCAGGAAACATTCACGTGATGATATGTAACTTCAATAATGAAATGATTGCTGAGCTCGTGATCCCATCCCATTTACCGGATGGGACACAATTTTAGAAAGATTGACAATCAATTGGAGGTGGAAAAGTAGCATTTGCAAACAGTTTTTGTTCATAAAACTACCGATTTGGTGTCTTTATTAAATAAATGAGTTCAGATTTGTTGTCACCTAGTGGAAAAAAATTGTATCGTACAAAAGTCTCATTTTAACAGTGCAACATGAGAACAGCTCGACAAGGGTTTCATTGTCCATTAAACTTCTGACTATGTTGCCATAGCTGTGCAAACCATCCTTTGCTGTTACTGATGAGAGCGTGTGGTTTATCAAACTCAACCAGCTCTCCGTTGTTGAGAACCATAATTCGATCACAGTCCATAATGGTACTCAGTCGATGAGCGATGATGAGCACGGTACAATCCTTGAACTTCTCACGAATAGTGGTCTGAATCATTTGATCTGTTTGGGGATCAACATTAGCCGTCGCTTCGTCCATCACGATCACCTTGTTCCTATGAAGCAAGGCCCTGGCAATACAGAACAACTGTCGTTCACCAACACTGAAGTTGGATCCGCCCTCCTTTACTTCGTACTCAAGCCCTCCTCTGAGCTTTGCAACCAATGATCCTAATTGCGAACTTTGTAGAGCGCACCAGATCTCGTCATCTGTAAACATACCGAACGGGTCAAGATTATCTCTGATTGATCTGCAAAAGAGGATGGGGTTTTGTTGAATAACCGAGATAGCTCGTCTTGATGACTGGAGATTGAGGCCGTAGATATCAATACCATCAAGTATGACGTGATTGGTTCCTTGGGGCATGCGCATTAGGGCGGTAATTAAGGATGATTTCCCCGCTCCAGTTCTTCCTGCTATTCCAACTTTCTCTTGACTGTTCACACGAAACGTGATATTTTTCAGAACCTGTGGTCCTCCATCATGATACTTGAGTGACACGCTATCAAATTGCAAAAGGCCATATTGTGGCCAGTTTCTCGGGGGATGTTCCTTGATATCATATGCTGGTTCATGATCAAGGGTTGTGTAAGTAATCATACGCTGCACAGAGGTCATGAGGTTTTCAGCTTCTGAAATATTACAGATCATGTAGTTTGTCGATCCAATGAGTTGATAAGCGTATATAATTACAAACGCAGTTATACCTGTGTCAAAGGAGAATTAAAGAAAGAGAAGAGGTAAAGATTTGTTCTAATGTATTATACACCTATTTCAATTTAACGTTGTCTGAAGGAAATCTGAAATGAAAAAAGGCTCCATTGCATTCATTTGAATAGGTTGAACGTCCTTTATATGCACACATTGTTACCTGAGGGTTAGGAACGTTTATTCGTTTGTTTTAATATAACTTCCAACGTAATTCGAAACGACTTTCTCAGAACCCATAGATTTCTAGCCTATCCCTTAACGACTACACTACTGAATCACTTGCTGAACTCTCCAGTCCAAAAAAGAATAATAATAATTAATGAGTGGGATAACTATGCACAATAGTCCAATAATACTCTTAATCACAAAACAATAGAAACAATATTAATGCTTACGTAAAAGAAACCTGCATGTAATAATTAATGAGTAGAAGAAGTGTCCGAGACATTTGACATTTGCACGAGGATTTTGACACCCCATAGAATACGGTGACGAGGATATTGAACACTACGTATACCATGATTTCGGACACATTCAGAGCAGGAGCCCATACTTATTTACATATTTATAAAATCTAGACTATACTTCATTTATCGTCAGCTAAGAACTGCGTCGTTTTCAGAATCTTCAATACATTTTATGCGTTTTGATACCAAATTCGATCATTGGGGTTTACAAATAAATACTTGATCTCCGCGTTATGGGAGGTAAAACTCTTTTGAATTCTTACTCAAAATATATTGTTCTTACTAGTTGACTCCAGCCGTGAGTACATAGAGAACGAATACTTTTAAAGTCTTTAAAGGCGATCGTAGTGAGATCCCTTGGTTCACGGAGAACATAAACATGGATTAATTCACAATTGTTAATGGAGCTGAAAATTCATTTGCACTTTTTTTCCTTTTGCACTATAGCTACTTTCAGCAAAATAATGTTCTTCGCAAAGGAGAGAGAGTTCATATGAACTGAACACTTTAAACATAGCCTCCCATTGGAAAAACTCGTGGATACAATGTTAATTGTATTTTAAACAAGATATAAAACATAGCCTCCCAATGGATAACTCATGGATACAATGTTAATTGTATTTTAAACAAGAGTGTACATGCATTGCATTGTACTGTACATAAACATAGCCTCCTAATGGCAAAACTCGTGATACAATGTTAATTGTATTTTCAACAAGAGTGTACATGCATTACATTATACTGTATATAAACATAGCCTCCCAATGGATAACTCGTGGATACAATGTTAATTGTATATTTAACAAGAGTTTGCATGCATTGCATTATACTGTATGTGGTTCCAGAAAATATCCATAATCCCATCGGAGGTTTATTTGGGTTGAACCCCTCCAGGGGACAGGTAATTCCATGCATCCCCTACTACTGACGTGTCTCATCTGATGTAACTATATTTCATCATTTCGGTACATGTAAAGCTCGCCGTCTGGAATGGGTCTAACCCGTAATGTTGTGGTGAAAATTCAATACCAACTCTCTGTATTGAAGAGTATAGGGTTATATGTATTCTATTATGGGAACATTTTAGTGTTGGAATTAATTTCAAACTTATTAAGATGTTGTAATGGTAATCTTGTGATAACATAGATATTGAGATTGTTACAGGGAAGGTTATGTAATACGGCTGGATGTTTCTACACGTCAGACTCGAAAAACAAATTGACGGGTACAAATTCACAGTAGTATTAAACACATTTTCGTATAATAAATTATTTATTATACGACGTTTAGAAAATAGAGGGACAACATAAATAAAATAAAATAAATAAATAAATGATGGCCAATTTACATTTTAAATCAGAGTTTGGATACGTTAGAGAAATATTTCTTGAAGAACCGAGCTTAATATATGAACGGTTTTGGTTACATCCCAAAGCAAATCATTGACACCGATAAACACAAACTTTAATAGTAGTGATATTTAGTGACGTAAAAAAATAATATGAAAGATTAAATACCTCAAACTAGTTCTAATGTTGGTAAAGGTTTCTTTGTGTGGTTTGGATCCAAAGTGCACAAAGATTGAACAAAATAATCCAGTTCGCATTACCGGACTAATGCACCACAGTCTGTGACTAGGAAACGTTTTAGTCAATTAAAAATAATGAATATAATGGTGCCAAAAGTAAAGAATTCTACCTCTGATCAGAACTGATAACTTCATATTTTTATTGAATATTTTTAAGGTTGTCATTAAGCGACGTGTTATAGGACTAAAGGTATAACTTACCCGGACTTGTGGAAAGTAGAACTGAGCAGATGCTTAGGACGGCTAGAAAGAGACTGGCTATTACGTAACACCTGAGGGTGAGCCACGTTGTGATAGAAAGGTAGGAAAACCAAGCCTGACAGAGGCGATCCTGTTTCCTGAGGAGTAATAAAAGGGTGATAATGATTACGTTACAAGTTACCAAGACCGAGTACATATGGGTGTTTTCAAATTAAATTTCAAAAACGTGTTTTAAAGGTTTTCATGAGCCAAATGATTCGGAGTTTAACAAATAGCAGGGATGTAACAGATGATGACTGTACTTTTACCTCGGCACTAATGCAAAGACCTATACGCCCTGTTTCTTTTTATGATATCAGCTTTGATTTCTAGGACCACGTTACGGATTCCAATGTCACTGGCAAATACGTATCAACGGTTCCTTTCCCAGTCAATCATTACCAAAACATACCTTCACTGTTTTACAGTAATGGCAAAGGCCTAGTCTGTGGCAGTAAATTAGTATATGTATTGTAATGATTAATATATGTTTTGTTCTTCTTTTTATGCAAATGTATTTTCTTCACTCTACGCCATGCCGGCATCAAATGATAAATGTTAGCTCAATGTGTCCACTTTTTAATGCACCCAAAAACTGCCTGAGAAATCAATTGCAGGGATAATATCCGTATTTATCGATAGTTTAAGTTTCAAGTTCAAGTTTATTTATTTTTTGCACTATTTAGAGAACACGATTACATTAGATTTTCAAAATTTAACAAAACGAAGTAACATAAAAGAGAAAGAGTATGACCATTAAGAGTCCGTGCGCAGTGATCAAAGGAGCTAAAACTTTCGAGTTGATCACAGCCTACGTTTGTTTATAAATACAGAATTCTAGATTAAGCGGAAAAAAGTATGGCCAATGCTTTATTTTTGATTTTCTAAAAGAACGTACGGTTTATAATGTTTCTTTGAATGTGTTAATAGAGCTAGAATGTTTAACTTCAATGTAAACTGTTTCCCAAATTTTTGATGAAGTAAATTTAAATGTATAAATTACATAATTGGTTCTTGCTTTTGGTCTAATAAAATTTAAATGAGCAGCAAATCTGGTATTGTATGTGTGGCGTTTTGTAGCTGGTATGAGAAATTCACAAAATACGGATGGGACATTTGTTTTTCCATTCATAATTTTGAAACTAAAAATTGCAATTTTTAGTTTAAACGTATTATCAAGTTTTAAAATTCCAAGAATATCAAAGTACGGTATAGCACTTTCTCTGTGATGTGCAAACAAATATGTTTCTAATGCACTTATTTTGTTTAGTGCGGAGTTTCGTCAGTTTGGATACACTGAATGATACACCGAATTTCAAACGAAACGTGAAACAACCATGGGGGCTGATCAAAGCCAGGTCCCGGCCAATCCATAGATCGAATTGGAATTTAGCGTATTGGTTTTTGCGGAGGGAGGAAAACCGGAGAACCCGGAGAAAAACCCTCGGAGAAAGGGCGAGGTACCAACAAACTCAACTCACATATGGCGCCCTGTCCGGGAATCGCGGGCCACAGAGGTGAGAGGCGAAGCGCTTAACTACTGCGCCACCCCGGCTTCCTTGCAACTCATGAAAACAATATGTTCATGATATCTATGTTATTTTCATGCAATGTGTTTTTTTGTAGATTAACTGATAGTTTGTTAACAGCACAGTAATAGAGGATTAAAGAATCCGAGTCATCCAAAATGCATTGCACGCTCACAAGTGCGAATCCGCCATTTTGCATGCCAGGACATATAGGGAGTTTAGCAGTATAAGAGGAAAATCTGTTTAGATCAGCCTAAGTGTTTACGTTAAAGTCAATTGTATCATCAAGTTGTTTTTCAGAATTATCAGTCTTCGTGTGTATGTTATTATTTTAAAGTTTTAATAATAATAATAATAATAATAATAATAATATTTTGACAGGAAAGCTCCACTCACAATTTGTGATTTTCAGGGAGGTCCTGTATTAAAAATATATATTTCACTAATATATGGAAAACAGAAAAGATAAATGGTTGAAATAGAATAGAAATAGAACAAGGATTATTATGAAATTACGTTATGTGGCAGTAAGAATTTAAAATTGATAATGTAGTTGATTGTAAAACATCAGAGTCTAAAGAGTTCCAGTTTAATAGAGCATGGTAGGTAAACTTATGTTGTCCCCAATTCCTACGTGCGAATGGTAAATGTAGATTGTGCTGACGGCGTGTATTATATGTATGAAAGTCGTGATTCTTCTTTAATTTAAAGTTGAAGTCCACCATGCTATTTAAGCATATGAAGATAGTAATACAGCGATGATAGCGCCGTCGAAGGTACAGTGGTTTCCAGTTTAATAGTTCGAGTACTTGAGATGCAGAAGAGCTTGAGGGAAAGTCGAGCATAAGTCGAGCAGCATTATTCTGAAGAACTTGAAGGTGATCCATGAGGACGGTATTATTCTTATCTCCCCAGACGATATCGGCATAGTCAAGTAAGGGAAGGACAAGAGATTTATAGAGAGTTAGCCGCGCATGCAAAGGCAGCAAATGCTTTACCCGGCGGATGATGCCAAGACGTTGATTGACTTTATTACTGACTCTATCCACGTGTTCTGACCAACTCATGTTCTGAATGACTGTCACTCCTAAATATTTAAAAGAGTCAGTTCGGTCAAGAGCAGAGCCATTTATGGTCAGTGAAACCTCTCTTAAATCCTTGAGCTTGCGTGCGCTGCCATAAATTACGAACTTGCATTTAGATGTATTCAGTATCAAGAGATTGCTGTTGAACCTTTGACATATGGACAGAAGACCAGCGTTCAATTTATCTTTAAGTTCCTGGCCATTAGTCGAAGAGCAGTAAATTACTGTATCGTCAGCGTAGAGGGATACCTCGCAGTAATTAACACATGAGGGTAAGTTATTTACATAAACAAGAAATAGTAGTGGTCCTAAGACGCTTCCTTGAGGAAGTCCGACAGGAACTTTCTTGGGAGAGACATTAGTCGTAGTTGACTACATTTTCAACTAAAATACGGCCTTAGTACGTGAAGAACGGCAGGCACTTTAGTCGCCATCCCCGAGTATATAAAGGCCCTAGTACATCCTCCTTTATACCCAATAAAATACTACAATGGCTTAGTTGCTTCATCTGATTGGTCAAAATGTCATTAATATGTTTTTGAATGATATATATTTCTTATACTGGTCCACTGAGAATCCACTGGAATTGCACTCTGGTTGGCAGTCCATATTTTGTTTCTCATCTGGGTGACTGCAGCTAATCCCAATGCTTTTCGAAATTACAGCTTTTGACAATATTTTTACATAAATGTAACTTTTGATTTAACACTGTGTTCCTGATACATTTTATTTTTTTATTGGAAGCCTCCGAACAAGGCCATGAACTACATAACTTGAGTAATAATTATTGCTTTTATAGATTAGGCAACTCAATTTTAAAAGTAAAATAAAAATCACAAGGAATAAGCTATGTGTACAATCTTGGACAAATGTGTATTGTATTCTGGACCTCCCTGTTCATTCAATGTTGAAAGGGCAACTTTTATATTCAGCTTATTGTGCATAACTAGAAAACATCAACATTGACCCAGGGGATGGGGTATATAAGGAAAAGGGTAATAATTTTCTTGTGTTTTAATCTCAAACGGATGTGCCGACCTATTTTGTCCAAGATTGCAGGTCTGTTGGTTGGTACCGATAACAAAATTGACTGCAAGAGGTATTGAGTATGGACTGAGACTGAAGACCTAATCATTATTGTGTGGTAAATAAAAGGGGGAAACTAGTGTTAAACAGAGTAACAGTAAATAATTGAAAAGTTGATTACAAAAATTTATATCGAGTCCAATTGCATTTAATAAATGTATGGGCTTGGTATAGTAGAGAGGTTGTCCCTGGTGCTAGGACCACCATCATTGTCTATATACAAAAGTTTTGAGAGATTACAATAATACATTAAAATATTGTTTGTGCTATACTCAATTTCCATTCATACTAGCATGCCTTTTGATGTTCAACTAATTCTAATACAAGGATAAGGAATCTGAGGTCTACTGTGGTTTCAATAAGCAAGTTTTGTATTCTCACAGATGAGCTCGAACTAGCAATAAATGGAGGCTGAATAGCTTTTAGGAAAGTCCATCACATTGAGTCGTCATGCAGCTCTTCTGCGAATACTAAACTTGCCTAATAAATCCAATGCACAAGTTAGCAGTACCCCCCCCCCCCCCCCCCAACATACCTAGACAACTGTCCCAGGGGCATTTGTCAGAGAGGGTGGAGAATAGCACATTTTCATTATGGCATCATTTTATTTGTTTTCTCTTTGTAATTTATCAATTCCTTTGAGAGTTGCAAGACTGATACAAATTCGAGGTAGTTGAAGTATGTGATGGCATCATGAAAATGTTCTGTTTGTCAGAGTATTTTACATCAATTTTTATACATGGTGGGGCATTTGCATAACTTAGCTGACACCAAAGGTAGTTCACGTTGCAGTGCTCATTCAAAAATATCAATGCCTGAGGGAGGGAGGGATATGCTTGGAATTAATATAGAGACCTTAATAGTCTACAATAACACATTTGAGTACATCCCCCACAAAAAGTTTCGAAATGTTTTGGTATCATGAAAGCATCTTATTAAAAATTAAAAATGTAGAAGTCATGTATAATTATTATTGTACTGTTATGGTTTTCTAACAAAAAAGGTATATTTTTGGCATATAATCACTAATTGTGATTACTTTTGGTGGATCCTGTGATGTCATAAGATGAATCAACTCCCAAGAGAACTGGTACAATAACATCCCATAGGATTGAATTATGACACTGAGATGACACAGTCCTGCAATTCAGGTAGCTTTTATCCTAGTTTAATTACTGCAACTGCCTTTTGAAGAAAAATTATTTAGACAACTCAACTATAACAAAATATAGAATTTGAGCATTTTACTCTTAGTTCGTATTTGATTAAGTTATTAGCATACCTCTTATATTGATTTACGTTTTCCATATAATTACAATGGAAGTGGGTATGATACCTTTTCTGTTTAATTTTTATTGACTTTAAAATTCCGTTTGTTATCTATGGCTTGGTTAATTGTTTCATTTTACTTTGTGGTGTTGCTTTATATATGGAGCATGTTTATTTGCAATTACTTTCATTGCATTTATTGTATTAACTGTTGTTTGATTAAGGTCTCTACTGTTACTCATAATATTATTCCAATATATTGTATTGATATCACTACGCTAAGCCTCTCTATCAAATTTGCTATAGTCTCTATATAACCGTTTTTCTTTACCTCTTTTTATTGAAATATTAATTATGCAGAAAAATGGCAGATGATCAGATATATCGAAGAGTGCAATTCCAGAGGATATCTGCTCGATAGCAGTATTTATGTATATATGATCAATCAATGTTTTAGAGTGATACGTTAAAATTTACATTGATTTAGACGTATAAGCAACTCTTCTAACTGTTCAGTAAACCGCTCTATATTCGCTTGAGGGTGCCTATACATACAGCCAATTATTAAATTATTTTTACCATGACCTGGGTCTATTTCGACGCAGCAGGATTCAACAAGATCAGTATTCAATTCTATATCAGAGGTTGGATATGATACTAGAGAGCATAATGTCAGAATCACTTTCATCAAACGTATCTGTGTTTCTCATACTAAGTTCTTTATCAGTTAACCAATAAAATGGCAAATAATCTAATTACACTTACTTGCCATTGATGTGTGTTAATCGTATTAAACTAACTGATGACATAACAGTTCGATATTTGCATTGCAAAGTTCGATCTCTCTATCACAATGATTCTTCGAATTCGTTGAATTCCTCGACTCTAGTAAATCCATAGATTCTTGAGGTATCAGATTCTCGTAGTGGTATATTTCCATTCATCGGGTATTTAAAGCGGTGATCTTTCTTAAATGCATCGATCCGACCGAATAGTCTCTTGCGATACGCAGTAAGGGATTCTTTGACATGGATTTTATCTGCAGTCATAACACTCTTACCAAATTCCTCGGCAATTAGTGGGATGGCTTTTGTTATTTTACCAGCCAGTTTGCTCTATCGCTTGTAAAATTCGTCTTTCATGTCTCTATGAACAAATTTGACTATCATTATATCATTCGATCTTTGATGTTCTTTGTAGACGGCAATACATGAGCTGTAGATATGTGGTGCTCTGTTAATTCACTGATTCCCATCAATTGACCCAGTTCCGCGGTCAATCTCTTTGGGTTATCTTCTGGAGGTATTGGTATGCCAGTAATTTCAATGCAATCTCTCCTCATGTACTGCTGCATGTCATCTATAAGAGCATGTTCCTTCGCTACATTTTCCATATCATGAAGTGTCTTCAACTTCTATAATCTGTGTTTTCGTAGTTTGAAGTAACTGTATAACATGGATATTTTGGTACGGTTCGTAGAATAGTAGCAAAATGCTGTTCACACGGTTATTATTCTTTGAGCCATCCTATTGGCTGTCACACAATACATTGTTGTATCTTAAGCGTTGATTGGGTAACGCAAGCTTTATAAAGGTTACGCAAGGGTTTTCGATAATCTAGGCAACGCTGCTGCAAAGTCAACCTAGCGATCAATTTTAATTCCTGACTAGGGAGGCAAAGAATTCTCTAGCAAACCATAAGCTTCTCAGTAACCTTAATCTCAAAAGAAGAAATTTCTCTGAGATGGAACCACAAGCGGTTCAACAAGCGATCGAGCGAAGTCAAGTGGATATTGTGGGAAAATTAGCCGAAGTAATTGACAACAAGATGTCTTCCATGAAACGCGAATTCATCCAAGTGGCCGAACATTCACACAGTTCTCAGCTTGCAGAGATCAAGAAGATGAAGTTCTCTGAGCCCAGAACTTTTAAAAAGAAAGGACGCGAGCAACAATTCCGACACAACGAGAAGCTTCAACTAACGATGGAAGAAGCGAAGGATGCCGTTGTGGCGGGAAATTCTGACCAATGTCACCAAAGCTGGATGAAGGTATAACTCTCATAAATCAGAGGCAAAAACTCATCTTGATGGCAGATTCGTCTGAATTCGGATGGAAAACAGTAAGTGAATATCAGGAAAACGAACTCGCCGACGACGAGGCCGATGCTAAGCGTATCAAAAAAGCGGAGAAAGAAGCTCAAAGAAAGCTGAATGAATCTCGCGCCAAAGCGGCCAAAGGCAAGAGATTCACATCGTGGAGGAAAGGCTCTCAAAATCTCCACTACCTGCCCAACCCTCAGGCTGGTCACAATTATCCAGGGATAAATATTACTCCTCTGCCTATGAGTAATGCTGCCAGGCCAGCCAGAAGGTTAGGAACCTGGAGATCGGAATGTCCATTAACAATGGCGGCGGGATTTCCGATGCAGCAGGCGACTCAGTCAGCATTTAGGGCGAACTTCTCCCCAAAGTTAAGTATACCAGTTAAATATTGCAATTATGCCTTTGAACACACAGATAAAAGTTTTGCAATTGAAGCCAATCCATCAGGCGTCCTAGTCAGTCCACTCCCAGATGTAGAAATCGATAAAGAAGCTAAAGGAGACTGTCACAACAAAGCCGAACATAAAGAAACGGGAGTGCCAACCAAAGGTCGGTTAAAGGCCAATATTGAACAATGGGAGTCCCTCAATCCCTCTAATTTTATCTTAGAAACCATAAAACAAGGGTATAAGCTTCCTCTGTTTACATCTCCAGAACCTGTTGTTCTTGAATCGTTCAGCATTAGATAACGAGGAATTTGTTTTATCCGCAGTCAAATATCTTTTAGCCGCCGGTAGTGTCAGTAATGTTTCTCATAGAGCCATAGTAGTTAACCCTTTATCTGTCGCCATTAGGGAAGACGGTAAAATGCGCCTAATTCTAGATTTAAGGCACGTCAACCCTCATTTATTCAAATTCAAGTTTAAATGTGAGGACGTAGATACTTTTGCAGAAATGGTCCATCCCCACCAGTTTATATTTACATTTGACATCAAACGTGCCTATCATCACATCGAGATCTTCGAGGACCACCGCCAATTCTTAGGTTTTTCCTGGGTTCTACACGGTCAGGAGCAATTTTTTGTTTTCAATGTTTTACCATTTGGCTTATCCACAGCACCCTACCTCTTCACAAAATTGCTTCGGCCCATAGTTACCAAGTGGAGAGGGGGAGGGTAAAACAGTTTGTGTATATTTTGACGATGGAATTGGTGCAAATTCCACGAACAATTTGGCCCTAGCAGACTCTCATGCTGTAAGAGCAGATATTCTTCAACTGGGGTTTCTCCTCAGTGAAAGCAAGTGTCACTGGGATCCCAGTCAAAGTGCCACTTGGCTAGGTCACATATTCAATATGTCGGAGAACAAGTTGTACATTACCCCCACTAGGATTCAGAAGTTCAAATATTCCCTGTTCAACCTGCTAAGAGAATATGCTAACAGTCCTACCAAGCCCGTTCATGTCAAACTTTTAGCTCAAGTAGCAGGTCAGGTTATTTCGATGTCTAGAGGAGTGGGTCCCTCAGTATTTTTTCATACCAGGCACCTGTATCACACCATAGAATCCAGAACTTCCTGGAATGCTCTTGTCTTCCTTTCCGCTGAATTAATGTGAGAAATACAGTTCTGGTCAGACAATGTAAAGCACCTGAATGGGTCAGATATTTTTTCACAACCAGTTCAGTTTTATAACCTAGTGTTTTCTGATGCATCCAATGTGGCCTATGGGGGTTATACCACTTCTAATGGTAAAACCCTGGTTTGTCAGGGAAATTGGTCTCCTGCAGAACGTTCCAATAGTTCTACATGGAGAGAAATTAAGGCAGTAAACAACATGCTGTTATCAATGTGCTTCCCAATCCCATACATAATACATTTATTAAAAATATTTTAGAAGGAGCCAAAAGGCAATATTCCAAGCCTACCATAAGTAAAGAGCCTGTTTCTGTGGATTCTCTTACAGCCCTATGCAACAAACATCAGCATAGCTCAGACCTTTTAGTAGTGCGAGACGTCACTATGGCACTTCTTTTATTTGCCGGGTTTTTGCGTTTCAGCGAATTAGCTGCTCTCTGTATTAAGGATGTCGCATTTCATAGCAATTATTTTACATTACAAATTTCCCAAAGTAAAGTAGATCAGTACAGAGAAGGAAGCGAAGTTTTAATACATAGATCAGACAAGGTCACATGTCCATACTCGGCTCTTCTTAAATACATGAAATTATCTGACCTTTTCAGTACCAAAGATTCATTGTATTTCATTTTCCGTCCTTGTGTTAAATCAACACAAGGCTACAAGCTTGTTAACAAAAACAAGAGCAAAAGCTACACAAGGGCCAGGGAAACTATTCTCAGCAGGTTTAAGGAAATTACAGACATTTCTAAATTAGGATTACACTCTTTCAGAGCGGGTGGAGCAACTTTGGCTGCTAATTCGAATGTTTTGGACCGGTGTTGGAAGAGCCATGGCCGTTGGTCAACAGATTCTGCTAAGGATCGTTATGTCAAGGAATCTATACATCATAAGCTAGAAGTTTCAAAAAGTCTGGGTCTTTAAATCCAAACTGCCCTACATTTGCAGAGTCTATTATCCATGGTTTTTTCCTAATGTAAAGGTTAAAGATCAATCCATCTAACAATGCTCATACTATAATTGGTCATCGATGCTCCCTTTCTCAGTGTATCTAGCATGTGTAGCAGCCAGCCAAGCCTAATAAATTGTGTTGTAGTCAATTTATCGTTGTGGAATAATTATAGTGTGAACTGGATATTTTGGTACGGTTCGTAGAATAGTAGCAAAATGCTGTTCACACGGTTATTATTCTTTGAGCCATCCTATTGGCTGTCACACAATACATTGTTGTATCTTAAGCGTTGATTGGGTAACGCAAGCTTTATAAAGGTTACGTAAGGTATTTCGATAATCTAGGCAACGCTGCTGCAAAGTCAACCTAGCGATCAATTTTAATTCATCATTATGTATTAACTAATGACAAGGTCCCAGTTACTCAGTTTCTAGTAGTTAGTGGTTCAGTTAAGTTAATCAGTAGAAGTTCTTCTCCTCCAGAACTGCCTGCGTTGCATAGGGGAGGTCCAGGTTTCCTCTGAAATCAGGGGATTTTCCTGGCTGGCACCAGGCTAATTGCTTTATAGCACATTTGTCCATCTGTGACAGTTAAATAAAGTTGTGTGGCCAAGCAGCATCTGGCATGTGCAGCAGCCAGCCAAGCCTAATAAATTGTGTTGTAGTCAATTTATCGTTGTGGAATAATTATAGTGTGAACGTATCATATTCCGCTGACAGGAACTTCTGTGACTTCTTCTGTGATTTATTCGCATTTATCTTTCACTTATCTTGTAAAATCGGCACTATTTCTGTTTTAATCTTCTTCTGTATACTAGGGAGTAGTTCATTTCTCCATAGTCCCATAAACGAATTTAATGATGACCATGCAGGTCAATTTCAGCTTAGCCTAAAAAAAACTTATTATTACACGGGAAGATATCAGTCGATAGTTTCTCCACAGAAATAATGTATTGGGTTTATTGTCAGTGGCATAAACTCTAAGATCATGATGGACTGCTACCATAAGTGTTAAAAAGGCTTACCTAAACATGTTTTTTGTGAAGGAATCTTGTGCTTGATGGACTTTAATAGTGGTCAAGCCTTCCAGGGTGTTGGCAAAGTGAGATTGAACAGGTGTACGAGCAAGAGACTGTAACCTTGTTACCTCTCGAGAAACGCGGAGGAAACGCCTTCCATACCATATATAAGCTAAGATGGGAGGTATTGAGCACAACGCCAGCCAGTAGTTCGCAATGGCAGGGAGTGAAAACATTAATGTTACGTCAGCGATTAGCGCAGACATACCGACTGCGAAAGGAAACACATCGTCAAGTTGTCCAACATCTGCAGAGAAACGGTTTAGGATTCTTCCTACGGGGTTGGTATCAAAGAAAAGAACTGGAGACCTCACAACAGCGCGTGTCATCTTGTTGTGTAGAGCTGTTGTACATGTTAGTACTGTTTGGTATATCAGAAATGGCCGAAGAAACCATAAGATTGTACCAAGAAGTCTTAGACAGATGTAGGTGATGATGCTGCCGCGATCACCAGGATGGTCCCATGATACATCGGTCCAATTGCTCATCACCACACCAGGTAAACTACCTATGACTGAGAAAATCAAATTGATAAATATTACCAAATATATGCTATTACGCTAATGATCGAAAATGGATATTTCAGAACCTCAATACGGGCACTACGTACAGTAATTCGGATGATCGCGAGTGCTATACGGGATTTATGTGCAATAAGCGATATTTTGAAAGTTATGATATTTTCACGAGTGCAATTTTGGCGAGTGCAATTTTAGAACATTCAAAATATCACTCATTATATATATATATATATATATATATATTATATATTATATATCCTTCCACAAGCATCCAGTACGAACTGTCAAATTTCAAAATTAAACTAATTATAATGTAACGGTTTCTTTCATTCACCTTGATGAAGGCCATTGTACAGGGCCGAAATATAGGTGTTTCAGTTTTAGTTATACTAATTTATACTAGTTTCTGGACTTACGAATAGCTAGGCAGGAATTATTCTGAATCATTTTTAAAAGCCAATGTTTTTCGAAAAAAGAGTAAGCAACGCAAAACGTGAAGTCATTTGTGAATTTTGCAAATCATGGTTCATTGGAAGGTTTAATACTAGATCGTTATAGACTAACAGGTTTAGCTAATTTTACGTTTCTAAGTATAGAAAACGTCAATAAAATTAGTTAAGAATTCAGCAGTGACTCAGTGGTACTAACTATAAGAACAATGCCTATATTATAATTAGCTACTTTAAGATAACGATACATATCTTGTAAAACCATATTGTTATTTTTAGGACTTTGGTACACTTAGCTCTAGTATGTAAGAGTACCTTGTAACTTGGCATGTATTTGTAAGCTTTTGTTCGGTATCTTTTTTAACTGATGAAGGCCGAAGGCCGAAACGTTTTAGATTTTTTTAATAACAGTCCTGGGTTGCTCTAGTGCGCATTAATATTCAATTTTATAACTACTACTGCAGACAAGAACTGGGAATCAATTTGTATTGATCCTCTTGGCTGGACTAGCCGTTGGCTGAAAACATTTGGACATTATATACACACTTTATATTATATTATATTGATGAGCTCAGAAAGAGCGAAACAGTACTGTATGCAGATTGAGTATTATAGCTCCTTAACTTTGGTTTTGTTGAGCACTCTATTTCAGATTGTACCATTGCTGTTTGCATTAATGCTCCGTAGTTTGAGCACTTTGGCATGGTACAGTGAACCTTTTAAACTGCCTTGTTGCAAGCTTGCTTGCTTCATAGCTAAGGTTCAGTCTGAAATCTCTGTTCTGCAGTGATGAGCTCACAAAGAGCGAAACAGTACTGTCTGCAGATTGAGTATATATATATATATATATATATATATATATATACAGCCGCGTGCAAAAATTCTGACCCCCCATGACAATTATATACCTATATATGGGTTGAATCATGGGTAATCCAAAAATGTGCCTTTCAGTTAGTTTTCTAACAACAAATATATCAGGTAGGATTGAAAAATGTGCCAGTAAAACATTTTTAGATCATATGGGTCCATCAGTTAAAGAAAACAAGTGCTATTTTCAGTTTTAGTTGTACTAATTTATTCCATGCGTTTGCCACTGGGTCCGGTCGATCGAAACGCTGCTATGACTTCAAGGAACTCACTGTATTCTGAACTTTACTTTCTCCGCGTCGCACTAACTAGGTTTATATTCTATTTCCCTAAATGTGGCTGAAGTATTCACTAAATTGCATTCAAACCTTGGAACCTAAGTTTAAGTTTATGATCAATTTGAAACACGTTCTATTTTATCTTATGGCAGTTCCACCAGTCGTTTGCAATTCTGCCAAACAAACTGAACCAAATTCAACACTTCAAAGCCAAACTCAGCTAAAATATTGTTGCCGTTATTAAGTCTGCAAAAGAGCTAAAATTTCACTGGGAACACACCAGTTTTGTTTCCGTTTTTTTGCGACGTAATTATTTCGCATAGGAAGTATTGATCAAACATTTTTTATTTTATTTTATTCAGAATTGAATGCGGGCGGTTTTCGTTTTGATGTTCGCGATGCATATTTAACTTACATTCTGACATGTCTTGCAGTTAACGACTTTAGAACTATAATTTTTAAGTTATATAAAATGGTTAATATTTAATCAAACTGTGTATCTTTGAATGATTGTCGGGAATACCAACAAATTTACAACCTTGTGAGGCCAAAGTAAATAAAGGTTTACTTATGAATAAGTCTCAATGTGAGTTTAACTGACGACCAATTGTAAAATTTATGTAATACGCAGGAAAAAATATTTTTACACAAGACCAAAACCATTTAATTTTGGTCCATAATTTAAACAGGTTAAAAAAACTTCGGTTCTGATCTTTCTTCCCTTTCCAATAACTAAATGCGATTTTTACAAAAGCATTGCGGACTTCATAAAAAACATTTTTTAGCTACGCTGTGTTTAATTAATTTGGTTGACTGTTTGGCAGAATCGCACACATCGAACCATAATATAGAACGTATTTCACAATGATAATACGCTTAAACCTAGGCTCCAAGGTTTGAAATCAATTTAGTGAATACTTCAGCCTCATTCAGGGCAATTGAGTAAACCTAGCTAGTGCGACGTGGAGAAATTAAAGTTCAGAATACAGTGAGTTCCTTGAAGTCATAGCAGCGTTTCGGTCCACCAGACCCAATGGAAAACGTATGGAATAAATTAGTATAACTAAAACTGAAAATAAAACTTGTTGTCTTCAACGGATAGGCCCATATGATCTAAAAATGTTTAACTCGTACATTTTTCAATCCTACCTGATATCTTTTTTGTTAGAAAGATGTCTGAAAAGCACATTTTTGGATTACCCATGATGCAACCGATATAAGTATATAAGTATATAATTTTCATGGGGGGAGGGGGGGTTACAACTTTTTCACGCGGCTGTATATATATATATATATATACAGTCATTGCCAAAAAGGTTGTTTAGCAGAACATAATATAATACTATAATATCCATTGTTTTGGGCTATTTTCTAAACCAAGATAATAGGCCAAAACAATGGATATTAAAGTATTATATTATGTTCTGCTGGACAACCTTTTTGGCATTGACTGTATATATATACAGTCGATCCAGGAAAGGTTGTCTAACAGAAAAGTCAATTACACACATATAACTGTCACGTGTCCGTTTATACAGAATAGATTAAATTCGCTGGTGTCGATCTCGAGTTGCTAAGCCCCGCGGCCCGGAGAGTATAGTAAACGAGGAGATTCTGAAGAAAGAATACTCGAGTTCCAGAATGGTTTGGCAGCAAGTTTAGGAGAGACACACAAATTGGATAAATGCAGTATCAGTTTACAGGAAGGTTGTGTTTGAATTCATCTCGATTCGACGAGTAAACATTTGCGTTTAATTCTAGAGGTTTGGTCGTGCTTAATGTGCACGAGCGCGTAGGGCGAGTACAATTTGAGCTTTTTGGAAACCATCTGATTGACTTTTAATTAAATACATGGACAGATGAGCGGAACAAATAAGCTTTGCTTCTGTTTATTCAGGTACGTAATTTTCTCAAAATAGCGCAATGACGGGGTCAACACCGTTCAAGCGCAAACTAAACTTGCCTATTAACTCAAACCAAGCGCAATTTACTGCATATTGTTTTCCTTTTTCCCCCTTAGGCTTTCATTATAAAATATTGGGTAAAAATATTAGATAGTGAATGCTAGAGAACATTAAGTTTGGGAAACTTTTTGAAGAAAGTTCGATATGTATAAATTGGAATCACAACACAACTGGTATGAAGTCATGCACATCAGGCAAGACCATTCAACAATTAGTATTACAAAGTAAAAACGTTCAATAATAAATAATACGTAGGGAGGTTTGCTTCAGTAACTAACTAATAACTAATGTCTTGCGATGTTTCAATCATTTAAATCAACCACGTAATTTAGTCTAGAATTAAAACTGTTGGTTAGCTTCGCAGATAAAAATAATGAAGCAAGACTAATTTTTGAATATTTAATCTTTTCTTAATAAGTAGCATTTTCTTCAATTTTCTTCAATGCATTATTTAAAATAAACAGATGTTTCTGTATTGCAACCGTTGTATTTTTTAAATGATTATATGCAGTCAAACTAAAAAGTTCTTCATACTACACAGGACAGTTTAGTTTTTTTTATTCTAGAAGCCAAGTGAACTATGCATGCATCAGCACGCATTCAGCTCCGGTCGAACTGAATGAGTCATAATGATTCAATGATTGTTCTTCATATGTAAACTACAAATTAAAGAACGGAAAAATAAAGCTAGAGCTTGCATCTATGCTGTCAGTAAATTAAGCCGACTTAATAACTCGCTATCAACTCAGTACTTAGTGTTGTAGAGTCGAACATCCAACGGCGAAACGGCCGAATATTATTTATTCAAACGTAGTATTTTATTTAAAATTGAACAAGTTCGTATATCAGGATGATCTCAAGGAACACTGAGTTATTACTCTCTCGCCAATCGCCCCTTGAATTTAAATATCGTGACCAGATAACACAATGTTTGTCCTTGCGGTCTGCATGGTAATTCCATTCACGACCAAACTTCTATAAACGGAAATATTTACTCGTCAAATCCAGATAAAACGCAACAGTTTCTGTAAACTGATACTGCATTTATCCAATTTGCGTCTCTCTCCTGTATACTTGCTGCTAAACCATTAATTCTGGAGCTCGAGTATATTCTTTCTTCCGCCGAGAATCTTCTCGTTTTCTATATCTCCGGGCCGCGGGTCTTACCAACTCGCGAAACCAGCGAACCACAGGGAGTTAATATATTCTGTATATACGGTCACGTGACAGTTATATGTGTGTAATTGACTTTTCTGTTAGACAACCTTTCCTTGATCGACTATATATATATATACACAGCGAAGTGCAAAAACATTGACCCCCCGCTCCTGAACTATATCAATATATCGGGTACATTATGGGTATAGGAGTATGCAACTACAGCCAAATATCCGCGCGCGTTTGCAAATCATCATAGCGAAGACTTGTGTAGTTGATTTAAATTTCAAGAATTTATCTAGAATACAACACTTTTACTCGGAACAGGCAGGAAAGTTTAAAGTAAAGTAAATGCACTCTCTATTTTCTGTTTGGACAAATATTTTTCCTGATTATATATTATAAATTAATGTTTCCGTTAGCAGAACGTAACGCGGACGGAACTACATGCCGAATTTCATCTGCGAAGCAAGAATTCAACGCTATTTTTGAAACTGTTTCGCGGAAAATTGAAGAGATTAAAATAGCTTAAAGGTTTACACAATTTCATAAATTTATTGACAACAAATTCATAAAATATTTAATTATATTGAGTAAGAAACGGATAGAAATTAACGTATCCCATATCATTGCCATATTTTATGGTATTAAACGATTCTAAAAAATTCTAATAAACTCTTACTTATTCCTCTTGAAATTCTCTTATCCAGTTTTATTCAAGGTTCAAACATAGTTAATAGAGTGGAATGGTTAGGAAACCCGGCAAACTTCAAAAGGGCTAACAAAGGCGATGCGATTGAGGTTGGAAGGGGGCAAGACAAAAGATTGTGCACTATCATAGTTCATTAGCGTTCCCTGAACGACTGAACTCACACGTTTCTATTGGCTGATTGACTAACATGTTGGAATTTCTATTGTCTTTTGTGCACGTTCAAGGTTGAAAAAAGCTAACAAAGACCTATAACAAAGAAGGTCCCCGAGTTTCCTAACCATTCCACTCTATTAACTATGGTTCAAAGGGATCCTGTTTTTATGGTATAATGTTTTTAGTAAAAGCTTTTATGAAAGGTACGTTCGATAATTCTTGGATTCGCATCGCTGAATGTTCTTTTTATTGTTGCACAGTTTTCTTTCATTTTTAAAAGGTATTTTGTATGCTATTTAAATTGTGACGAAACTGTTTATTTAGCTTCGCCATTAAACCAAAAACGTTAGCAGCTATGGTCCCATTTAACAATATCACTTTATTGTGAATCATAGTTTCCTAATTTCGTAAATAACGAGCCGTGACAAACGTTTGAATATTTAATTTTCGAAGTTTCCTTTTGTAATTATATTGCAGCTAAAAATAACAGCATTTTTTGTTTATCAGATTGTGAATTTCGACTCATCGGGATCAGCTAAAAATAAACATTACACAACAGTTAAAGAAAACGATTCGATGTTCAAACTGTAAGAGGTTTCCTTACGTTACACTATAAAGTGTTTATTTTGCTTTGTCGATACGTTACCCAACTATAAGCCAGGCTCTTGTGCAGTCTGTGCATCCGGTCAGCTCCGGTCAGTACATATGAATCCTTTCATTCTGCTCTTTGAAACGTTATATCAGTCTAATAACACTGATCAGTTCAGTCTTCACAGAAGTAGAAGACAGAGAACGGAATACCTGCGCTGATAGCGAGCTGAATTTTTTCATCGCTCTCAGTTTTGGTTTAGAATCACTGACAACAAATGTAGAATGTCAAAGTTTCAAACGAATTGATATTGGCCCTGAACCCACAGATCAGGTGTAATCACATCTCCTCTTCATCGGTTATCTCGATATTTAGGTCATCAGAAGATAACCTAACAGCTTTACAAATAGCTCTGAATTCACGCTTCGAACCTGAAACTTCGGCATGATCATTTCCCGTTCTCTTTCAGCCGACCAGGGATATGTTCTGTTTTGCAAATATTCGATCTAACAGTAAATATATAGAGTGCATTTAAATACTCAGGTTTATTTAAGCTGTCCTGCCTGTCCCGAGTAAAAATGTTGTATTCTAGATGAAATCTTGAACTTTAAATCAACTGCATAAGTCTTCGCTATGACGATTTGCAAACGCGCGCGGATATCGGCTGTAGTTGCATTTTAATGACTTTACTCCTACCCATAATGCACCCGATATAGTTATATAGTTGAGGAGTGGTGGGTCAAAGTTTTTGCACTTCGCTGTATATATATATATATATATAATCAGAATAAAGGTGAAAGAGATAAAAATGTGCCCAGAGTGGGATAACCGTGGGTACTCTCGGCATTTTCTCTTTCTGGGTCGAGATAGGTCGAGAGTACCCGAGAGTACCCACGAGTACCCACGGTTACGTTCCACAATGACACCATCAACTGGCTGCGTTGCCAGCGTGGTTGATCCTGATGGTGTAGTGGTAACACAGCGGACTAGTATGCCGAGGCTTCAAATCCCACTCAGGGCACATATTTTCTCTTTCACCTTTATACTGATTATTTATATATTGAGATGGGTTTCTTCTACTGAAACTGTTTATATAAATAAGTTATTTATATATATAACTTAAGTGACAAAAGCATTCAGTGCTATTGAACGGGTGACTGAATACACGTGAGGAATTTGAAAACGCACTGTGAAATGTACGATTTTTGCACATAATTAGAAAGCTCTGAGGAATAAAGCTAGGAGTGATGTTGAACTAAGTTTCAACCAGGCTACGTTTCCAAAACTTATTCATGAAACTAAACAAAATTTCACATAGATCAAAGTTAGGTATCTCGAATATACTAAAGTAGGAACAATTTGTTTTGGTAACTTCCTCCAAAACCCTCAGATGTATGCTAAACGTAGCCATTATTACGTCGGTCTAGTATGCGGGTCAACGGGTTAGAGTAGTCGAGGTGACGAGTAATCCTTCCCACAATGCACCCGATATAGTGATATAGTTGGATTTGTCAGAATTTTTGCAATTTTTGCAATACACTCGTTTTCAAAAACATTGCTTTTGATTTATTTATATATATATATATATATATACCTTATGTTCTCCATTGTTTTAGCTGTCAAATTTGACAAGAATACAAAAGGTATATATATATTTGCAGTACAATGATTTTGAAAACGGATTAAGGTTAATAGAAATGGCAAAGACAGTCAACTCATAAATGTAATTTTTTTTTACAGTTATGAGTTCACTGCCTTTGCCATTTCTATTAATATTATGGAATTACGGTCTGTGAATCCTTGGATCCTCGTAGCTGGACTATCCGTTGGCTTAAGACATTTGAATTTTTATATACAGTCAATTGCAGAAATATATATATATATATAATGTGTATAAAATGAAGGTAGTTAATCCAACGATGTGCTTCTAGTAGAAGGATCAAATACTTGATTCTACACTCTGCTTCGGTATTTAGAGTTGAATAATGGTTTTGAGGTGAAGACAGAGAACTTCTTACTAATCCTTTAATTAAAAAACGTTTCGGCCGTTCGGCCTTCTTCAGTTAAAATTTGTTTTAAAAAGTTAAAAAGTTAAAATTTACAAACGTGTAGGTAGTTTTATATACTAACTGAATGATAAGAATCTACATAATATGAATAAAGTTCGACACGTAGAGAACTCTTGGGATTAAACATAACAATAAGATATTTATAATCTCTAAGGAGAAGTAAACTATTCTGAGAACGTGATTATGCAGAGTAAAAGTTAGACATGTAAACAGCTATTGGGATTAAGAATGATAGACTAATAAAATACTAGTAGTACTCCAAGTTATCGCTAATGAAAGAAGGATTAATTAACGACTCCAATAAAAAGTGAACTATTTAAAGACTGCGATTATGTAATAGACCAACAAAGTATCTTCTGCTATACAAAAGAAAGATTTCAAGTGTCGCAGTCATATGTCTAAGCATAATGAATCATTTTCTTGGATTTGAACTCCTGTCTTTTGTTCAACCCGTCCGGTTGCAGAGTACGTAACTGTGCCGCCCAATATGCTTCTCTGGTCAATAATTTTCTATCAATCATTTTCTATCATCAGAGCTTCCAAAGTGCAAAGATCGGTTTTACTTAAACCCAAGTTGAAAGCTAAGAGGAAGATTATTCCACTAGTTGTAGATTACAATCCGAAACTCCCTAATATTTCTCGAATTTTAGGGAAACATCTTAATCTTTTAGCAACGCCAGTGCTTAAAGAGATATTTCCTCCTAAGTCTCTGCTGCCAGCATATAGGAGAACAAAGAATCTCAAAGAAATTTTAGGCCCTCTAAATTTAAAGAGCATTCACAAACTTCGGAATTAATAGAATTATGATGTTTCAAATGTACAAAGAAATGCGATCTATGTAACAACTTTTTTATGCAAGCAGATCATATTACCAGTTTTTCTACAGGTTGCAGGTATAAAATTAAGGAAACAGTTACTTGTACATCAGCCGGAGTTATTTATGTAGTTTCCTGCAATAAATGTAAGCTACAATATGTGGGTTCCACTTCAACGCAATTCAAAATTAGATTTCGAAATCAAAAAACCTCTGAGTACCAACAAGAAAACATGCGAAGTAGCTATCCACTACAATGAAAGCCCACATTCTCTATCAGATTTCAGCTTTATTTGCATAGAAAAAATTAAGGAACAAAAACATGATTGATAGAAAATTATTGACCAGAGAAGCATATTGGGCGGCACAGTTACGTACTCTGCAACCGGACGGGTTGAACAAAAGACAGGAGTTCAAATCCAAGAAAAGGATTCATTATGCTTAGACATATGACTGCGACACTTGAAATCTTTCTTTTGTATAGCAGAAGATACTTTGTTGCTCTATTACATAATCGCAGTCTTTAAATAGTTCACTTTTTATTGGAGTCGTTAATTAATCCTTCTTTCATTAGCGATAACTTGGAGTACTACTAGTATTTTATTAGTCTATCATTCTTAATCCCAAGAGCTGTTTACATGTCTAACTTTTACTCTGCATAATCACGTTCTCAGAATAGTTTACTTCTCCTTAGAGATTAGAAATATCTTATTGTTATGTTTAATCCCAAGAGTTCTCTACGTGTCGAACTTTATTCATATTATGTAGATTCTTATCATTCAGTTAGTATATAAAACTAAAGGATGGATGTGATGTAAAGTCACTGGTAAGCTGTAGTGCTAAGTGTGCACGCCCTACGAGGGAAAGAGGTTACATGTCTGGCGCTCTACCAACTGAGCTATCAAGTCAGATGAGAGCAATCGTGGGTATTGGTGCGTTTTATGGGGTCACGGCGATTATATATGTATATGTAGTTATGATAGGAAATCATGTTTGCCGCGTAGCACTAGTAAGTGTAAAGGATGGATGTGATGTAAAGTCACGTGGTAAGCTGTAGTGCTAAGTGTGCATGCCCTACGAGGGAAAGAGAAAAAATCTCTGACCGAAGTGGGACTCGAACCCAACGACCTCCAGGTTACATGTCTGGCGCTCTACCAACTGAGCTATCAAGTCAGATGAGAGCAATCGTGGGTATTGGTGCGTTTTATGGGGTCACGGCGATTATATATGTATATGTAGTTATGATAGGAAATCATGTTTGCCGCGTAGCACTAGTAAGTGTAAAGGATGGATGTGATGTAAAGTCACGTGGTAAGCTGTAGTGCTAAGTGTGCATGCCCTACGAGGGAAAGAGAACAAATCTCTGACCGAAGTGGGACTCGAACCCAACGACCTCCAGGTTACATGTCTGGCGCTCTACCAACTGAGCTATCAAGTCAGATGAGAGCAAGTATATAAAACTACCTACACTTTTGTAAATTTTAACTTTTTAACTTTTTAAAACAAATTTTAACTGAAGAAGGCCGAACGGCCGAAACGTTTTTTAATTAAAGGATTAGTAAGAAGTTATCTGTCTTCACCTCAAAACCATTATTCAACTCTCTCTCTCTCTCTCTCTCTCTCTCTATATATATATATATACAGTCAAAGGCAGAAATGTTGTCCACTCAGATAGTCATATATACCAATACCTAATGAGATGTATAAACTATCTAATAAGATTCATGAGACACGTGGACTTCATTTGCGCGTTTCATTTCAATCAAGGAGTGTGCAATAAACCTGTGAAACGAAATCTAGTCAATAGTAAACACAACAAAACAATGGCAATAGTGACCAATAGTGCGTAACAATCTAGTAACTGTTTCACTGGAATAGACTAATGTAGCAATTGTTTATTTTGTTGTATCGGACAGCTGAATTTGCGTAGTTTGTAGGATTATTTCTACAAGGATGTCTTTTTCATGGGGCAATAATGTTGACCCATGTTTTTTTGCCAAAATGGAAACCCTATCCTTGATACCACACATTGAAGAACAAATTGCCTTACCTGGTGTAGAAATAACAACAAACAACAAACCGACAATCAGTGGAATGGCAATTCCAGCTCTCAAGTAGATCCAGTAACTTTTCCACGAGATATTACCAGTATCTCTGTCCTCTTCAACTACTGAAAGCCCTTTGCCATGGTTTTCATGCATTTCGTCGCCTTTAGGAACGGAAGAAGTTTCATCTTCAATAACGCCATCGCTAGGTAGGGAGATCTTGCTGTTAGCTTTGTCTCTGATGAAGTCTTGGTAACAGGTTTCATTTACTATTTTTCCCTTTTCCATTACAATCACTCGATCCGAATGCTCCAGGTACTGATGTTGATGGGTAACTAGAATTCGAAGTCTTCCCCCGAGCATTCCACAGATGCATTCCTTAAATATATGTTTGCCTACCTTGAGGTCCACTGCACTAAGTGGGTCATCCAAGAGATAAATATCAACATCTGCATACACAGCGCGTGCTAGGCTGACGCGTGCCCGCTGCCCACCACTCAACGCGATTCCTCGTTCACCTATAACAGACATGTCGCCGTTAGGAAAAAGTTCGAAATCCCTACTCAGGTCACATGCTTTAATTACTTTTTCATACTTCTGATAATCGAAAGGGAGATCGAAAGTGATGTTTTCTCGAACAGTTCCAAGGAATATCCAAGGCACTTGTGGAACATGAGCGATGGTACCTCTTAGGTTTATTTTACCGCGGGTACTGGGAACCTCTCCAAGAATAGCAGAGAGCAGTGTAGACTTACCGCTACCTACGGCACCTATCACTGTAATCAGGTCATTCTTCCACGCGCGTAAGCTGACATCATGTAAAACGTTCCATTCTTCGCCAATTCCAAAATTAATCGTTAATTCTTCTACATCTAAAAAGGTGTTGACATGTTTTCGGTCGGCATCACCCCTCATATTTGAATAAGTCGAATGTCGTCTGCACTCAGGCTTTGAGAATACCAGTTCCGAGTCCGTGAGAAACTTTCCAATTCTTTTCTCCGATATACGACAGTTTTGTAATCTCTCAAGTCCATAACCTAGCACAAAGTGAGCAGCATTCTTCAGTGTTGAGAAAGCCATCATGACTGGGAAGATTACAGTGACACTGGCTTGGCGATCAGTGAAAACCAGGCACAGTACAACTACAAACATGGCCAAAGTTGATGTGTGAAAAGCTGTAAGCAAGGCTACAATGGACCATCTTTTTCTCAACTTATTTAATTCCATCCTGCAATTGAAATAAATAAACATTATTAATTAAACTCCTTTTCGCACGAAGAACTGAATGTTCATACATTGAAGTACTGATATTAATAGATGGTTATTCCGTATATTTAGTTTTTTTCTTTCGCAAGGATATAAATCCGGATGAATTGATTAACATTGTATTCAGTATTAAACTTATAACGTCGCGTAAGATACCTGAGATTCAATAATCTTGTGATTGTTACCATTTACATAGCAGAGCAGGTAAATAGGATTACCTTAAAAAGCAAAAGGGCAGAGAAGGAGAAAGACGTTAACATTGTAAGGTATCATTCAACCGCTGATGCTTACTAGATAAAACTATGCGTTAATGGTGGGAGGTTAGTCCGACTAAATGAATCACCTTTGTTCTAGAAAATTAAAAAGTTAACGAATTTTCGATAGTTTACCGTAGTATGTCCTCATATTTACCATGTTTTGCGTCATCGCATGGTCAACATTGTTGTGAGTTTGATCATAGCTTAAAGGGAACCTCGGCTGAAAAACAATGTTTGTTCTCAGGTGTTTGCTATGCATGCCTAAGTCTGTTTCTCTGTTTGTCTCCAGTATATTGTACACTAGATGTCATTTATGCACCGATATTCCTGTCGATAAAACTCATTTGAATTCCCTGCGCGCCGTCATCTTGGATTTTATGACGTCACAGTGTTGCCCTATTGTCAGAAAAGAATAGCTCTTTTGTTGTGTAACAATAGGGGCAACACTGTGACGTCATAAGATCCAAGATGGCGGCGCGCAGGGAATTCAAATGAGTTTTGTCGACAGGAATATCGGTGCATAAATGACATCTAGTGTGCAATTTACTGGAGACAAACACAGAAACAGACTTAGGCATGCATAGCAAACACTTGAGAACAAACATTGTTTTTCGACCGAGGTTCCCTTTAACGAAAAACATAGTAAATAAGAGATTATACCACGGTAAACGATCGTAAATTTGTTTTTACAACAACAACCGAGAAATTGTCAAGCGGAAGATCTTTGAAAACAAGAGCAATTGTACTCGAGAGAAAGGAGATTCTAGCGCGCGCTCGTCTATAACGAAGTCTGTATCGCGAGAAATGACGTAATCGATGATATGTCTATATCTCCCATGGCGATAAGTCAATCAGAACACGAGAAACTAAGCAGTTATCGTAAGAAAAAATTGTTACTGCCATTTGTGTTTCAGGCACCAAGATATGTAACTATGTTATAAAGACCACGTTGGTATAAAAACATAGTTTCTTCGGTGATCTTTTCCACTTGTTTGAATTATATATTTAGTGAGAAGGTATGATAATAATTACCCTTTATTGTAACCACGTTTCTGGATATTTACCCACTTTCTTGTTTGTATAATGTTGCTTTAGTCAGCCAAGTTCCCACGCGCGCGTCTGTCAACGCGCGGAACCACAGTCACGTGACTGAGTTTTGCCAGCACAACAGTCGGATCAGTTCGTTCGCGTTGTTACTTTCAAGATTTCACGATTTTTTACATTTGTTTAGCAAGCCAGGAACCTCACAAGGTGATATTAATGTATTTGTGCCGCATATCCGCCTTAGTTTGTAATTTTGTTGTGTTTTTGCCTTGTATTTTGGTGTAATTTTGACTCGTATTCGTTTGTTCATTCGTAAGCTTATCTACCGTATTGCTGTTATTTACGTTACAGCTTTGCGTTTTCCGAAGAGAAATTAGTATAGAAAGTTCCAAAACAACCGTCGAAGGACAGTCGCTATATATAATCATGTCATTGTATGGCTCCTCCCAGCTGTGCATCTTTACTGTTCTTATCCCATGATGATCTCTTTCAGTAATGTGATACATAACTTGTCTCCATAGTTACTTACTTTCGTGTTTGTATAATGACATCATTATATGGCTCCTCCCAGCTGTGCATCTTTACTGTTCTTATTCCCATGATGATCTCTTTCAGTAATGTGATTCGCCTGTCGGTTATTCTTGCTGTTTTACGGTAGATATTAGCACACTGGGTAGTACCATAAGCCTGGAAAGGAAATAAATACAGACAGAAATCAAGACAATGCAGCAAAGCAAAGAAAAATAAGGTTTTTCTAAATAAATGTTTTGATATTAAAAAAATCGTGTTCTTATATAACAATCAAATGACATCAGTGTTTCGACAACAATGCGGCCCTAAAAAAATTATCAGTCACGCGGTATTTCTGTATTGTACGATTTTCCATTTTCCATTGTCACACAGATGAGAGTAATCCCGAGCCCTTTACTTCGGACGGCTTGGAAAACTGAATTTCCACCGCATATAAGTGAGCATGCGCATGGCCAACAATTGACAGAAAGTAAACAGCAGGATGGAGGTTTATGTCGCTTGCGTGGCAGAATATATATCTTGAGACGAAAAGTCGCATCATAGAGTTCACCATACATGGCAGACACCAATTTGCAAGTGCAACAAGTGAACACAAATTGAATTGATGATTTTGTTGACAAATACATGTAAAATTAATGCTAGCTCTACTACGAACAAGCCAGACTGGGATTTGAACCGCACAACGTCTAAATAGTGGTAACGAGCTGTTACAGTAATGCCCATGGTAACACATTTAAAACAGGCAATTTGCTATGGCTCTACAATCCCGTCGTTTCACGAGGTCGCACCAAAAGGTTTCACCAGACCTGGACTGGACCTTCGAGGATCATCAATGTCTTAACAGATTCTGTGTATCGGATGCAGTATGCAAGACCACTAACAGCAGTGAGAAGAAAGAGCGTTTGGACGATTTTATACTTTACCTTTTCAAACTTAGAAGTATCATGGAGCTCAAGCTCAAGATAATGTAGGATCTCGCATAACTCATAAACTACAAAAGCCCCTACCAAAGAAGGTAACGAAAGTGAAGAAGATTGGGACGAGTGTTATGTTACACAGAAGCCGTGAAAACTAACGGTTGGACAACACATTTCTGAATACCAAGGAAACGAAACCATGCCGGATGCGTGTACTCTAAATCCAGTGTCGTTAGAGAAATAACAGGCGGAACATTAAAATAACAAAATTGATGCTGAGCAGGAGGCACAAGGAGACAACGGCAACCAAAAACAGGTTGAACAGCAAGGTGCAGAGCTATATGCTAAGGGATTTTGTTCAAAAAAAAACTGAGAACAATAAGAGCCTGCGCGGGAAGACATTGCAGATATTGTCCATCGGAGCCAAACCCACATCAGCAGTTTGTTGAATGGATCACTGGAAAGGAATATCAGGAACCTCAGCGGTTTGGCGAACGGATCACAGGAAAGGTTCGTCAGGAATCTTAGTGGATTGGTGAACTGATCACAAGAAACAAACTTCAGGAACCTCAGCACTTTGGCGAATGGTTCACAGGAAATGAACGTCAGGAACCTCAGTGGTTTGCATGAATGGTTCACAGGAATTAAACGTCAGGAAAATCATCGGCTTGGTGAGTAGATTACAGTAAAACAACGTCAGGAACCTAGCGCTTTGTTGAATGGATCACAGCAAACGAACGTGAGGAACCTCAGTGGTTTAGGGAATGGATCACAGGACTGGAGGTACGTCAGGAACCTCAGTGGATTGGTGAACTGATCACAAGAAACGAACTTCAGGAACCTCAGTACTTTGGCGAATAGATCACAGAAAATGAACGTCAGGAACCTCAGTGGTTTGCTGAATGGATCACAGGAATAGAACGCCAGGAAAATCATCAGTTTGGTGAGTAGAACACAGTAAAACAACGTCAGGAAACTCAGCGCTTTGTTGAATGGATCACAGCAAACGACAGTAAGGAACCTCAGTGGTTTGGGGAATGGATCACAGGGAAGGTACATGTACGTCAGGAACCTCAGCGGTTTGGTGAATCGATCACAGGTTTGGTGAACTGCATGAACCTTTAGGTGTGAGAACATTTATGGAGGGGTAGAGTGTAGTACATGCGCGGTTACTATGTGCGCGTTAGTTCCGTCTGGTCGATTTATGTTCTTATGTTAAGTGTCATAGTTGTTGGATTAGTTGGGATTAAAGCCTAGTTAGATGTTTTTGTAAGCTAGGCCTCGTTACAGAAGGCCAGAGAAATTCGCCTAAACTTTTAGACTTGATAACTTTAATTACCGTGTATGTATGAAAAGAAAATCCAAACTAATGGCTATTCTTCGTTAGTTGAAGACTGATGCACTGTTTCAGTATCCGAGAAGCGGCCACTCGGGAGTCAAGAAGCTGGCGACAATGAAAAACGATATCAGTTCCGAGGGTAAGCTTAAATGTTTCCCGAGCTCCAATGCTGGGCTGTCGGCCAACTTCGTAAATGTAGCCATGGCCTGGCAGCCGCTCTTGACGCGGACAGCGAGAGAGATTAATCTCAAAACCAGAAAGCTGCGTAAATGTTGAATACGGTATCGGCGACAGCTCATCAAAGTCAAGGCTTTAGCAACAGTTGAATGCTTGCACAATCCACAACGTGCACATCACCTTCAATTAATATAGTACCCTTGTTTTGACTGACAGAAAGATTTTTAATACGTCTTACGTGGTTCTTGTGCATTTGAACGATCTTTAAATCAGTTTCGATTATGGTGAATGTTTCTACTCGTGTCTGATGAAAAGTTTCGGCAAAGAGCTCCACCGGCCTTTAAGGGCGCTGCAATTGTGTTTTAGCGTCTTATTAAATGATCGTAATGAGATTTCAAATTTTGATCTTGAAAAGATAGAGTATTCGCATTTATAGCCCGCGTTGTGTCGTAGTTATATCATAAAATCAATAGACCACACATTTATATGTGTTTACTGGCGAAATAACGCACTTGGGATGTTGGGAGTACAAAAGAAATGTTTGAAAATAATACCTTGTTAGATCTAACTTGGAATATGCCGACGTGATTTGGGACAGTTGCACTGAATCGGATTTTCAGCTGTTAGAAGACATTTAATACGAAGCAGCAACAATAGTCACTGGCGCAATGAAAGGAACCAGTCGTCAAAGTTTATTGCAAGCGGTCAGATGTCAAGATGGCCGTCTATTTTCTGCTCTTGTAAATTTCTCCTGTTTTTTGTCTTTTTCTCGTTGTGTAAGGTATGGTATCATAAGTTAATATCTTATTTACCATGGCAGAAGCTCAAGTCGTAACTAAAGGGATGTTACGCTCTATTCTAGATGAAGTTATGGATAAAAAGCTTGCTCCAATTCTAAATTCGATCGAATTCGTCTCCAAGGAGTACGAAGATGTTAAAAAGAGGATTCAAGAACTAGAAAACGCTATCAAGGAAAATAAGGAACTTAAGCAGCAAGTCTCTCAATTGACTAATGAGCTTTATCAATGCAAGATAGAAGTTGATAATCAAGAACAGTATCTTCGAAGAGAGTGCCTTGAGATCAGAGGTGTCCCAACTGCAATGCACGAAAATACCAGCGAACTCGTTAAAAAAATTGGATCGCTAATCAATGTTCCTGTTGAAGATGCCGATATTTCTATCAGCCACAGGCTTCCAGGATCCCAGAGCCAAAATCGACCTCCTTCCATAATAGTGAAGTTTATAAAGAGAGAAAAACGAGATAACTTCTACAAGGCTAGATCAGCTCTGAAAGACTACACTACCTCTGATATTGGTCTTGAACGCATCGCTGATAACAGGATATTCTTTCAAGAAAATTTAACGGCCAGAAACAGGGAACTGCTCCGGAAATGCCTTGAATTCAAGAAAGAAAAGAGATATAAATTCTTCTGGACCTATAATGCAAAGATGTACTTGAGGAAAAACGAATCAAGTCCAGCTGTTACAGTGCTCTCCACAAAGGATCTAGATAAGCTGAGGTCTCAAGCACTGCTGCATCATGATGACTCTGCAATTGAGTGAAAACCGGCTCCAACCACTCATACGTGTAAAACATGTTTAAAGACTATACGTAAAAACGGTAGGGCACTGTAGTGTGATGTGTGTTCTCACTTATTTCATCTAAAGTGTACACCTCTCTCTTTGAGAGACTATAAACGTTACACTCTTAATAATTCTTGGATATGTCTTGGATGTTTAAAATTTATATTTCCTTTCTATGATGTAACTGATAAAGACCTACGGCTTCTTTCATATAATTCAAATACTGAGTGTGGCTGCTCCAAACAACTAGCTGATAATATTTTGGAGCAATTACCTAAATTATAATTGTTATCAACAATTAGCAATGCTCCTCATTTGTCACACTGTGACCCTGAGCAGAATATATCTTCGAAAGTTAACTTTAAATATTACAATTCACATGAATTTCACAGTTCATGCGATATTCAGAATTCCTTATTGCAACATCCCTTTTCAGCTTTAAATTGCAATATAAGAAGTTTATCAGCTAATTTTGACCACTTGTCCAATATGTGATATTCAGTATCCTTTCAAACTTATTGGTGTAACTGAAACTTGGATTAGTTGTAGTGGGGATCCCATTCTGAATATCAACCTACCAGGTTACAACTTTGTCCAACAGCCCACTCTACAAAGAGCTGGTGGTGTTGGAATTTTCAATGAGGATAACCTCACATATCACGTTAGAGAAGATCTGTCTTCCACTTCATTAGAAGAAGAAAGTCTATGGATTGAGATTGAAAATTATTTTAGAAAAAATATTATCTGTGGTATAGTTTATCGACATCCAAATTCCAGTCTAGAATCTTTCTTATCCAATTTATATTCTCTTATTGAAAAAATCCATCATGAAACAGCTCTCTAGGAAGGAAGTTAAATTCAAATCTAAACCATGGTTAACAACTGGTTTGATTGCCTCTATAAAAATAAAGAATAGACTATTTTAAAAAAATATTAGAACTAGAGGTGAAATTGTTCACAATAAATTTAAGGAATATAGGAATAAATTGAATCATCTAATCAAGTTAAGTAAGAGAATGTATTATAAGGAATTTTTTTCTTGTAATCAATCAAACATTAAGAATATATGGAAAGGAATAAGAGAACTAATTAGTTTTAAAACAAAAGTATCTACCTCTCCGTGTAAGATAAAGACAGATAAGGATACTATGATCACAAATATTAAGGAAATTGCTAATGAGTTTAACAATTTTTTTGCCACTATTGGCAATAAGTTAGCTGCCTCTACTCCAGTTCCTTTAACTTCATTCAAAACTTATCTAATAACTTCTCAGTGCAAATGTTTTTATGTATTCCCAATTACTACTAATGAGATAGAGAGCATTATCTCCTCTATTAATACTGGCAAAGCATGTGGCCCATATAGCATTCCTACATCTCTGCTAAAGATTATTGGGACAGTAATATCATATCCATTGGAAATTCTTTACAATTTATCATTTTCGTCAGGCATTGTCCCTGATCTGTTTAAATTAGCTCGTGTAATTCCTGTTTTTAAAAAAGGTTCTCAAACATCTTTATCTAACTACCGACCAATTTCTTTGCTATCAATTTTCAATAAGATTCTTGAAAAATTTATGTGTATAAGTTTGATTGATTATTTAGAGAAATATTCTATTATTTATGATGGTCAATTTGGTTTCAGGGCAAAACATTCAACTTTACATGCATTACTCTTATTAACTGGTAAAGTTCAAAAATCAATTGATAATAATACTTATTCCTGTGGTATCTTTATTGATTTGAGTAAGGCCTTTGATACGATAAATCATGATATTTTACTTTCCAAGTTGAATCATTACGGTATTCGTGGAATTGCAAATGACTGGTTTGCTTCATATTTATACAACAGAAAACAATTTGTATCAAGAGGCAATACAAACTCTGATATTTGCCAGATATCATGTGGAGTACCACAACGATCAGTATTGGGCCCACTCTTTTTTCTTCTTTATATAAATGATCTCCACAAATGTTCCAAATTGTTCGATTTTCATATTTTTGCTGATGACACCAATTTGTTTCTCAGTGACCCTTCTCTTCAAAACCTTGAAGAAAATATGAATAGGGAATTAGAAAAAGTTTATACATGGCTATGTGTCAATAAGCTCTCTTTAAACATGGCTAAAACAAATTTTGTTTTATTTCATCCACCTCAAAAGAAAATTAATCATTCCTTCAATATAAAAAATAGGGTCCATATTATTAAGCAAGAACCATATATTAAATATATTGGCATTATAATTGATTCTCATTTAAATTGGAAACAACATATTCATGAACTATGCAAAAAGATCTCTAGAGGAGTTGGTATTCTTTCCAAACTTAGGTATTTTGTACCTTTAAATTCCTTAATTCAGCTATACTATTCTCTAATTTATCCTTTCTAAACCTATGGTCTATTGATATGGGGGAATACTTACGAGTCCTCTTTAAAACCTGTTATTGTCCTTCAAAAAAGGGCCTTAAGAAGGATGACTTTCTCTAACCCAGATCATCATTCTAATCCTCTTTTTAGTGTTTTAAAAATACTGAAATTTCAAGATCTTCTTTTTCTATTTAATTGTACGTTTATGTACAAGTTCCACCATAACTTGCTCCCTATATCCTTTGCAAATTTATTCTGTTCAGTTTCATACAAACACAATTATAATACTAGATTATCCGCTAAATCCTCTTATTTTATAGTGTCTGTTAGAACAAATTATGATACATTTAGCTTACGGTATAGAGGAGCAGTTATCTGGAATTCCCTTAATGAAGATATAAAACTCCAGAGTATTAAGTGTTTTAAGAGTAGTATTATGAATAACTTTCTCCAGACTTACAAATACTAAATTTCTGCTAGTTTTTAATTGATAAACATGATACCTACTTTTCTTTTTCTTTTTTTTTCTTTAGTTGACCGTTACGTGTTTGTTCTGTATTTCTATTTATCAATTTGTATTGTATCCGAAACTTAAGACAAAACATTTCATATTGTAAGCTCTTTATAACTATCCTGCCACCTTAATTTGACCTTATTTATAGTTTTAATTTTCATATATTAGCCACCCAGCTCGATTAACTTCTAAGTTATTCTGGGTGACTATTACCTTAGACTTGTATAACTCATATTGTATCTTAAATTAATCTGTCTTATATTTATGGTAATAAAGCTGTTGTTGTTGTTGTAGAATGGATCAACATAAATTAGTCTTATTTTACGAAATAGTAAATGGTTTAACTCATTATTTTCTACATAGTCTTCTTCCCCCTTTAGTGTATACACAATATCCGTGTCCTCTGAGGTCTGGTAATAATTTTTGTCTAATGCCCATGAGAACAAATAGATTTGCAAATTATTTTTTTCCTTCTACTATTAAATGTTGGAATAATCTTTATACACTCAGTCTTGAGAAACCTTGGTAGCCTCCTTGACTTCAAATATAAACTTAAGAATTACCTTTTTAATCATAAATATAATAACAAACGGTATGATGTTTCTTTTACAAGGTATGCGTCTATGCTGCCTTCATTCACGTTTAAGGTTAGGTACCCACGGTTTGAATGATTATGTATACCGTTTTAACTGTTCTAATTCTCCTTTATGTCATTGTGGTTCTGCTCTGAGAGTTTCGCCCTTTGCTTCAGCTTCTCGCCTTTCAGGTAATACTTGGATTGAAGCTACTCACTCTCAAAAGTATACTCTTCTTATTTATGGGCCTAGTGATATTTCAGTGAATTAAATCTCATTTTTTTCGTAGAGTTAAAAGTTTCATTATTGACACTTGGAGATCCACTGCTTCAACCTAATTCTTGTTACGTATACTCTTTTTTATATATTGTATGCTATTCTCAACTTTCTATGTAAACCCCCTTGATGAGCGCACAGTAGTGCTGCTCTTGGGGTGAACGTAGCGAGAAAATATTTCAATAAATAATAATAATAAAATAATGTTTGTGAATTTCAAGCATTTCTTGAGTTTCTCCCAATATCCTGCCTGCTTTATTTCGCCAGTAACACACATGCAAATGCTTAAGAGCGACTGCCTGTACTATCGAGAATCGCGGGTCAACGGTGAAATTTCGGAATCCTTCGTATTTTGCCAGAACATACCCTTGGGTGAACTGTTTTAGGAAATCATATTAAAAAGTTCCAGCGCTTTTTGAATTTTGTGAATTTTACGAAAGATTGAAAATACGGCTCCAGAGCGGTTATTGGCTTGTCGGAACGACCGAATCATCACGCCCACGTCGGGCATAAAGAACCGGTCAAAAGCGGCATCAATGAGCGTGGACAAATAATTCAAATTAACATCATTTCAAGGGCATGTATAAAAAGGTATGACGTCATAATGACGTTGCCGAAAATATGACTTCAATTTTAAGCCGGATATGGACAAAAAAACAAAATTCTAAAAACATACGATTTTAGCCACCAACGTGTTTTATGATTGGACAAAATGTCATGCAACAGTATTTACAACTCTAAAAGATGAATAAAGCGATATTTCCATAAATGATTTTGTGTTGTTTATTTCCCGCCAAAGTAAATGGACAAAATTCAAACTTTCATAACTTTTGATTTCCTTAACCAATCGGGTTTTCGATTACTTCATTCTCATCACAAAGAGATTTTAACAATATACGATATTCCGTTTTTTGAGGTAATGAACAGTTATAAGAAACGTATTACAAATGGATAAATGACGTCACAATTGTAGTAACATACCTTAAAAAATCAGGTTATATTCCTTTTACGATTCTACATCCTTCTACCCAAATTCAGTCGTCTGCGTTGAAAACATTTTAAAATATAGAACTCATGCCGTTTTTATGGTCGTTTGTGCCAACCGTGCAACAGCAAAGAGCTAGGGAAGTCTTATAAAAACTCCAATGGAATCATACTTCACACACGTATTAAAACAACTCTTTGACCTCAATATCCAGCAAGAATATATTCCGATAGTGTAATTTATTCTTTTTTTCTCCGCAGTAGTAGGAGAGGCACCGAATTAAGCCCCTTTTTTAAGGCGCTATGCTAATTTTTAAGGCGCTCTCATGAATAAAGTGAGGCGCGCTCATGAATAAAGTGGAATCTCATTAACTCAGAAGATTATCTATTATTTCTGTGAATGAGATCATCGATCTATTCGGGTATGTTTGGCTAAAGCCTATTGTTTGGGGTTGTCTCTAAAACCAGGAGCGATCGGCCCTGAATACATTCGAAATTGAATGAAAAAAGTAATAAATATCTCGCAATATCTAAACCCCTTTGTAGCGTAAATAGTAAGAACAAACTACTCGTGATAGGCTCCAAACTGTCTTTATTATTTTCCTTTACAATTAATAACTCATAAGTATACAAAATCCGGTATGGTTTATTAGATCAACTCTGATATTGTTCTTAGGGATTAGCGATAACTGAAGGGCCTATTGTTTTGAGGAAAACTCTTGAGATTCAAATTCTTCTCTAAAACTGAACTATAATTACCTTACGAATAAAATCAACCACCAAAACAAAGTTTATTCAATCTCAAAAACACCAATTTACAGTTCGTTTTCCTTATCGTCGCGGAGTTGATAACTTTCTTATTTCTCAGTTCTTGGGTTGATATAATGTACCGTGTTACAAGATTACACTGATTTATGTTTCATTGATTTGTTTTTCTTGTTGACAAATGCTGCTTCACTTGGATAAGCTAACAATTAGAATGGGGAAACAAATAGTTTGTCATTCCCAGGCTACACTCTATTCGTAAAGAATAAAACACGCGTTATCGTTGTTTTCGGTTATTTTCCAAACTAGACCGAAGAGATATTTACCATATCTGAAAGAATACCAAGACAGCCACCTGTCTATCGTTTAAAGGACTATCATGGATAACTTTTAGAAGGAACATTTTACGAAGCCGAGTTACAGAGAGTCGAAAAGGAAGATGATTTCTACCGGGTAGAAAAAGTCTTAAAAAAGCGTAAACGGAAAGGCAGGATTGAATACCTTGTCCAGTAGGTATCCCGAGAGTTTTAATACTTGGGTAGTTGAAAGGGATATAAAATACTTGTAATTAGATAGCTGATCTGAAATGAGCCATGAATTAGCTGATTGGTTATACACTCGAACCACTTTAGGTTTTTGTAATGTTGCTTCCTGTAAATAATACTTGTACTCCTCTGGTGATAAGGTATGTACTTGCGATAAATGATTGGAAAGTTTCACTAAATATTTTGATCCACAATTCGGCAACGGACAATTTTTACAAACGCGTTGACTCCTGTTAATCCTTTGAAGATCAAGATAAAACTAATTCAAAAAATAAAACATTGTGAATTTTATCGTAATTTGTCAGGACAAACAGGATAAACAGGACAAAAAGGACAAATGAATAGAGACGTGTTCATTTCCATAACACATTTATTGGAAGTTTGTACATTTTAAGTACTGTTTAAAACACGAACGGCAGTGTTTTATCAAGTTTAAAAATTGGAGGGCGAAGCCCGAGAATTTTTAGACTTGATAAAACACGTGCTGTGAGTGTTTTAAACGGCTTCAAAAACGCTTTAAGAATGCAATGAAAGAAAGACGCACATCTCAAGGGAATGGTTACTTAATGAACCATTGAACCTTTGTATTCACAACGCCATGCAAAATATTCGAGTAATCACCGCCTGCAATTACGAATATCTCAAGGGAATGACATGAAGAAATTACCATACTATGATGTTTGAAACGGCGATGATAGGTTGAAGGATTTGCACTTGAAGGATGCACTTGAAGGATTTGGTGTCGTGGTTTACCTCGATAAAGTTCAAGACTTGGAAAGCGATGTGACTGACATGACGGCAGACTCTAAATTTTTGACTCCGGCAGAAAATATGTAAGTTTAATGCACGTTTTTATAATTTTACGGCTTTGAGTTTGGTTTAATAATTGGAACTAAATAGTGGCTCGGTAAACTAGTAATGGTAGTTGGATAACTTCATTTTAAAAATATTATCTGTGTATCTCGGTAGTCTGCTGATATTAGTAAATTTAGTGCTAAATTTATTATCTAGGTACCTTATGTTCCGTGTACTTTTTGCTATCTTTGGGTCTTTATCAGTGAATTCTTAATTAGGATGAAACTTTATATAAAATTTCATGTTCATTAATATTCTTTATATAAAACGTTCATCCTAATTAGCAATTCAGTGAGAAAGCTGAAACATCAATAGAAATTCCATTGTCTCAATCATTAACCCCGTTTCCCTCTGGGACAGAATTCAAATCCCTCCGCGGGCCTTTTAGAATGATGAGATTTTATCAGGTATAATGGAGCATGCACGTGACTGATTTGCTTCATCTGATTGGACAACATGCTCATTAATTATTCATGAGTTTTTGAAGTAAGAATAAAATAACTGTTTACATTAAGCTTAAAAATACTATTTACGATAATATAACTATTTTACAGCACTTGGTTCTAAGTTTATATCTCTAGAGGTAAAGTGGTCAGTCCATCTGCTAACACTTTGCGCTTATTCTTTACGAATAGAGTGTAGCCTGGGAATGACAAACTATTTGTTTCCCCCTTTTAATTGTTAGCTTATCCAAGTGAAGCAGCATTTGTCAACAAGAAACTCAAATCAATGAAACATAAATCAGTGTAATCTTGTAACACGGTACATTATATCAACCCAAGAACTGAGAAATAAGAAAGTTATCAACTCCGCGACGATAAGGAAAACGAACTGTAAATTGGTGTTTTTGAGATTGAATAAACTTTGTTTTGGTGGTTGTTTTTATTCGTATGGTAATTATAGTTCAGTTTTAGAGAAGAATTTGCATCTCAAGAGTTTTCCTCAAAACAATAGGCCCTTCAGTTATCGCTAATCCCTAAGAACAATAGCAGAGTTGATCTAATAAACCATACCGGATTTTGTATACTTATGAGTTATTAACTGTAAAGGAAAATAATAAAGACAGTTTAGAGCCTATCACGAGTAGTTTGTTCTTACTATTTACGCTACAAAGGTGTTTAGATATTGCGAGATATTTATTACTTTTTTCATTCAACTTCGAATGTATTCAGGGCCGATCGCCCCTAGTTTTAGAGACAACCCCAAACAATAGGCTTTAGCCAAACATACCCGAATAGATCGATGACCTCATTCACAGAAATAATAGATAATCTTCTGAGTTAATGAGATTCCACTTTATTCATGAGAGCGCCGCACTTTACCGCACTTTATTCATGAGCGCGCCTCACTTTATTCATGAGAGCGCCTTAAAAATTAGCATAGCGCCTTAAAAAAGGGCGTACGCCCTAATTAATTTATGCATGACCTAAGACAATAGGACTGTGACGTCACCTGAATTAATGAGAGCTCACCAAGAATTAACATAGCGCCCTAAAAATTAACATAGCGCCCTAAAAAAGGGGCTTAATTCGGTGCCTCTCCTACTACTCTCCGCCTTTTTAAACATGCATGTTTTGAATGCCAAAACATGAGACAATATAATGACCAAGTTTGACAGCCCTAAGCGACTCCTGGTATATATTTTTTTTAAATAAAACTGCACGGCATGGAAGCTTGGTTATTCTAGTTTAATCTAGCAAAGTGCCAACTTTGGAATCCAAACGCTTCCCCTCGGCAAAATAAAACGACGATATACTGTAAGAGAGACGATTTAAGCTCTAATTTTACAGTGCTAACACCGATTCAAAAAATAAACAAACGTCCAAAATAATGTTTCAACTACTCTTAGCTGGTCTTTTAAAGCTCTGAAAGTGATATGTACCTTTTGTACCTTTTCATCAGTCGAGCTTTTGAGCCTGAGAGCCGTTAATTGAATGGTAGCTATATATAGATTCCCGTGCGATCCGATCAAACATTGAAACAACAACAGGGTTGTTCCAGTCATCGAATTGGCCGAAATTCACCAGGCTATGCTCATTGAATGCCTTCACCTACATCGGAAGTATATTCGAAACGACAAATAAATCAGATCCTGTTATTTCTGAAGCCAAACGAAGACATTTTCAGGGGAATTTATAGCTGATGGACGTCAAGATTTCACCACTGTGCCGTATTATGTTTGGTAGGGAGGGAGGGGGGTCAGATATTATACCTTGGTTTCATAATTATCCAAATGCTCCGACGACCCCCTACCAGCCATACCCCCCAACTGTTCAAATCGTATGCACATATTATCGCATCAACAATGCATTCGATTGTGCCAGAAAGTGCAGGAAAATACGCATCCGAGAACCAGAAATTCAAAATTTTCCCGACCCCCATAGAAACTCAGTCCTCATCTGGGCGTCGGATGTAACTACTTCCAGTTCTTAGTCGCTTGTTCAAATAACGACTGATAACCCTTGAGAACTACTTAGTGCTGTCTTGTGAGAAATCTATCCTTGGTACAATTTCAAACTGCAAAAAATGTTTGAAAAATAAATTCGTACAGAGGAAGAAGGCGCCCAAATATGTTTTTTGCAAGGAAAACATGTCCCCCCCCCCCCCTGCCATTTTTAACAGACAAACGTTGTGTAATGTCAAAGCAATGTCCCACTCGAGATACATGCTTTTTTCAACCTTCTCCTTTACTTCTCCGTGCCTGAAGAATCATAAGTAAACTCTTTGTACTAGGATAGTGCGAGGGGAATATGTCGAGGTCCAGGGGAACGAATCTCTCATACATGGGCCTCATGCCAATGGTAATTATTTGAAATATATTTGACATTAACAGGACACAGTCTGGTTATTTTAAGAAATACACCCTATTGGCGTAAGGTGGCGCTCATGTGCTAAGGAGTGCATGTTTCATATATCGATGGTACGAGGACCCAGAGGATACATAAAATGGGTAACAACTAACGAGGGTAGACTACCAGATCGATATAAAAATAACTCAAATCACGTCTTGTGGAACTAAAAATATATTTCAAATAATTATGATGGGGCACGGGGATTCGCTACCTCATTCTCTCTTGGTTCAGGGGATTATGTAAGGATTATCGATCTGGAGCGAGGGGGCATGGGATTTATTCACCGAAGTTTTCGCCCAAGCAAAGGCGACATCCGGGGTGAATCAGCTCTGCTTATTTTTCACATGGCTCGGTTTTCTTTGTTTATTTCGTGGGAATATATCTCGAAACCCCTGCCCAGTTCCAAAGTCAGAGGGAATCTCGCAACATATTCCCCTGAACATATTCCCCTGAACATATTCCCCTGGACATATTCCCCGGACTTATTCCCCTCAACTTATTCCCCTCAACTTATTCCTCTCACTTTCTTTCAGTAAGTTCTACTTACTCTTTACTTACGGAGAAGTACATAATTATGTAATGGAAACATGGAAAACACGGCATGTGTCCTAAGCGGATCTCTTGGTTTAATACTAGCCTTATGTCCTATCCACTACACCATAAGCTTCATTGGTTGAAAGAATCGAGAGATAAAAATAGTGATAAGCTCTATGAACGGGAATTTTATGCAACAATATTTCGTGCAACGAAATGAACCTCGCCATAATGTGATGAATTAGCATTTTATCTGCCTTCCACTCGGGGGTATGGGATTATTCACCTCGAGTGCTGCCCTCGGGCGGAACCCTAGATGAATAAATCAGCCATACCCCTCGATCCAGGCCGATACCCCTTACAAACCGATAACCCGAGCTGAAGCCGATAAAATGCATATTTTATTTCACTGGCGAGGTTTGTCATTATATTGTACGAAATAACTTGCATAAAATTACTGTTCACAAATCTTCTCATTCTTTCTTTTTTCTCGGTACTTTCAACCAACGTTGCTTGTAGTGTAGTGGATAGGACTAGTTGTGGATTGACAATTTGCACGAGAAAGGCAAGAAACTAATACGTAGAGATCTCGAGCTCGGAAAAGAGGCGTAGTTTAAAAAAACATCCGGCTTCAATCTTTTTTTTTTTTTACTTATACAAAAAATTGGGTCGGTGTCAAGCTTTGTATTTTATTTATTTTTCCAAAAAAACTTGGGTCGGTCAGGCGATGGGAAATGAAACATTCTATTGGGAAAACTAATTTGAAATATTTGTTGTAGTTTTCATTTTTTTTGCTACGGCTAGAATTCAAACATGAAACATTACGATAATAGGATCCGGAGTTCGCGGTATTTCGCAATTACCTGAGAATCGAATTTTGTTCTCTGCGAATTTTTAATATAATGATAATGTGTCCGAAGACTACTGCAATGCTGATCAAATACAACGCTTGTCGAGGTTTATACGATATTTCGGCTGGCCAGTACCAGCCTTCTTCAGGTTTATTTTACAGTGGAGGTCACAAATGGATACAATGCTTATATAAATTGTTAATTACGTAACTATGAGCGGAAATTACAAAATCGATGACATATGTTTTATACAATAGTAACACATAAAAGGAAATTACGAAATAGGTTTGAAAATATATTTAGTACGAAAAATTACTCTCTCTTAATCGTGAAACTTCTCAAAACCTCTGGCACCCAGGGTAATGTTAGGGCAGGTAATGCAGTTTTTACCGCAGCGATAAGAGCCGAGTGGCAGTGGAGAGGTGTTAGTATTGTTAGGTAACTGAGCTCTTACTAAAATGTCACTTATGTTATTACAGCGACGGTGGGCTACTCAGGGAAGATTTTTGAAAATTATTTCGGAACGTTTAGATGAATAGAGAATGTTAGAGTGTTTATGAATTATTGATGAGATGTTAGGTAGTGCTGGATTATATGTAATGATAAAAGGAATACGGTCTGCATCTGGCTTGGATTTGTTTGTTTTGTAAAGCATCAGAGCAAGAAATGTTAGATGCACGTTGTATTTGTGTCTTAAGGAAAGTAAGATTATAGCCGCATTTGTTAAGGTATGTTATTAATTCATTAGTGCGTTTCTTAAAGCTATCGTCCGAAGAGCAAATGCGGCGAAGGCGAAGTGAAAGGCTATACGGGATAGAGTATTTAGTGTGACCGGGGTGACAAGACGTTTTAAGAAGGTACTGGTGTTTGTCAGTGTGTTTGGTGTACAAGTCTGTTTCTATAAGTCCGTTTTTAAGTAAAACGTTAACGTCGAGAAATGGGATGTTAATGGAAGAATGGGAAGAAGTGAGCTTGATGGTAGGATGGAGGTTATGGAGATAATTAATGAATATTTTCAGTCGATACAGTCCTTCGGTCCAGATCACGAAAATATCATCAATATATCTCAACCACGTGTGTGGCTGGTAGAGTGAATTAGATAGTGCGTCACGATCGAATTTAGCGAGAAATAAGTTGGAGAAGGAAGGAGCCATTTTAGTACCCATGGCTGTTCCATGTATTATTAGATAGTGTTGTTGATTAAATGAGAAATTATTCATACTAGTAAGAATCATTCGTATAAGGTCGCAGATGGTTTCTGTGGGTACATGTTTATTAACGCGGTTACGAAGAAAATAGCGACAAGCATCAATGCCTTCATTATGCGGAATGTTAGTATATAAGGAGGAAACGTCGAGAGTTACGAGCAAAGCGTTATCAGGGAGCTTGTTAAAGAGGGAAAGTTTATTAAGAATGTCTGTAGTGTCCTTAACATAAGAAGGAGTGGTGGTAACTAACGGTTTAAGATGATAATCAACGAATTGCGAGATGCGTTCTGTGGGGTGATTATTAGAGGATATTATGGGTCGTACAGGATTATTGTTTTTGTGTATTTTATGTAATATGTATAGAAGCGTCCTGGTTTGGCGTCGTTATGTACGAGGTACTGTCTTGTTTTCATATCAATCATGTTTTCGTTGAACATACGATTAACGTATTCTGTTACTCGTTTCTGTATGTCTCATCTATAAAGTTAAAACTCTCGAACCACTCGGAATGAATAGACGTGATGAAATGTAATTTCACCGTTCGACCTTTATTGTCGACTGTTACTCTATCTGTACTATCTTTTCAAACCTATTTCGTAATTTCCTTTTATGTGTTACTATTGTATAAAAGATATGTCATCGATTTTGTAATTTCCGCTCATAGTTACGTAATTAACAATTTATATAAGCCTTGTATCCATTTGTGACCTCCACTGTAAAATAAACCTGAAGAAGTCTGGTACTCAGGCCAGCCGAAATATCGTATAAACCTTGATATGCGTTGTATTTGATCAGCATTGCAGTAGTCTTCGGACACATTATCATTATATTTTCTTCTTCTTGCTGATCAAGATCTGTTTTTTGATCCAACGTCTGGCAGGATTGATTGTACACGGTTTTTGCTGTGGTTTTCTAACCTTAACCATATTTTTTTTTAATAGGTTCTACACAGAAAGTATTTAATTTATGCGGGTAACGGAGATGTACAAGTTGCGTTACAGTAGTGTCACATTTCATTATGTTCACCATGATCACTCACACAGTTATTACTCGGGCTGCCTGTCGCAGCAACGAGTCTTAAAATGCAAGTCGTTATTTTTTTAATTTTTTTATTCCGTGTAGCAAGTGTTCTGCGCATGCGTTAAAGGTCAAATTCACACCAATCAGATTGCACTGTGCTGGTCACGCAACAATCGCCAGGTTAATTTATTTACATAATTGAATACAGTAAATCAAAATGGTCGACCCGCGAGAGCGAAAGCCTTCCAACAGGCTCAGGATATTGCAACTGGCGCTCTTGTTGACCATAAAAATACATGAACAACCAGGAGCCGTAATACATTCGATCAGCGCTGTCTGGACAGATCCAATGTACATTCAGAAACGTAAGCGAAATACAATATCCAAACACGTTTGGATATCAACGGGTATCGAATTATAATCAAAGGTTAGATTTCGTCAGGCGCGCTCAGATAAGAAAGTTCAAAGCTCTCAGACTAGACGAGACAAGGAGATATCAATTTCAATGAGTCATTGTCAGAAATCTATTCCATCGTGGGCAATTATGCAATACAACCTAAATTAGGGTCAGGTCTTGTACAGCTAAGGCATGTTTTACGACAGAATAACCAGAGTCTTTCTACTGGATTGAGAGCTCGAGACATTATACATGTCTGCTAATATGGGGAAAACTGAAACAAAAAATGAACTTTGACGGCAGAAACCCTCATTGAGCCAAGCGGAATATTTACATGATCCGCTAAGATTTTTACAAATCTTAGTTATTTATAAGCAGATGTTTTCAGTGTATGCCAACTGAAATGCTGTGCTCGTTTTCTGGTTACGGCTCAGTGGGGCAACTACACAAACTAGAAGCATGAACTGCCAGCAAAGAGAGAGGAGAAAGTACTTGAAAAGCACAGCGCTAGCTGAAGTAGGGCATATATATAATATCTGAGACGTTAAATTACGTTACTGTGAAGAGGATCAAAATTCAAGTTTCTGTCTTCTGCCGTGACTCGTGAGAGAAATTGGAAAAGATCTAGCTGTTTCATTCAGACACTGGCAAACTTATTGAAAGCTACGGGCTTACTTTATGAGATTATTATTCATTGTGGAATGAAAGGAAACAGGTTAGCTGAAAGTTAAGTTCGAGGTAGGCTTCGACTTTCATTCCGATTCAGTGCGTATGTGCACGAAGGTGGGATGTGTCAACAACACTACCAAAAGATCCAACACGAAAGATTCAGTTACGTAAGTACTGTAAGTAAACTCTTTTTGATTTGAATAAATTTCCTCTCAGTTTGTCTGTTAATGTACTTTTTCTTCTAATTATCGCTTTATTTAACATCTCTGTGATTTAGAGTATGCGTACCTCAGAATAAATTATTTGAAAGGTCAACTGAACTCTTGTGTCGATAAACGCAAATGTTTTTGTGAAACATTCTGTGAATTTGAGAAGCGGACTTAGAAGAGCTTTAGGAATTCCATTTTTTTTCTTGCTATTCATACAGTTTTAGTCGGACATTTCCCCGAGTTTTTGATCTATTTTCAATCAAATTCAAAGTCTGATTATGTCATTGTATTGCATTTATACACTTGAATTGCCAGTATTCTGTTGTTCAAATCCTGCGTTATCATAGTCATGTCATAAAAGCAATTAATAGACCAGACGTTTTTATGACGTTCTCACTGGCGAATTAAAGCACGACTTGTTACTAAGAGGATTTCAAATGAAAGTGTATTTCATCTTCAATCTCATGTGGCCCGAGTGAAAGCCCAGATGGGCTCTAAAAATGTTGCATATCGTTTAGCCTGGCGTTTAGGACCCTCGGGCAGTTAACTTCTGTTCAAATACTGAGTACCATGCACAATGCATAGTCCGGGTGGATAAATAAAAGTGGTGGAAATGGGCCTTAACTCTTGTCGGTGAGTAGTATATTTTCAGCTCAGTCATCATGATTATACATGTATTTACCGGGCTATTTTAGACAGGTTTAAAGAAAATCGTTATCATGGAGAGTTGAGTCAGTAGTTTATCTCCATGTATCTGAATTAAGCTTTCTATTGGCTTATAAAGAAGGTGCAGGATTTTATTTTAGTTATCATAACATGACTTGTAAACTAGAGTTGTATTCGTTGAGCCGGCGCTTCGCTAGCGTTACTGATAGGTGACAGGTCAGATGTTTGATAATGAAAATGTCTTTGTTTGGCTTCAGAAATAACAGGATCTGATTTATTTGTCGTTTAGAATATACTTCCGATGTAAGTGTAGGCATTCAATGAGCACAGCCTGGTGAATTTCGGCCAATTCGATGACTGGAACAACCCTGTTGTTGTTTCAATGTTTGATCGGATTCGCACGGGAATCTATATATACAACAACAACAACAACAACAATTTATTGTACCCTTTGAAAATACAACAGTTATATGTGTTTAAAAGTTTAAAATAAATATAATTAGGGTACTGACTTCCAGAAATAACCTTAAGGGGCTAAAAATGCCAGGAAGCCAGTTTAAATAGAATAATTATAATTACAAGGTCGGAAGAAAGCAAGGGGTACACACACAACATAAACTATGTTAACATACCCACAAATACACACGCAGACAAAAACAGCAGTAAACACACATTCACACAGATCTACACAAATGTTATAATAAAATAATCTTCGAGAGCATAAATAGTATTAAAATTCGGGAGAAAAAAGATCAAAACAGTTTTATCAACTTTAGAAGTGGTAGAAGAAATATCTTTAATATTTCTCTGTAGCTACCTATCAGTAACGCTAGCGAAGCGCCGGCTCAACGAATACAACTCTAGTTTACAAGTCATGTTATGATAACTAAAATAAAATCCTGCACCTTCTTTATAAGCCAATAGAAAGCTTAATTCAGATACATGGAGATAAACTACTGACTCAACTCTCCATGATAACGATTTTCTTTAAACCTGTCTAAAATAGCCCGGTAAATACATGTATAATCATGATGACTGAGCTGAAAATATACTACTCACCGACAAGAGTTAAGGCCCATTTCCACCACCATTTCCACTGTAGCTACCATTCAATTAACGGCTCTCAGACTCAAAATCTCGACTGATGAAAAGGTACAAAAGATACATTTTAGTTTCAGAGCTTTAAAAGACCAGCTAAGAATAGTTGAAAAATGATTTTGGACGTTTATTTATTTTTTGAATCGGTGTTTATAATGAGCACTGTAAAATTAGAGTTTAAATCGTCTCTCTTACAGTACATGCATGGTCGTTTTATTTTGCCGAGGGGAAGCGTTTGGATTCCGGCAATGTTGGCACTTTGCTAGATTAAACTAGAATAACCAAGCTTCCATGCCGTATAGTTTTTATTTAACAAAATCATATACCAGGAGTCGCTTAGGGCTGTCAAACTTGGTCATTATTTTGTCTCATGTTTTGGCATTCAAAACATGCATGTTTAAAAAGGCGGAGAAAAAAGAAAAAAACGGAATATATTCTTGCTGGATATTGAGGTCAAAGAGTTGTTTTAATACGTGTGTGAAGTATGATTCCATTGGAGTTTTTATATATAAGACTTCCCTAGTTCTTTGTTGTTGCGTGATGATTCGAATTCGGTCGTTCCGACAAGCTAATAACCGCTCTGGGGCCGTATTTTCAATCTTTCGTAAAATTCGCCAAATTAAAAAAGCGCTGGAACTTTTTAATATGATTTCCTAAAACAGTTCACGCAAGGGTATTTTTCTGGCAAAATATGAAGGATTCCGAAATTTCACCGTTGACCTCGCTCTTAAGTAAACCGAACAAGAGTTCCCGTAGCCACCAGATTACTTACCTTAACTGGTGCTTAATAAAATGTGAAGAACTCGAGGAGGATTCCAACCAAGTCTTTTTCGGAACGCGCGATTACATTGGCTGCCCGGCGTACTTGATTTTGTTTTTATGCACGATACGTTTTTTCGGCGTAGATCGAGTTTAATAATATAAAACAAATAGAAGATGGCTCCCCTAATGTCATATAACACCTATAACAAAATAAGACACTTTCGAGGTTTTGAAAAGCTGCTAAATGCACTTGCGTCCGCTCGTACAGTTTTTCAAAACTCGAGCGTGCATTCTTACTTTGTTATTGGACGTCCATAATAAGTCCATAATTCGGCCAAAGTTCACAAATTGAGAATATATATATATATATATATATATATACAGTCGTTGCCGTTAATGTTGTCCTAGACATATCCACATATTGATTTATAGCCTTTGTTCAGTTCGCACCTTTTACATAAAGAACGGTAATCAGCCGTGAACGCGCCCTTTGTATTTGGTCACAAAGATCTGCGGTGGTCTAATGGTTAACACTCTTGCTTACCAGTTCGAAGCCCCGAATTCAAGTCTCAGAATCGACATTTTTGTTACTGCGAAGATTTTTTTCATTTCTTTTTCCCCTTTTTTTCTGACTGCATTCCCTTAAAAGCTTTTATTTCAAACGTGACAACAAGAACGGATGTTCGAACATTTCTTTTGCAAAAGCTTCGACTGACGCAGGGAATGTAGTATTTTGATCATCGACATCGTCCATAGCGTGGCTTCAAAAGTTTGTTTTCGTTTGTGAAACACTCGTAAACCTTACGCCGAGTACACGGCTGTAATTCCATGTGAGTTATTTTCCCTCACAAAGAAAAAAGCTTCGTTAACTTATGCAAGCATTACTATGGGTTTCAAAGAGAATTCTGGCTAATTTCTGGACTGCCGAATATTTTCAAAACTGTCCTCTCCGTGTCTCGCGGTCGATTTTTTCGAAATCTCGGAAAAAAGAATGAGGTCGCGCGCTCAGTCTGCCTAAGTTCAGAAAATCAGTACGAATGAAATTCATAACACTTGCTAAAATCGCTTCCTACTTCTAAACAAAGATATAATACTTTGAATCAGTGGGTATCTAGTATTATCAAAACTGTTTCTGGTATATACATGTAAACCCGGCACAGTGTAAGAAAAACAAATTACGCTTATTCAAACCCACAACCATCAACAGAATCACTATACCGTTCTAAACGAAAATAGCGTAATTTGGGCGGACTCAGTCAGTGCTGGTATAATTATCTACTTCGAAAGTCTGGGAAAATTTGAGACCGTTTCATGTTGACAGTATTATTTTAGCTACATCGTCCGTTCTTATCCAATATCAAAAAAGAAACTGCAAAAAGAAACATATGTAAATAAAACAAAAAGACAAGAGGGGAAAAACAAGAGAAAAAAAAGAAAAAGATATATATACGATGCCGATACTGAGACTAGAACTCGGGGCTTTGAACTGGTAAGCAAGAGCGTTAACCATTAGACCACCGTGGCTCTTTGTGACCAAATACAAAGGGTGCGTTCACGGCTGATTACCGTTCATTATGTAAAAGGTGCGAACTGAACAAAGGCTATAAATCAATATGTGGATATGTCTAGGACAACATTAACGGCAACGACTGTATATATATATACATTAATATATATATTAATGTTATGGTTATTATATGGCATTAGCAATACGTTTTTCACGCTTGCAGAAATATAATTATTATAAACACTATTAAAGAAATGGTGAACGTGCAGCGTGTGTCCATCGAGTTATGACGCACGCGGGAGGTTGCTAAGCACGAAAGATGCGTAAGAGTCGCTCGAGGCAACGCCGAGAGCGAATCTAGCTTCTTGAGTGCTTAGGCAACGGACGCACAGCTGTGGCGATGGACGCACAGCTGTGGCGTTTACCATTTCTTTTATAACATAACCACGACAATTGTTGGTGATGAAATATAAATTCTCAATACGTCAAGCGCGCGAAAAAATCGCATAAATTAAGCTGGCGCGACTGTTCCAGTGCAAAAACAAGTCATTAATTTATTGATCTCTGCTCAACAAAATGTTTATTCAAACCTTGGTCTCAAGGAAAAGAGAAGATCTAGCCAGCTAAAAAGTTCTCGAACTGCAAGAGAAAGACATTTATTCAGTTCCTTTTGTTGGAAGCAATCGCTTTGGTAAAGCAAAAATTAAGAAAAGGGTTCATTCGTCTGTTGAAATCCATGGAACATAAAAAGACTGGATTGGAACCTACAGGTCACGTGGGGTGTTTCCGGTTTGCTGTTTGGATGATACTCTACTTCAACATGGCTCAATCATAGTGGAAAATCGTGACGTGAAGAGTGGCGTAGGTAAAGGTTTTTCGCTGTTTCTTTGCCTTTACTTCTATTCTTTTGGTCGTGTTTTAGTGCTCTTCTCACTTTTAAGTAACAATGTTTTCTTTTTCCGTTGTTTTACGACGATTCCAACCCGCCTAAGCCTCACGAAAACTTCAAGGTAAACCCATATTGTTGTTGTTTACTTTCATTTTATTCTGTTTTGGAGAAAATCGTATTCTAAAAACGGGCCTTTTTAGGGCCAAATTTGGAAGAATGTAGTGTATTTTGGGACACAAATATTTGTTAGTTTTTCACGTAGTCGTTGTTCAAATTCTCCTTTACTTGATTGTATTTGCATCAAATTGTGGCCTAGACATAGTTTTACGAGTTAGGGTTGTAATATGAAGCTGCAAATTATGTACCAACTAAGTGACGTTTGAGAATAGTGGTGTAGCTTAGGTCAAGGTTGTTAGTATGCGGAACAAAATGTAAATGTTACTTAATTTTATCCACTTACACATATGTCAAGATGGTTGAGAGAAAGTTAAGGCACCAGGGATGCCCCAGTAAATCTACTGCAGATCAAGATTACCTCCTTGTGGTCTTCCATTGAAATTCAGTTTACTATTCACAATGTTCCTTCATGAGAAATTAGCCTTATATCTACAACTATTCTTATGTCTTCACAGTTCTATATCAAATCATGGTGTACTTATAATAACCAGTGGAACTTAATTGCCAAACATTCAGAACTCATTCTTATTTTCCATATTACATGTACATGCATGTATTAAAATAAGTAGTCTACATCAGTACATGCAGATTTTACAGTTAGTCTATTGCCTTAGGGTTGAATATTTTTTTTCATATCATGAAAAACAAAATTCCCTGTTCACTTGGATTAGAGTTTCTCTCTTATTGTCCTATAAAATTGTTTTCGTGGGAATAGAAAAGAAAAAGTTGGTGCAATCGTTAACGAAATACGTGAGCGACGTGAGCGTGCAACCATGGGCAAATGCCCACGGCTATTAGCCAATCATAACGCTAGATTTACCGTGGTTATGTTATAAATACTTGATGTTATTTATCCTACAAACCTGGAACATCACCAATACCGCTATGAAAGCGAGTCCAACCAATGATGGCCAGCCTGCAATCCAATATACGATCACTGCAAAAATAAGGATTTGTAGTGGAGAAAATAGAATGGATGGAAGGTACGTGACGGCTAACTGGAACCGCTCAAGGTCATTGGATAATAAGTTGATGACGTGACCTGACGTGATCCTTGTCAGATGTTCTTGTGTTAATAGAAGCACCTTAAAACAGAAATACATTGATAAGTTACTTTACTTTCGTACAAGATATGCACGTAATTCAATCAAACGCTTTTCAAAGAACTGTGTTTCATAGACCCATTGCATAAATGGCGTGCAATTTAAATAGGTATTGCCCTCAGACTTTAGCCTCGTGTTCGATGCAATGGTTATTGAAATTGCACGCCATTTATGCAATTGGTCAATAACCAGTATAATTGGACCATTTAGATAAATCACATGGAGTTTCGGACATTTCTAAAGGATCGACAGTGTCGCGAGGCTAACTTAATTCATAGAGCAGTTTTCACATGACTGTCGGAAGTGTTTTGGTTTTGCATTTAGTAAGCTCTCCTATTGGCTGAGAAAATAAACCAACTAATCAGATTCCAAAGTAAAACCAAACGCAAATTGGTTTTGGTTTTGCTTTGGTTTGTCATTGGCTCACAGGGAAGCCATTTTTGAGTTACTTGTGATTACTCGCTCCTATGATTAGCTGGCTGTGGGTAATTTGCGTTTGGTCTTTCGACACTCATGTGAAATTCGCTCTATGATGTTGGAATGTACTAAAACGTTTTACCAGATCACCCGTACTGCCCCACTTTCCTTTCAAAACCACTTACAAAAGTCACGTGATGGGGGCCGGACGTGTTTCGCGTGAATGAGCTGCTCGAACTTTTGCTTGCCGTTTTGTCATTATTAAAACACTCAGTATCATATGCTAGACAAACTTATTCACTGTGTTACTCGAGACGAACGGGTAAATATATATCTGTCTGTTGATCATTTACTGCGTCCCACGCTCGGTCCGTACGTCAGGACCTCGAACCAAATATTTTCCTGTCCGGCCCAGTCCCACTCAGTCAATATCTATGTACCTATGTACCTTTAATTCTATTTTAATATGTTGAGTGAATGTATGAACTGAAACTCATTCATTGCCAGAAAAGTCTGACTTTACTAAGCATGGAACTTGGATGGAAGAAAACTCTATTTTATATGAGCTAAACATCATTCTGAATCTCAAATGTAAGTGTAGAAAACAAGAAACCAACAAATTAGTCCTCGGCCATTTATCGTCCAGAGTTCTTTGCGTACATACTTTTGGACGCCTTGTTATACGCTTCAAATACATCATAACAAAAGGTTTTCTTAAAGTTATGACACGGGTGCTGATAAACTGCAATTTACAGAGTATTCGCAAGTGAATGAGCTAGTCGGTTTGTTATCAACATTGATCCGATTTTGTGTACAATTTCGACATATTTGTTTTACAATGCTTCGAATGGAAACTTCGAAATATGAATTGTTCAATTAGCATCATAGCATGCACTCAGCAGTCTATATGCATATCCAAAAGTAAAATAGAAACCTCGATTTTAAATACATAAGATTTGTGACAGCGAAGAAAGTCAAAATAGTAACTCAACTACATGTATTTTGTACTGTCCAGAAGAGTTTTTTAAATACTTTTTTGATATTTGGACAGCATTTTGAAGTGAGGAGCAAGAGTATCAAATTTATTTGTTTGTGTCAATGCGCGCTTGATATCTCATACACTAAAACCTGGTTTTTACAAGCAGAGCGTTCCACTGACAAGCAGAAGCAACAATATACGCAGAAGCAGTAGTACATTGATCATTAGAGACGATTGATCTTATCTCACACCGGTGAGTAGAGAAAATGCCATTAATGATAATAGAGAACAATGTTGCTTGTGCTTATGCAGCTGTTCTGAAGAAGGTCGATATCAAACAACCTGGGACGAGTTTGACTAATGGTCGCAGGTCGCGTGTCGCGGGTAGACGGTGCGGGTGCGGGTAAAAAGGTGCGGGTGCGAATAAAAAGGTGCGGGTGCGAGTAAAAAGGTGCGGGTGCGAGTGCGGGTAAAAAGGTGCGGGTGCGGGTAAAAAGGTGCGGGTGCGGGTAAAAAGGTGCAGGTGCAAGTAAAAAGGTGCGGGTGAAGATATGCAATGTATTCGAGAGAGAAAAGAAAAAAATGCGAATTTGATTTTTTTTATGTAGTACGTCGTTCAAATTAAATCTGGTTCATGTTCACACCCTGTCAGTTTGCCATACCGACATCAAACTGTTGGTAAACAGATACAAGGTAATCGATTATCAAAAAGCAAAAATAGCGAATTTGCCGGTGCGGGTGAAAAGATGGAAGGTATTCGATTATCAGGGGTAAAGGGAAAGGTGGCTGTTTTTACCTAGCATGGCAGCCTTAAGGCTAAGGCGAATTTGAAATTTCTTATGTAGTCGTTCTATTTTTGGCAATTAAATCTGGTTCATGTTCACACCTTGTCAGTTTGCCATGCCGACATCAAGGCACCGAAGCCAAAAGAATCAATGGTTACTGTTCGACTGTATGATTCGCGAGGGACATCGAAAAGTTTTCGACTTGTGACATTAAGTCTATATAATGATATTTTCTAGTTCTTCTATGAATTGAAACTAAAACCCGTTGGACGACTGGTATTTTTTTAAACAGGAGAGCCGGTGTGTAGCTTCTTCAACATGTCTTTTGTTCTAAATACGTGTTAACTGATATACCTAAATAATCCACTAGTGTTGAGGTTGCGGCTTGCCATGGATCCATTTCAAGTTAGCGCACGTGTGTTCGACTCTCGTCTCATAGTTTATCTTCGAGAACCTTCACTGATTTGTTATGGCGTCAGATGGAGCTTTGAGTGACTATTTGGAGCAGGTACACTTACTTCCTGGTAATCTTATTTCCGTAACTTTTTGAAGGTTTTGTACTGACTAAACATTATTTATTGAAAGTATCAGCCTTCTTCAGGTCTGTCAGCCGAAATTTTTGAGAATTTACTGCTCTCTAAAACACTGGTTTCCTGTGTTCTGGTAGCCTGCGTAGCCAACGCATTCTCCCCGTTGAATTAACAATTATCCTGAAATGGCAAACACGCTTGGAACAATGATAATCGTTAATTCTACGACAAATCCTAACCCGAACCACAAACCAAACCCTAACCATCGGACGAGTTCACGGGTAAACGACGGGTTCTCACTCACCTAGAGCTAGGGTTCACAGGTAAACAAGAAGAGAAGGTAAAGAGAGGAAAGATATTTTTTGAGCGCTCCTACTCGGACTCGAACTCGTAGCCCTTTGCGTGTACTGCAGTGTAGTGCAGACGTCATCACTACTACACTAAGCCGGCCTACCGCCGTTCGGAATGTAACAAATGTTTATCTTTATCCTTGACTGGTTTTCAGAATGTCATTAGAATTATGATTATCGTTATTTCAAGCGTGTTTGCCATTTAAGGATAGTTGTGAATTCAACGGGGAGGATGTGTTGGCGTAGCAAGCCCAGGGGGAATGGGGAAGATTGGGAAAGAGGGGAGAGGGAATGATGAGAGGGGAGAGGAGGGGAGGAGGAATGGGGAGAGGGGAAGAGGAGGGGAGGAGGAATGGGGAGAGGAAAAGGGAAGGGAGGGCATCCAACGAACCCCCTAGCCTGCGTAGCCAACGCATTCTCCCCGTTGAATTCACAATTATCCTTAAATGGCAAACACGCTTGGAATCATGATAATCGTTAATTCTACGACAAATCCTAACCCGAACCACAAACCAACCCTAATCGTCGGACGAGTTCACGGGTAAACGACGGGTTCTCACTCACCTAGAGCTAGGGTTCACAGGTAAACAAGAAGAGAGGGTAAAGAGAGGAAAACTATTTTTTGAGCGCTCCTACTCGGACTCGAACTCGTAGCCCTTTGCGTGTACTGCAGCGTAGTGCAGACGTCTTCACTGCTACACTAAGCCGGTCTACCGCCGTTCGGAATATAACGAATCTTTATCTTTATCCTTGACTGGTTTTAAGAATATCATTAGGATTAACGATTATCATGATTCCAAGCGTGTTTTCCATTTAAGGATAGTTGTGAATTCAACGGGGAGGATGTGTTGGCGTAGCAAACTCAGGGGGAATTGGGAAGAGGAGGGAAGAGGGGAGAGGGAGGGAATTGGAAGAGGGGAGAGGGAGGGAATTGGAAGAGGGGGGAGGGGGAATGGGGAGAGGAAAGGGAAAGGAGGGCTTGCAACGAATCCCCCGTTTTTTCCCTTACGCCCCCAAATTATAAATTCATTTTCAGTGTCGTCTGACATGTCATCTGTCAAAATCAACCAATCAACTTCCTTGTTTCTCTCTGTTACAAATGTTTGACCTTCGGTGCGAAGGAAGTTCAAAATGACCCCTACTAGGAAAAACGAAGAACAGAGGTCAAACATTTGGGCTAGAAAATTGATTTCTGCATGGATTTTCACCAAATAAACACTCTACAATCCCTGGGGTACCATACTAAATTTACAGCGGGAAATTGTGGCTTAAACATACGTTTTTCGACACGAAAAACCACAATTACACTCGCGTTACTAAGTATTTATAAAACTCTCTAGAGTCTAATGCCTCAAAATAAAATATAACTTCGCAGCTTGTGGTCCTAAAACGTAGCTATCCTGAAACGACCACAACATCCTTTCTAAATTCCAGCATGGATTTAGAGAGGGCCATTCCTGTGAGTCCCAGTTGATAACTGCCCTCCAGGATTTTGCTAAGAATCTCGACCAAGGCCACCAGACGGATTGCATCCTGCTAGACTTCTCCAAAGCCTTCGATAAGGTGGCACACGAACGCCTCCTCTCAAAGTTGGCTTATTATGGCATCAAAGGAGAACTTTTGTTATGGCTAAGAGCCTTGCTAACAAATAGAAACCAAACAGTTGTGGTGGAAGGGGAGAAGTCCAAGCCAATTCATGTTTCATCAGGGGTGCCCCAGGGAACTGTGTTAGGCCCCTTAATCGTAAATAGCCAATTGCCTCGAGTACTTTCATACTCAGTATATTACACCATGAATATATAATCGATAAATCTAAACCAGGTGTACGGCTTTGCGGTAGCATTGTTAAGTATCTCTGACTCCACTTTTTCCATATTGTGGGAATTGTTGAGGAGGTTGTTGTGGAGGCTGTGCTTGCGGAGACAAAAACACCATTAAACGAAGTTGAAGCCTGAAAGGATCATGTACACGCTGTCAGTGGTAGGTACTGTAGGAGCAACGTAACAACTGAGGGCTTAAACACCGTAGTTATTTTATCTCGCCGCGATCTTACAGAAGGGGCGATAGCAGTATTATCAAAAGGTCTTAAATTGTGTCCCACACCTAACGAGATGGACATATATAGTACTCGTACGGATATTAACGAGTACATTAGATGTATTAGACGAATATTTCTATAATGATACTGACGTAGAAGGATATTTTTCTGAAGTCCCTTCATTTAGAATAAAGTCTAGTTGGTGCCAGATAAATTTAGAGAAATATCTAAAAGCTTATGCTGAAGCAGTAGAAGAAGAACAAATTACTTCTATAGATTCCAGTAAGTACATCTATAGTAATTTATCATTAACAGAAAAACAGCCATCGAATGAACTTAGATCATATGAATATATAGTTATCAAAGAGGCAGATACAGGATCAGGCGTAGTCATTATGGATAAAGAAAACTATCAAAGAAGCCTTAAGACAGTTAAATGATCGTAATGTCTATAAGTTATTATGTCATAATCCTACACATCATATAGCTAGTCTTATTACTAATACAGTTCATAATTATTAGATTGTAACACAGAGGCATTAAGAGATAAGGAAGCCCAATGGGAGAGATAAGGAAGTCCAATGGGCCTATTGCCTAAGAACCTCCTGTCCATTAGGATTAAATATGGACGATTTATTTAACAGTAGAAATCCTAGAAAACATTATATTCATTAATTCATAGCTTTACTTCGGCTATTTCCTGCGCACGCCTACTTGCGCGCATTGTTTTTCACACATATATATATATATAATTGAAGTGAAAGAGAAAATGTGTGCCCTGAGTGGGATTTGAACCAACGGCCTCGGTATACTAGTCCGCTGTGTTACCACTACAACATCAGCAACAACCACGCTGGCAACACAGCCGGTTGATGGTGTAATAAAAAAAAAACGTCGCTGGTGCAATGAAACTAATCACATTCTTGATTTAATGCAATAAATTTTGTTCTTTGATTAACGAAAAACACCTGTCGCTAGTGAAAGCAATACTTAAAATTTAAGAACAAAATTGAAATATATAAAAGTGAACCTCGATTTTTGTTAATTCAAAGAAGAAAATGTATTGCTTTAAATCAGGAATCTGCTTTGTTTCATTGCACCAGCGGAGTTTTTGAAAACGGTCATAAGTAAAATAAAAATATTGCATTTTGTCCAATTCGTAGTTATTGATAGGTAACCAAACCTTAGCATCGCATCGAGGACGGAGTGCACTGAGATACAAACCCTATTATTATGAATATGGATAATATCATATATCTAGATACAAACCTCTAACTATGCGGTCTCGATGGCACCAAAGACTTGGTTCTCTTTCAAAATGGCTGTCAAGAACTACAATTTGTATTATTCGCATTGATTCTCTTTTAGACCTTTATCACGCAGCAGCTATTTTGACGATCGACAAACAATTACTTTGCACTTTCACTTTTGTCTCTGCATGTGTCGAGTTTAGAAGTGTAAGAACAAAGGTTGTTATTCCCTTGGGATGCAACATGGCGGCTGCGTGACGAATGTCAATTGAATTTGAGCTTGTTTTTGAAATTGAGTAAACTCCCAACTCAGCTATTTTTCATCGGCATGTCGTACATTTGTTGCTATGTAATATATTAAAATAAAGTTTCACATTCTAACATTAATGAAAATCGCAGTTGTAAAATATCGAATAAAACATCCAGATTGTATTTCTCAATCAGTTTTCACAAGTGATTTCTTCCAAGTTCTGTAAAAATATAGCTCAATTAATGAAATAAGAAAAATACCTTTTTGTAAATAATTCCAGTAATCGCTGTTCTAACACGCATACCCAGAATGGATGAGCGATATCGGGAGTGGCACTGTGTAAACCCACAGAGGAACGTCGAGACGATGATACCAATGGCATAGAGTAACGCACTCGTCGTGTCACGCTCCGATAACGTGATTATTAGGCCGTAGAGAAACAATGGCGCAACAGTAACAGCTAAGACGTGCGTTAGTGTAAGAAATGTCAAATACAAATTGTCTCCAACTGATATAATGCCAAATATTGCCCTCCATAGGCTTGGTGTGGTGAGGTGTATCTTAGCACGCTCTTGCTCTCGTGACCAGTTACATTCAAGCTGTGCTGTCAACGTTTCGCTTCTGTCCCCTTCTGACAATGAAAGCAGATCATGTAGTTCCAGGGGTCGCTGATTGCCTAAGTTGATAAGAGGATTAAGCCATTTGAACGTCAGTAAGGACCATAATCTAGCTTTGTCCTTCGGGTTTTCTTCCATTTTATCCATTTGTCGTGTATCCACCTGAGAATATAGAATGTTAAAATCAAACGTAACGATTGGAGAGATCAAGCTTTTCTTTGGTAAACCAAACATATCAGCTTTAAAGCATATCCTCGGAGCTTTTAGACACAGAAAATCAACAAGAGAAAACATGGCGGAAAAAAAGGGAAAAAAGGAAACAAGATATAATCCATGCAGGTCAAAACTTTTCACACCGCGCGAGTGGCGAGCGTATCCCGTTCCCTTCGTTCGTTCTCTCCCTTCCCTCGTTCGCTCCCTTCCACCGTTCGCTCCTTTCAATTCCCTCGTTCTCTCCCTTCACTCGTTCGCTCCCTTCCCTCGTTCGCTCCCTTCCCTCGTTCGCTCCCTTCCCTCGTTCGCTCCCTTCCTTCGTTCGCTACCCGTGCCACACCCACTTGCCATACGTAAGGTACCATTACCATTACAAATATGTGCGTGATGGGCGACCAGGTGGTCTAATGACCTGCGTTGAAACTGGAAGGAGGTGGATTGCTACTGTTAATTGTTTATTATGACGTCATAAAATCCAAGATGGCCTCGCGCATGAACTTCAAATTAGTTTTTTCGACAGGAAAATCGGTGCATAAATGACGTCTAGTGTACAATTTACTGGAAACAAACACAGAAGCATACGCAGGCATGTACAACAAACACTTGAGAGCAAACATTGTTTATCAGCCGAGATTCCCTGTAAGTTCATCCAGAAGTCCTTCTTGTGCATCTCAGTCATTGACGTGTGAACAGAAGTTCATAACCAGTGTCCATCATCAGTTTACAGAGTAGTCTATTTAAAGAAAGCCTTTCCTGTCATTCCGCAGTCAATCACATTCTTTGAATTTTGATGAGCAGCACCTGATTGGATAAGACAGATAATACCTTTCTTTGTAATATAGTACACCTAATTATATTGCGCAAATAATAATGGCGGTCAAGGCCGAGTGTAACTTTTGATATCTGATGATCAGAGAGGTACTTTTAAAATTTTAGTTATTTCTAAACAGGAACTAGCGAGCAGCACATATAAGAGAACTTGTGGTTTCATTTGCAAAATTTATTTTCTTGTTCATCTGAATACAGCAGAACTAGCTATGTTATTAGTTGTTGTTATTTGTATTTTTTTGAGAGAATAGTTCACTTGATTTCTCGTTACATGCAAGTGATGACAACGCGATTTGACCGCGTACCGATATAAAACGTGATGTGAATCGTCTTAAGATGTAGTTTCTGCCGGAAGCATGACTCCAGCTTGGTTCGAAAATTGACCTTAAGATTGATATTATCGGCGGATCGAGACAAAAGGCAGGTGTGACATTATGTTACTAATGTAGTTATTTATGCATACATGGAGACGCAAGCGCATAACAAAGTACAGTATGCTACTTTTACCCACCATCTTGAGATGTAGTTTGTATATGGTGTCAGAACACGGAAAAGTGTATATGGTGCATGCAACTAAAACCACCTCAGGCTCTGAGACTGAGCAAGTAAAGGGATAAAAGGGGGCATGGAGACACTGGAAGCGAAGTTGGGACAAAGTAGCAAGTGAACTCAACACGAAAGGTGAGAAAATCCAGGTCGCTATGCTACTCAACGTGCTCTGGAAAAATTGTCAAGAAATATTTTCACAGTTTGTGTGGACGAATGACGGAGATAACGACAACATTTAATTCAAAGCCTATTTTGAGCAATTGTGTTCAAAACATTTCAATCGACATCTTTTCATTGAGAGAAATCGAAAGGACGGCGAAAAATTGCGATCTCAGCGATAGACAAGAATCGTGGCTCACTTCGAAGTTAGTGTTAGGCCTCAGAGACCTAAAGCTAAAAGAAAGGCTGATGGAAACGGACAAAAGTCTGGAGGATACACTAAAATCTGTAGAGTAAACAACACTTTAAAAGCATAACCAAAGATAAAGTGGAAGCAGTTGACTCGCTAGGTCAACAAAAAAACACAGCGACAGCGAGGAAGAACATACAAGAGTGCAATAGGTGCGAAAGGTAATAAAAATTAAGCAAGAAAACCTGGAGGAGGTGAGAAATCATGTATGAAATGTGGCACCGAACACAGTTATTCTCTTTTGGAAAACGCTGCCATAAATGTAAGCAGTTAAAGCACTTTGCTAAAATGTGTCTGCGTGGAAAGGGACAGCCACGAAAGCAGTTGAATACAGTAAAAGAAGATGAGAGAGCTGAGGAAAGATACAGCTGTCGCGGAAAGTGTGTTTATCGGTTCACTTAGCAATGTACATGGTGACAAAGACTGGCTTGAGACTGTTGATTTTGGAAATATCCAAGTAGTATTCAAGCTTCATAGTGATTCTCAATGTAATGTGATGCCTAAGAAATTATATGACAAGATTACCGCCAAACACTTACAACCAACATATGTCAAACTCGAGAGTTACGCTAAAACCTGTATCAAACCTGTTGGAAAATGTGTCTTGAAATGTGAGATTAAAGAAAAAGAGTACCAAGTTTGTTTTCAAGTTGTTGATGGCAACTATACCCCACTGTTAGCAATAATATATTGTGAAGAGATTGGACTAATTCAGGGTGTGAATTATGTGGAGTGACAATCTCTTAAAAGTATATGCTGATGTTTACCAAGGATTAGGATGTTTGCCAGGTGACTACCATTAACCATTGATCCATATATTCCCCCGGTAGTCCACCCACCTAGGAGAATACCTCACTCCAAACGCAGTAAGCTGAAACTAGAACTTGATATCATGGGGGGTGTTGGCATTATAGACTGAAAGTACCTATAAATAAGCCAGCAGACTGCATGGGTAAATAGTACCGTGCCAGTAGACAAGCCAAACGGATTCGTTCTTGCGAACATTACCCATTACCAACTATAGGCATTGTCAGAAATCTATTCCATTGTGGGCGGGACGCAAAATTATGCAATAGAGCCTGTCAATCATAAATCACTAGTTCACAGGCCATCTTCTACTCTTTCTGTATTGTTTTTTTTTACTGCAAATCGTCTGTTTGGTAATCTGTAATTTAAAATCTTTAAGGCTTTTTGCTGTCAAATTTCTGTCCTTTAATAATAATAATAATAATAATTCTACATTTATATAGCGCCTTAATCCTAAACGTCCAAAGGCGCTTTACATAGCTGGAAAACAGGCAAGTTAATTTACAAGAACTATAAAATATATAACGATCTAAGCAATAACTAAACTAATAAAAACTTTCCTTAAATAAATATGCTTTTAACTTAGCTTTGAAGACTCCCACCGAGGGACATAACTTAATAGTAAGTGGCAACAAATTCCACAGTTTTGGCGCAATAACAGAAAAAGCCCTTTCTCCATAGCTCTTTAAATTGACTGTAGGAACCTTCAGAAGAAACTTATTGGCAGACCTAAGATTACGAGGAGGAGTATAGTACTCTACCATATTACGAATGTAGGTAGGAGCCAGATTATTTAGAGCTTTATATGTAAGAAGTAATATCTTATAAGTTATTCGTTTTTCTACGGGTAGCCAGTGGAGACGCTGAAGAACAGGTGAAATATGATCATACTTTCCACCACCAACAATAAGGCGAGCGGCGCAATTTTGAACTGACTGCAGTTTCTTAATTAAGTAACCCGGAAGTCCACTTAGGAGCGAGTTTCCAGTGTCTAGCTTACAGGTAACAAAAGCATGAACTAGGATTTTTATACTACCTTCCGATAAGTACTTCTTAATTCTAGCAATATTTCTAATATGGAAAAAAGCACCCTTACAAATAGCAGCAACCTGACGTTCTAATGACATAGAGTTATCAAATATAATGCCCAGATTTCGAGCATGAGCTGATGGTGTGACACGCTCATTTCCAACTAACAGGAAGTCTAAGTCTGGGCGTGGACGGTGTTTCGCATTAATAACTAGAACCTCTGTCTTATCATTATTAAGCTTTAGTTTGTTGATTAACATCCACCTGTTAATATCACTAATGCATGCCTGGATGTTACTTACAGTGGCGTCCTTCTGTATATCTGATGTTGACTCGAAGGAGACATGCATATGGTATCTCAATCCAACAGACATGCATATGGTATCTCAATCCAACAGCTGTGTGTTTGGAATTAGTCTCCTCCGCAGACACTCCTAATTATAATCGTTTTTTTTTGGATAAACTTATAATTTTCCACTTCTACGTTACAGAAAAGCTTCTGTACTGTATTATACCAATCAACTGTTAGTGTAACCAAATTTATTTTGTCCCCGCCTAGAATAGTTCTTAGTTCGCTAATTGCGGGTGACACTAATACTTGTAAAATTGATTGTTTATTAAAAGTTTGTTGTTGTTGTCGTGAAAGCGGACTTCCTGTGGTTAGAGAGGGCCGAGCATGGGTCTCAATTCAACGGACGAAGGTTGACGGATCTAAAAAAAATTAGAGTTTCCACCCACTCACTACATATACTCAGGCAAGTATTGCAAATGTTTTCAAGTTTATCATGGAATGAGCTATCTAAAGAATGACAATTTTATCGTAGACCGAGTGCTGTTATTTACTGGGAACACCCTCGACATTTTAACCTATTATTCTTTTAAATATTCCCGCCACCGCCAAGACAAAGCTTAAAAGTCAGATTCAACCAATCACACTGAGTTACAAATAAACCTGTTACCAGGCTCTCTACAGGCTAATCGAGAGCAAAATGGTACAGAAATGGCTCACTTAATTAATTCATGAAATGACAATATAAACTAACGAAAACCCTACCCTGAACCATTAAAAATCCTAACCGATCAGTAAACAATCTCTTATCCACCTACAGCTAGGGTTCAAAAGAAAAAAACGTCTCAAGAACATGGTGAGGTAAAATAATTGAGATTTTCTGGAACTCGTAAGGAAAACGCCGCAACCACTACACTAAACAACCATCGTCACTCAATTACTGTCAAATTTGTAAATTTTAAAATGTAACCACTGCTAATTTATGGCTGTAAGATACCTGAAAATCACTCAAATTTAGCTTCACTGGGAAGCTGTCGGTAAATACGTACACTAAATCACATTTGGATATATTTGTGTGATAAAACGACATTTAAGCTACTCGATTCCATCGTAACAAATAAAGAAGCGCGATCAAAACAACATTCAGTGTGGCTAAAATGAAGGAAATTACAGTGGACATGGAGTCCAAAACACACGGTTAGTGCATTAATCAGTGCATAATTTTACGACCCGCCTACGATGAAATAGATTTCTGACAATGACTCAGAGAAATCTATATCTTCTCGTCTCATCTTGTCTAAGAGCTTTGACCTTTTTTATCTGAGCGCGCCTGAGGAAATCTAATCTGGGATAATTTTTGGATAAATGTGTTTGGATGCACTTAACCTGAGATTCTGTTTCGCTTACGTTTTCAATTGTGCATTAGATCTGTTCAGATAGCATAGATCGAATGTATTACGTTCATGTATTTTTGGGTCAATAACAGTTCCTTTACAAGAATCATAAGGTTAGAAAGTAGTTCAAAATAACTGATAGCGCCTCGAAGTATTGCGCGTTGTTAATTTCACATTCACACAGTGGTAATTATTTGCTGATGATATTATGTGATGTAAATAGAGTTGAATCAATCTCTAACATTTAATGCTCATGCCTCCTGATTTATTATTGCTCGATCACAGTGTCTCACACCCTCATGGTTAGCGGTAAAGGTCAGGATTCATCAACTTCTGTCGTTGATAGAACAAACTAATAATAATAACTAGAAGCTGCACGCAGCTTGAACTCCGGCGTATCTTTTGTAAGGCGGACGATCTCATATACCTGCGTGTTTGGCACATACAACGCACAATCAGATGTTAAAGTACGCACAAACAGTCAATCTTATATAAAACTCCACACGAGTGAGAGCACTCGTGAGTGAACACAGGTAGAACACACAGCTAGCCCAAAAATTCTAGGATACAAATACTATGATGATGTGATCTAAAACTCCATGAGTCAGGTCATGAGTGAATACGAGTGCACATCGGTTCATAATTTAATTAACAAAGAAATATAAAAATATAAATTAAAATCGTTTTATCCGTTTTGGGGCACCTGTCACGTTATCAGTGCGATACCCTCTGTTTTTCGGGCTCCTGTGTTATCCTAGCTTGATCCAGTTGTGTTGGGTTACCTGTGTTTTTCGGGCTACATGTGTTCACTTCGTTATTAGTATGCACACAGCCAGTTCACTATTATAGTCAGTCAAATTGGATTGGACAATCAGATTCGAAAATATGCACGCACAGTCGCATCACGTAGCATCACCAGAGTAACAAGAAGCTACACGCACCTTTAAAGGGGAACTAAATCCTAAACCCAACTCGATGTTTATGAAAAGATGTTTCGAAATAAATAGATTGTGCTACTAAATGTTTGTATGTTACGCATCTTTGAAGTGGAAATCTGAAACCTTCCCACGGCCTCCGCTCAGACGGAACAAGTCTGGCATTTTGTGACATCAATCTCCGACATTGAAAAGCTAGACTAACGGCTCCTAATTGCGAACCATTGTGTTTTCTTTTTGCTAGAGGTTCTGGGAAAATTTGCTTTGAATTGAGCCGCCACACAATTTTGATTTATCAGCGGATAATAGAACTTCAAAAATAATTTTCTCTTCAAAGACGCACAACACAGAAATATAAAATAGCAGAACTTATATATTTAGAATACATATTTGTTTAGACGTTGTGAACACAAGTATTACGCGAGTGAACACGAGTGCCGGAAAGTAGAACACGAATAACACGAGCAACTTCACATAAGCCAGGGTACCTAGGCTAATAATAATAATTTAAAGATCGCTTTAATGAACACCGCCGCCCACTGCTGTCTCGGATCATTTCCTAAATAACAACCATTGCCCTAATGACATGTAATTAATTCCTTTAGAACTCATCCATTGTAATAGAGATGGCGTACGCAAAGCTCGCGAGGCCGCATTTCTTATTAATAAAGGACAAACATTAGAACATAAAGGCATGAATAGAAAGGAAGAAATGTAATACTATACTCAGTCTCAACTATACTGATATTGTATTCTTCTTAGTTTTCTATCACGCCCACTCATCACTTGTAATTTTATCTTCTAGTCTCATATTGATATTTTCAAAATTTACAATCTGTAACGGTTTCTTGCCATATACTTGTGTACCCTGAGGAAGGTTGGCCGTACCAACCGAAATAACGGTAATATATATATATATATATATATATACAGTCGTTGCCGTTAATGTTGTCCGAGACATATGGATTTATAGCCTTTGTTCAGTTCGCACCTTTTACATAAAGAACGGTAATCAGCCGTGAACGCGCCCTTGCTTACCAGTTCGAAGTCCCGAGTTCAAGTCTCAGTATCGGCATTTTTGTTACTGCGATTTTTTTTCATTTCTTTTTCCCCTTTTTTTCTGACTGCATTCTCTTAAAAGCTTTTATTTCAAACGTGACAACAAGAACGGAGTTCTTTTTAACCTTTGAAATGCCTAGGACACCTATCATCCACATATATTTTATTAAGGGATGTTACAACATTTCTTTCAAAAGCTTCGACTGCCGCAGGGAATGTAGTATTTTGATCATCGACATCGTCCATGGCAAAGCTTCAAAAGTTTGTTATCGTTTGTCAAACACTCGTAAACCTTACGCCGAGTACACGGCTATAATTCCATGTGAGTTCTTTTTCTTCACAAAGAAAAAAGCTTCGTCAACTTATGCAAGCATTACTATGGGTTTCAAAGAGAATTCTGGCTAATTTCTGGACTGCCGGATATTTTCAAAACTGTCCGCTCCGTGTCTCGCGGCCGATGTTTTCGAAATCTCGAAAAAAAAAATGAGGTCGCTCGCTCAGTCTGCCTACATGTAAGTTCAGAAAATCGGTACGAATGAAATTCATAACACTTGCTAAAATCGCTTCCTACTTCTAAACAAAGATATAATAATTTGAATCAGTGGGTATCTAGTATTTTCAAAACTGTTTCTGGTATATACATGTAAGCCCGGCACAGTGTAAGAAAAACAAATTACACAACCATCAACAGAATCGCTACACCGTTCTAAACGAAAATAGCGAAATTTGGGCGTACTCAGTCAGTGCTGGTATAATTATCTACTTCGAAATTTTGGGAAAATTTGAGACCGTTTCAGGTTGACAGTATTATTTTAGCTACATCGTCCGTTCTTATCCAATATCATAAAATAAACTGCATAAAGAAACATATGTAAACAAAACAAAAAGACAAGGGGGAAAAAAACAAGAAAAAACAAAAAAGAAAACCCCCAAAAAGATACGATGCCGATACTGAGACTTGAACTCGGGGTTTCGAACTGGTAAGCAAGATCGTTAACCGTTAGACCACCGTGGCTCTTTGTGACCAAATACAAAGGGCGCGTTCACGGCTAATTACCGTTCTTTATGTAAAAGGTGCGAACTGAACAAAGGCTATAAATCAATATGTGGATATGTCTAGGCATTAACGGCAACGACTGTATATATATATATATATATATATATATATACATACAGTCGTTGCCGTTAATGTTGTCCTAGACATATCGCACCTTTTACATAAAGAACGGTAATCAGCCGTGAACGCGCCCTTTGTATTTGGTCACAAAGAGCCACGGTGGTCTAATGGTTAACGCTCTTGCTTACCAGTTCGAAGCCCCGAGTTCAAGTCTCAGTATCGGCATCGTATCTTTTTTCTTTTCTTTTTTTCTTTCTTGTTTTTTCCCCCTTGTCTTTTTGTTTTGTTTACATATCTTTCCTTTTGCAGTTTATTTTTTTATATTGGATAAGAATGGACGATGTATAGCTAAAATAATACTGTCAACCTGAAACGGTCTCAACTTTTCCCAGACTTTCGAATTATAGATAATTATACCAGCACTGACTGAGTACGCCCAAATTACGCTATTTCCGTTTAGAACGGTGTAGCGATTCTGTTGATGGTTGTGGGTTTGAAAAAGCGTAATTTGTTTTTCTTACACTGTGCCGAGTTTACATGTATATACCAGAAACAGTTTTGAAAATACTAGATACCCAGCTGATTCAAAGTATTATATCTTTGTTTAGAAGTAGGAAGCGATTTTAGCAAGTGTTATGAATTTCATTCGTACTGATTTTCTAAACTTAGGCAGACTGAGGAGCGACCTCATTTTATTTTCGAGATTTCGAAAACATCGGCCGCGAGACACGGAGCAGACAGTTTTGAAAATATCCGGCAGTCCAGAAATTGTCCAGAATTCTCTTTGAAACCTATAGTAATTAATGCTTGCATAAGTTGACGAAGCTTTTTTCTTTGTGAAGGAAAAGAACTCACATGGAATTAAAGCCGTGTACTCGGCGTAAGGTTTACGTGTGTTTGACAAACGATAACAAACTTTTGAAACTACGCCATGGACGATGTCGATGATCAAAATACTACATTCCCTGCGGCAATTGCTATTTCAGGCCTATGCAAAAGTTGCTATTTCAGGCCTCCCAGTACTCTCAATATTTCATTCTATCATTTGTATTTATATGACACAATCTAGGGTACAAAATAAAGCTGTTGTTGTTGTTGTTAAAAGAAATGTTCGAACATCCCTTAATTGCTGCGAGTGTAGCGAGCAGCAACACTAAACTTGACGTTACAACACAGGGTGACCAGACGCATACCTTTTCGTCAACATACAATTTCCTTGAAAAAAAAATTGGGTTCATAGTCACCGGCCGGTTGACTCCCTGGGTGTCGGAGGATATATCCCGGATGTAGCAAACTTTGCATTCGCTGATTTCAACACAGTCTAGTTCCGAACACAGTGCATGCCCGGTAAGTACCATTTTATCAAATTATCATGTCAAACTCCGCTTTATTCATAGCTGGAAGTATCCATCAGGGTCACATACGTTTTAGTGATGTATCGAGAGGAAGACAATGTTCTTTTTTGAGTTTTTCAGCGCTGTCGTGTGCCCAATTTAAATCAGTTCAGCAGTGGACCTCTGACACAATCGATAAAATCCTTATCGAAGGAGACCGACTGTATCTCGATGCGCTTGGCAATCGACTCATCCCAGATGCAGAGACGATATCGCTGAACTATCTGCCCGTTGAGGTATGTTGGTCTATGGAGACTAACACTTACGAATCGTCCTTCGGGGCAGCAAACGAACCCTTCGGGGTAGCAAACAAATCGCCCAACGTGGCACAAACAAATGAAAAACCACCCATTGTGGTGACAAATACTGATCTACCCATTGTAGTGGAGCCCATTGAGGCACAAGCAACAGCAAATCCTAACCAAAATTGGTTAGTAAACTATAAAGAATTCTATCAGGGATTAATTCACGTGGAGTTGCATGAAAACGAGGCTCCATACTTCACTTTGCGTTCAGATTTGATGAATACTTTCAGCAGTGATGATTATGCTTTTATAATACTTGAGGGCTATGTAATGACTTTAATTAAGGTTGCATGTAGATACTTTCTATATCTTTGATTCTCATGCACGTAATTCTGTTGGAATGCCTGATCCAAATGGTACTGCTGTTGTCATGAAATGTGCTGATATCAGCGACTTACATGAGCATTTATATGGCCTGGCAGCTGATTTGAATAGTCAGTTTTTTGAAATTGTACCTGTTCATTTCCAATATAAGCATGCAAATGTTGGTAGGATGATAAACCCTGGTCATGATTTTCTGACAAATCAAAACTGTGATATCACAACCAACCCTTCTAAAGGCAAACCAGATCAAACTGATTTTGAAAATCACTTGAAACCTGAGCTGCAGGTTGATCAAAATAAGAAGCAAAATAGTCCATTGCAAGGTAAAACTGAAAGCATGAAAATGTGCCAAAAAGAGTACAGGAAAAGAAAGATTTCTCAGGAAAATGAAATCCAAGAACAAACCAGGCTTCAAAAAGAAAGAGAGTGCAGAAAAAGAAAGATTTCTCAGGAAAGCGAAATCCAAAAACAAACCAGGCTTCACCTTCTCTTACCTATACTCTCTTGATTTCCAAGCACCCTGTACGTTTAAAATTTTTAAACAACAATTTGTGTTCAATGAAAACTTGCTAGTGACCAGTTAGTATTTAACTTGGATGGGGTGCAGGTGGAGTTGAAATTTTAATTAAAAAAAATTCAAGACCCCTGTCAGCCTGCAAATTTTCTTTTTAAAGCAACCCCCCTTCGGTATACAATAAATTTTCAAGATCCCTCTAGAGTACCTTAAAATATTTTGGGAGCCCCTTTTCTCCAATATTTTTTTACAAGACCCCCCGTTTTCTCCACCACCCCCCCTCCAACTTAAATAATGACTGGTCCCTTATCAATTAAACATCTGAGACCACCAACAAAATAAATGTTTGCTGATCAACATTATCTAACATACATATAATACAATTAAGTTGCATTAATTAACCAATATGACATTGCAATCAACACTGTAAAGCCTTTATTATTAATAAAAACGTTATACTATATAGTTATGGTGTTATTGTTTAGTAAATACAACTTTTTTTTATGTCATTCTGCTTATACATTAGAAAAAAATATTTTCAAGGGGTGGGCTGGGCAACTGCATGCCCCCCTTGTACCCCACTATTTGCGGCCCTGTCATCTATATACATACCTTGACGATCTTAGACTCGTATAATTATGACTCCCATTCAGATTACTATATAATGTCAATTATGCTATAAATACTTCTAATGTAATTATACGATTATAACTGTCACTGCAACTCAATAAAATTGATAATCCCTGCTTCATAGTATGTATAAGCTGGCTAGTATTCTCAGTTTATACTAAGTTCTCAAGTTTAATATTATTCCCATAATCGAGGGGAGGAAATATTGATGTTTCCCCAACTTCTCAGTACAAGACTAGACAACAATTTTCATTGACCATAACACTATTCGAATGAGGTGAAAGTCGTTATCCCTGCCATACAGGTATATGCCACACCAAAGACTATGCTTTTCAAGCTATTTTAGTCTGAAATTGCCTTTTTGGTCTGGATTAGGTTACGAATTTTTCAGGGAAATACGAAGGCGTACATTTCTATTTATTTAGCTTGTAATGACAGATCAGTACACTCCGCTCCAAAAAACAGTATGCAAACTCTTATATTTTGGTCTGAAATAGGGTCACCGCTTGCAGACCCAGGTGGTGCACCCCCACCCAAAATCTCGGATGGGCCCTCAGCTTTACATTTGTATTACAAAAGCAGTAGACACACGTACCCACTGGGTACCTATTTTTTATCATAAATTATCAACTATTGGTTGCACAATCTATAATAATTATTACTTGTAATTGTTTAAAACTACAGAAACTTGCAAATCATTACCAATACACTACACAATAGCTCTATGCATCCCCTCGCAGCACTTCACTTTCTATTAGAAACTTCTAGTTAATAAAATATATGTGGATGATAGGTGTCCTCGGCATTTCAAAGGTTAAAAAGAACTCCGTTGTTGTTGTCACGTTTGAAATAAAACTTTTAAGGGAATGCAGTCAGAAAAAAAGGGGAAAAAGAAATGAAAAACATCTTCGCAGTTAGAAAAATGCCGATACTGAGACTTGAACTCGGGGCTTCGAACTGGTAAGCAAGAGCGTTAACCATTAGACCACCGTGGCTCTTTTTTTTTTTTTTTTTTTTATTTTATTTTATTTAGAATTGTTTTTTATTAACATTTTCCCAAATGATACAACAATCACAAATACTACATAAAAATACAAAAAAAACTAGTTATATTACATGACTTATGACTTAAAAAATCAATACATTAAGTTCGATTAATTCCGGAGGCTCAAAATAATTGAGAACAAATTACTTTAAATACAAAGTAATTTTCCCCACTTAAAATAATGAAAAGATAACTTGGACTTCTCTCTTGCAATGTGAAACTCTAAGTCACTAATTGATTTTACATTATTTAGGAAGAGCTGTAAAGTTGGTTTTATCTGATGGTATCTGCAATAATAAATATGTCGCTTCCCTAAACAAAAATACCGTGGCTCTTTGTTACCAAATACAAAGGGTGCGTTCACGGCTGATTACCGTTCTTTATGTAAAAGGTGCGAACTGAACAATGACTATAAATCCATATGTGCATATGTCTAGGACAACATTAACGGCAACGACTGTATATATATATATATATATATATATATCCCTAACTGTATAACCAGCCTTTCATTTTTGTATTAGTATTCGTATATTTTTGCTGATTAGATCCCATCCAATGTAATCTGGTTCTTGTACTTCGTCCGAATTGGTCCTTGCATCTTGTAGTTTACCTAGGATGACACAGGTAGCCCAAATATACTAGGATACAAATACTATTAGGATCTGAAATATAACTTCACACAAGACAGAACACGAGTGAACATGAGCGTACTAGCGCTTCATGATTTATTTAACACAAAATCATAATAAAATAATAACAATTGTGTTATCGGCTCAGCTATTCCGGGTTATCTGTGCTTTCAGTGCGTGCCGTCTTTGTATTTTCGGTTTACCTGCGTTGTACTATTGTTATCAACTTGTACGGCACTATACTCTATGTATTTTCGGGCTATTTGTGTTATCCTAGGGGAACGCCATTCAATAATCTCGGACTCGGATAAGGGAAAACCTAGCTGATGCAGTACTATATAAAGCTAAAGTTCCTGTTTGTTCGGCTCAGTTCCGTTCAATTCAGTAGTATTAACAACACAATGTAATTAATTATTACGAGTCAATATACTTCTTTAATATAAATAGGTCCCCTTTAGTTTTTTTTTTAATCCGAAAACGAGTATAGCATTTGGTATACACTGAAAACATCTGCCTAACTAAGATTTGTGAGAATCTTACCGGCAGAATTGCTCTTGTTACATGTTTACTTTATTTAAAAGCCCAATGAGGGCTTCTGCCGTCAAAGTTGGTGTTTCAAAAGGTTCTGCTCTATCAGGAATAGCGACGAATAGACGTAAATCAAGCTAGCTCTGACCTCTGGTTTATTTACTTCTACTCCGTAGCGTGTCACGCAATAATAACACTCCACATAAACATAACAATCATGTAGACCAATCACGTGCCTGATTACATATTATAACATACATCCTCCTCATTTTAAGAGAATAACAATACTATAAGACAAGATGACGTATGGTTGCCAATATACATAAGGAATCAGGTATAAATAAATGAGTTGGTGTCTATGTAAAATTATTTACGGTTATTAAATAAAACAAAACGTCTAATGTCACTCTCCGTATATCATGCTATTTCTGGACGTAGTACGCACGTAGTCCTTTGTTGGTAACTTTGGGTATTGTGGAGTGAACATAATCTTTTAAGTAACCAGGAGCCCTCCTTGAACGCTGAGGCCTCACTGGCTCCTTTGGCTGATTGGTGTGCGCGGTAGGAGGACTGGTCTGTGAAGATGTAGGAGGCTGGTTCGTTCGCTCATGTTGTAAGGCAGGTGCGATCTGTACTTCAAGGTCTCGCCCCGGCGAGCTATCACATGGCTGAGCCTGTTTCGATGTTGTCATAGCTTCCGGACTCTCCGCTGATTTCTTCATATGGCACCGGTTTCTCCGCTACACATACCTTCCGGTGTTTCAACGCTGTATGACCGTTCATCCAGCCTAGCCGTCACGGTTGCTTTCTTCCCGGTTTTTTCTCCCAACCGAAATGGTTTTAATCGCACTACGTCGCCTTCTTCCAGCACTGGCAGGTCTTTCGCAGTACGATTGTAGAACTTAGCCTTCTGCTTTTGTCGCTTATCCAACTCCTTGATTTCCTTCTCCAGATACACAACTCTGGGTTGCAACAAGGTTTTTGTAGTTGGAAGAAGAGTCCTCGTCCTCCTGTTCATTAGGCGCTGGGTTGGGCTCAACTCCAAACCCTGGGTTGGCGTGTTCCGGTATTCAAGAATCGCCAGATAGGGCTCTGTTCCGGACTCAAGTGCTTTGCGGAGAAGCTGATTAGCTTTTTTCACCGCTGATTCCGCCTTGCAATTGGCCTTGCTGTTGCCCGGACTGCTTGTGTTATGTTCAAAGTCCCATGTCTTGGCAAACTTCGCAAATTCTTCTGCACTGAATACTCCAGTTTCGTATTCGAAAATTACCGCTGAATGCAATGACTACAGACGCATGTACTCAGGCTTAGCCTCATTCTGAAGTTAAACATTCATAAATACCAGCGAGTAGGTGGGCTTTCACAACTCTCCGTATTGTTGTAGTTTTGCATTTTGCACCTTCTCGCTAGTATTTAAGAATGTTTAACTACAGAATGAGGCTAAGCCTGAGTACATGCGTCTGTAGTCATTGCATTCAGCGGTAATTTTCGAATACGAAACGGGACTATTGTGGGCCATTGACACTGATTAAACGATCCGGGCAGCCGTATCGGGCAAAATGATTCTTAAGCTTTAAGATGACTGTCGCTGCACGGGTGTTCAGTAATCTATCTATCTGCCAGAAGTTGCTATAATAGTCCACCGTGATTAAGAACTCTTTGTTGTCAAACATAAACAGGTCAACACCGACCTGCTCCCACGGACGGGTTGGAGTTTCGTGAGGCATCAGAGTCTCTTTCTGGGGACTTGTTTCATACGCTCGGCACGTTTCACACTCTGCAACTAGCTCCTTTATTTCGGCGGACATTCCTGGCCAATAGAGCGTTTCTATCGCTCGTCTCAGACACGACTCTGCCCCTTGGTGGGAGGAATGTAGCTTCTGCTTCATTTCTTGGCGCATGCTGCTTGGAATGACTATTCTTTGCCCTTGGAATATCATTCCGTCCTGCATCGCAAGCTCGTCCCGCACACTGAAATAAGGCGTTACAGGTGTCGGTAATTGCTTCCTTTCCTCACGCCATCCGTGCAGAATGTCATCTTTCAGCAGCTGTAAGGATTCATCTTCACCGGTCGCGGACCGAATTTGTTGTAGCCGCTCTCTCGAGATTGGGAGGAAGTTTGTCAGATTGACGTTCTCGAACTCAGCTCTCGACGGGTGAGTAGTCGTTGGTAGGAAGGCTCGAGATAGTGCGTGAGCTAAATGCATGTTCTTGCCTCGCTCGTACTGTACTTCAATGTTGTACTTTTGAAGCCTCATCATCATGCCTTGCAAGCGTCGCGGAGCACAGGCAAGGGGTTTCTTTAGGATAGCTTCAAGGAGCTTGTGGTCGCTATGAACTCTGACGTGCCGGCCAAATTAAATGAATACTAATTAAACTTCTCAAGAGAGAACACTATGGCCAGCATCTCCTTCTCGATTTGAGCATATCGCTGTTCGGTTTCTGTGTGTGCACGACTGACGCATGCGATCGGTTTTCCGTTTTGCAACAGAGCAGCCCGAAGTCCCTTCTGGCTCGCATCGCACTGGAGTTCCAACTCGCTGTTCGGATCGTAATATCTTAAAACAGGCGCATCAGTGACAAGCCTTTTGACTTCTTCGAACGCCTCCTGCTGCTACTCCTCAGCCCACACGAACTCTGCGTCTTTACGAGTCAGGCGACGGATTGGTTCCATGCTGTCTGCTAGTCTCGGTAGGAATTTCGCTAGATAATTCACGAATCCGTTTAGCCGCTGTACCGCCTCTACGTCCGTAGGTCTCGGCATCTCTCGTACCGCTTTCGCCTTTTCGGGGTCTATTTTGAGTCCATTGTTCGTAGACACATGACACATGTATGTAACTTCCTTTAGCCGCAACTTTACTTTATCAGGATTCAATGCGACACAACCCTCGCGGCATCTTTCTAGCAGGCTCGCCAACTTTCTGTCGTGGTCCGCGTTCGCCTCCTCCTCTGTGGCACCAACTCCGTAAATCAGAATATCATCGGTGATGTCAAGAATTCCGTCCAGCCGATCGAGCACCTGGTCAACTCGCTTCTGGAATATTTCTGATGCAACCGACAGTCCAAACGGAAGTCTGCACCATCGATGCCTCCCATGAGGTGTTGCGAACGTTGTTAACAGACTAGACTCGTCGTCAAGAATACAGTGCCAATACCCAGAGCGAAAATCTACGGTTGAGAACACTTTTGCTTGTAAAAGCTCTGGTAATATGTCGTCCAGTCTAAATGCAGTCCCTCTCTCGTTTCAGGGCTGTATTTAGCGGTTTCGGGTCAATACACACTCTAAGCGCTCCCAAATTCTTGGTTGCCATGACTACACTGCTAACCCACGGCGTTGGTTTGTCGACTCTGGCGATAACTCCTAGCTCTTCAAGCCTTTCCAATTCCTTCTTGAACTTTTCTTTCAGCGCCGTTGGAACTCTTCGTGTCGGAGTTATCACGGGTTTTGCGTTTTCATTCACCTCCAAATGAACTTTGTCGGGAAAACTCCCGATTTGGCTGTCGAACACCTCCGGATACTGTTGTACAATTCCTTCTACTGTCAACAGCTGATTAGCATTCATCCCGTTTCGTTGCGGCGCTGTCACCGATACAAAGTTCTCTTTGTTGATGGTTATCAGCTGCATTTGTTGTGCCGCTCGCGAACCCAACAGCGGAGTTAGATCTTCGCGGACAACAACAAACTCCACCGAAAACTTCTTTCCGGTCTTGGGATTCTTGATAACAATTCGCGCGGTCCCTAGCGGTTTGACATCGGTCTTGTTCCACATGATCAGTGTTTTCGTGGTCGGGGAAACATCATGGTTGTCGATAAACGCTTCGGGTAGAATGTTTATCGACGCCCCACAGTCTACTTGAAATTTAACCGGCTTTGTTTGCACTAAAATCTCCGCGTATATTTTTTTCGGGTACTTTGCATCAGAAGGTTCGACTGAGCAAACAGGTCCTGCGTTGACAGTCACACTTCCGATGTACTCAGTGTCACTATCCAAATCGCTTTATTCTTGCGAAATGCCATGAACTTGGCGCACGGGTTTACGGCAAACCTTCGAAAAATGGTTCCTTGCGCCACAGTTATTACAGAGCAGGACATTCTTCCTTCTTCATCGGGTGGTTTCCAGCACAGTACCGACATGTCTTCTGAGCGCTAGCATTCTTTACATTCCTTTGTGTCCGGTTGGAAACTCGGTTTTTTTTGTCGCCTCTGTCTTGCGTTCACGGCATAAACATCCTCAACTGTGTTTGTTCCCGCGATAGCTTTTAACTGTGTCGCTGTCGCTTCAGTACTTCTGCAGGTATCTATGCAACGATTCAGCATCAGTTTTCATTCCCCGAGAAGTTTCTTTCTTGTCTGAACACTGCTCACGCCAAACACTATCCTGTAGCGAAGTAGGGAATCTCGCATGCAGTCGCAGAAGTTACATGTTTGCGCTAGTGTGCGCAATGAAGCGACGTAGTTATCAATCGATTCATTCGGCTCTTAGTTTCTGCTGTTGAAGATGTACCGTTCATACGTCCCATTCACTCCTCCAATAGTAAACTGGTCAAACTTGTCGATGATTTTTTTAGTGTTCCTTGTTCCTCGGGTGTTTCAAACGACATACCATTGTATATCTTGAGCGCGTCAGGTCCTATACAGTGTAGAAACAGCGCTACCTTATACGCTATAGGCTGTGTATTGATGTTCATTATGACTGTATAGTTTGACCACATTTGCCTGACCGTCTTCCAGTTCTCCGGTTATGGCTAACTGCGCTGGTGGTAGGATTCCTTGAATTGGCATTTGTGGCACTGCTGCATCTACCGGCTCAGGATCTCCCATGATTCTTCTCTTTTACGGTTTCAAAAGATTCACACCATGTTTCAAAAGGTTCTGCTCTATCAGGAATAGCGACGAATAGACATAAATCAAGCTAGCTCTGACCTCTGGTTTATTTACTTCCACTCCGTAGCGTGTCACGCAATAATAAAACTCCACATAAACATAACAATCATGTAGGCCAATCACGTGCCTGATTACATATTGTAACAGTTGGTCTTGTACAGCTTTCCCCATATTAACAGACATGCATGTATAATGTCTCTCAATCCAGTAGAAAGACTCTATAGCTAGGTTATTCTGTCGTGAAACATTCCTTAGCTGTGTAGTTGGACTTAAATAAGACCGGACCAAAACTGTCAACAGTTTTACTCATTGACAGGCGGTAGTATTGCATAACTTTGGACAGATTTCTGACAATGACTCAAACGAAATCGATACCTCATTGTCTCGTCTTGCACAATAGCTTTGACCTTTGTTATCTGAGTCTTAGAGCGACTAGTCCATGATCAGCTATTGCTATTTATTGAACAACAAAATATATTTTTACTCGGGCTGCCTGTGGCAGGCACGAGTCTAAATCTGCAGGGCGTTATTTTGTTTGCTATGTGCTGCAAAATTTCTGCGCATGCGTTAAATTATGCATTAGTTGTTGCCGCTAATATATTTGTATCCAGTCCAGTCGCCATCTTAAGATTCTGTGGACGCTATTCTTGTTTGAGGTACGTTTCGTAGGTTTTATGCCACATTTCGTCACATTTCATTTTACTCTCGGTCATAATACATACCAGCGCAAACACCGTGATCGGTAGGCCAACACTAAAATGATTTTGACCGTGTTTTTGGCTGGTTTACCGATCTCGTATCGAGACCTGTGTACGTTATACAGGTATATTGAAAAGCTGATTTATAGCGAAATATAGCGATTTACTAGCAAATATATATATATTGTGGTTGAGCAGTTATGGTTACTATCCTCTATCGAAGTCTGAAGACATCTGAACTCCTGAACTGTGAGAGCAACACTGTCGCTCGCTAACACGAAGCCAGAAAAACACACTCAGCACAGAATAATTTATGATGATATGACTCAAGCAATATTCAACCCTGTAAGTAAACTTAAACAAGAAACCTCTCACGGCCGAGGTTTTGGGTCGAGAAATTAAAGGTTTCCAACAATTCCCTTTATTGTTAGGTAATATAATGAGCAGACTGAAGTTTTGGGAATAAGGGTACTAATTAAAGCTTTTAATTACCAACAGGCATTTCAGTTAATAATCTTTAATCCAACAAATACCAATATGGACTCGTAATGGCTCATCATGTACCGTATAGCCAGAACAGCAGATAAAGTTACACAGAGGCACACAAATTGACATAGCACCATCACAGGATGGACAGGATACAACTTATACTATTGTACAAATATAAACAGACATTTGAGACAATCTTCTATTAGTACTCGGAACCTGCAGTATAACAGAACAGCAGACGAAATTGTAGTAGTGTTTACAGTAAAAGGTCAACTTCTTTAATTTACATACGAGAAAAACAACAACTATTAAATTACATATATACATGAAAGTCACCGCGCTACCGGCCACTCCTAAAGACTGCTAAATTCAGCTAATAATTCTTCCCTTTGGTTATTACTAAGAGGATTTCAAATTGAAAGTGTATTTCATCTTCAATCTCATTGGGACAACACCATCAGAAATCTGAAGAAGGGTGAGTCCAAAATAGAAAATAAAAATTATGGAACGCAAAATATCAAAGAAAAAAACCTGCCTTGCACAACCAAGGGGCCCAAAAAAAATGGCTGCATTGATATATATAGCGATACTTACTGTTTGTAAACTTACTGTTTGTAAACACTAACGTCATTTATATATTTGCATATATAATGTGGTTGGCCAAAACAAAAGCGTGTCTGTATGACTTGTATAGCATCTAGCGATTAAATTGGGCCTCACGAAATACATCTAAAGTCTCAATTCTGCTTCCATATCCTAATTCGTTTATAAGAATTATAAGTTAAGAGCATATTAAGATTCGATGAAAGGGCTTGCTTGCATTTTGGAAGAACAAGAAAGTAATTTGGCGATGAATAAGCACCGCCCTGGGATATTTTATAAGCAACTGACTGCGTTTCTGCCAACCACAGAATACAACAAATGTGGCGTGACTGGCCTGTGTGACGTCACAGTAAGTCTCGCTACATAGTGGCCCGAGTGAAAGCCCAGATGGGCTCTTGTATCAGTTTGGTTTCAGAAAAGGCTACTCTACAGAACAAGCAATCCTTGAAACTACTGATCTTCTTAAAACTGCAATAGATAAGAAATTATTTACTTGGTGTTTGTCCTGGCTTTACAAAAGCATTCGATACTGTCAAGAGCCTATAACCAAGAGCGAGAATCTCCCATACTACTATTCACAGGTTGGGTTATTTTTAGAACGGTTTCCCGCTATTATTGGATTGCAATTATTACTAAGGGAATAAAATCACAAAAGCGCAGCAGACGTGATGTTGGTATGACAAAATAAGCTAATGAGGCATCTTTTGTTCCGCCATTAGTGTAACCCACAAATTGGCGGCAAAAATAATCTAAAAATAGCCCAACTTGTGAAACCGCCGTAGCATCTGTATAAGAGATATGGACGCTCTTGGTTATGGGCTCTTGATACTGTCAATCATAATATGCTATGAAAGAAACTTGAAAATATGGAATAATATATATATATATATATATAGATATATATATACAGCCGGGTGCAAAAATTCTTTCCCCCCCCCCCCCCCCCATGAAAATTATATACTTATATCGATTTCATCATGGGTAATCCACAAATGTGCTTTTCAGACATTTTTTTTAACAAAAAATATATCAGGTAGGATAGAAAAATGTACGAGTAAAACATTGTTAGATCATATGGGCCCATCCGTTGAAGAAAACAAGTGTTATTTTCAGTTTTAGTTGTACTAATTTATTCCATGCGTTTTCCACTGGGTCCGGTCGACCAAAACGCTGCTCTTACTTCAAGGAACTCACTGTATTTCTTAACTTTACTTTCTCCACGTCGCACTAGCTAGGTTTATTATATTTCCCTAAACGAGGCTGAAGTATTCACTAAATTGATTTCAAACCCAAAGTTTACTTATCAATGTGAAACACGTTCTGTTTTATCTTATAGTAGTTCGACCACGTTTGCAATTCTGCGTAACAAACAACCAAATTAAGCACTTCAAAGCCAAACGGCAAACGCAGCTTAAAATATTTTTGCCGTTATGAAGTCTACAAATGAACTAAACTTTCACTTGGAATCAGTACATTTGTTTTCTTATGCGTTTTTTGGGAGGTAATTATTTCGCATATGAAGTATTGGTAAAACATATTTTATTTTATTCAGAATTGAATGCGGCCAGGTTTCGTTTTGCTGTTCGCGATGCGTTTGCCACTGGGTCCGGTCGACCGAAACGCTGCCGTGACTTTAACTGAACTCACTCAGGTTAAGGGGGCTATAGATCCCCCACTTTTTTCCCCAACAAATATTTTGCCTAGTTAATTCTCAGTCAGTTTAATACTATAGTTTGGTCATACCGGCTCAATGACCATTTTTAACCCCCAACTTGAAATTTCGCTGCGCCGTCCCTGTCACTGTATTCTGAACTTTACTTTCTCCACATTGCACCAGCTAGGTTTATTCTATTTCCCTTAATGAGGCTGAAGTATTCACAAAATTGGTTTCAAACCCTGGAGCATGCACGTTCTATTTTAACTTATGATAGTTTGACGTGTGCGATTCTACCAAAAGAAAACAACCAAATTAAATTAATTAAACACAGCCCAGCTAAAACTTATTTCTATGAAGTCCGCAACTCAGTTACAAAAATCTCATTTATGTTATTGAAAAGGAAAGAAAGAACCGAAGTTTCTTTTAATCTGTTTAAATTATGGACTAGAATTAAATGGTTTTGGTCTTGTGTAAAAATAATTTCTCCCGCGTGGTACATAAATTTTAAAATTGGTCATCAGTTAAACTCACAGTAAGTAAAACGTATGATTTACTTTGGACTTGCTAGGTTGTAAAATCATTCAAAGATAAAATAAAATAAATAAACTGTTACAAAATTTGATTAAATCTTAACCATTTTAAACCATTTTAAACTTGAATTATATCTCGCATAGAGTTGCAAGATATGTCAGAATTTAATAAAAAAATCCTTCGTGAACAATAAAATAAAATATGTTTGATCAATACCACATATGCGAAATAATTACCTCCCAAAAAACACAAAAGAAAACAAATGTGTTCCAAGTGAAAATTTAGTTCTTTTGCAGACTTCATAACGGCAAAAACATTTTAGCTGTTTGGCTTTAAGTGTTTTAAAACTTGGTTGTTTGTTCACAGGCAGCCCAAGGTAATGATTTTTACAAGGAATGTATGGGAATGTTTAGAAAAAATCTAAAACTGTACTAAAATGATCAATAAAGTCATAAAACCTTACCTGTGTGTTGTGAAGTTGTTCCTCTTAATCACTGATGTGTTTATTTCTGGTTTGAGGCACTTCTGGGATATTTTTTTTCCTCCCCTATATAAATATTGAGAAGGCAGGAAACACGAGACGCCATTAGTCCACGTGGCGACTCTTCGAAGCCTCGTAATTCTTCGAAAATCCAAACTTTCAGCATTTTACCTCCAGAAACCCTTTCTTACATTCCTCTAGCACTCATTCAATCGATCCATCGCTTATTTCCTCGCTTTGTTCCCAGAAGTGCCTCAAACCAGAAATAAACACATCAGTGATTAAGAGGAACAACTTCACAACACACAGGTAAGGTTTTATGACTTTATTGATCATTTTAGTACAGTTTTAGATTTTTTCTAAACATTCCCATACATTCCTTGTAAAAATCATTAGCTTGGGTTGCCTGTGGTTTGTTTGGCAGAATTACAAACGTGGTCGAGCTACCATAAGATAAAATTAGAACGTGTTTAACATTGATAGTAAACTTAAACTTAGGCTAGCTCCAAGGTTTGAGATTAATTTAGTGAATACTGCAGCCACGTTTAGGGAAATAGAATAAACCTAGCTAGTGCGATGTGGAGAAAGTAAAGTTAAGAATGCAGTGAGTTCCTTGAAGTCATAGCAGCGTTTCGGTCGACCGGACCCAGTGGCAAACTTAAAATAACACTTGTTTTCTTCAACGGATGGGCCCATATGATCTAATAATGTTTTACTCGTACATTTTTCTATCTTACCTGATATATTTTTTGTTAAAAAAAATGTCTGAAAAGCACATTTTTGGATTACCCATGATGCAATCGATATAAGTATATAATTTTAATGGGGGGGGGGGGGGGGGGGGGGGGCGAATTTTTGCACGCGGCTGTATTTATATAATAAAATTAAATTTTAAAAAACGATAGTGAAGGTTACTTTTCACAGAACATTTATTGCTACTCGGAGTTTCATGTCCTCGTTAGAGGACAATCTTCAGGCAACTGCCGTTACATACTAGATTCACTGAGGTTAGGCAGAGCTACTCAAATTACATAGTACTTAGGGTTACATGCGTAGATTTACATAATGAATTGCTTAACAGAAATCTATTTGAATGTCTGCAGCTCGACATTAATTCACTTCTCTTATTTAAGGTAGCCATTTGGGGTTTGCATATTATAAAATATTTTTCCCATAAGCATAGGTTGCATTTTTTGCTAGCATTATTATAAGTCTTATAATGTATCCTTCATTACTTTACGCCACGTGATGTGAAATTCGATCTTCTTGTCTTTCAGGTTCCATATGTATTTACTTAATTCAGTGCTGAATCTATATTTCTCATTATTAAACGAGCATTTATGGTTTGAATATCTTAATTTAAAAGTTGTATCACAACCTCAAGAAGATGAAAAAATCAAGTAGAATCTGTGTAAAATATTCCGTGATCACAGTCGAAGCTAGGCTCGGTTTCAGCCGTTGGGGTGTCGTTTCTCCAAAGCCTCCCCCCACTAACGGCTGGGCGCGCGGTCAACACACCGTGTCCGTGACGTCATCTGATTAACTTCAATATTATTTATTTATTTGCGTGTAGCGTAGGTTCGATTCCGCGTAAACTTTCAAAACACATTGGAATTCTTTAAACTAAAACTCCAAGTGTGAAATTAATTCGACGTAGGTAAAGGTTTTATTTAATACCTGTTATTATTAGCTCTCATGTTCACAGTCCAAGTTTTCAAGGAAAGCCCGGCTGTTGTGAGACACTCGCTGACAGAAATTAAACGCCGAAATTTATACGGGGATAAAAATTAAGTTCAGATGTTATCTCGGAACTCTGAGCTAGAGTCGAGTATTCCCGCTTAGTACTTGTGTAGAGTATGTCTTGGAGACATAAATTGTACAAACTTAGTACACAGGACTTGAAGAATTGTAAAACTCATTTGATGCAGCGATTTTCAAGTGAATCGGTGATTGCAGAGTTAAACGCATAAACATGGCCTGCGTCAGACGTGATTTCCTCTCTTCTATAAACTCTTTTAATATGGAGTCGTCAGTCTTTTCTTCGCCGATAAAGGCAGCACTAATTTTCTTTGAAGTAAGAATAGCCGGGCTACCTTGGTCTTGCATCGGTAAAGTTAAATGAGAAATGACTCAACATAATTTACGAACTGCGACCTTTGAGCTGACGGTTTCCCAAGTGACTTCCAGAGCCAGTGCGTTTACTGACAAAGTGTCTTCACCCGAAAACTAACTCTCTTACTGCTTCTTTGTGTGAATCCTTGAATTCTTCGAAACCAAACTTTTCCAGAGCAAATTTAACTGAACGCATTTTGGAACAGCAATCGAAAGTTTTGGTCCGGCTTTCAAAATTATGCAAATCAATTTAGCGACAGGATTTGAGTGGCAAGTTTGTGATTGGCTAAAACCCGACAATGTCTCAGCTCGCGCGCCCAGCCGTGAGTGGGGAGAGGATCGCGGGCTCACCGAAACCCCCACGGTTGGAAACCGAGCCTAAGTCGAAGCCAACATGACAGTTGTTAATTTCCTTGATGTCACGCTTGACCTTAAGAGCGGCAAACATTACCCGTATACTAAAGCAGGACATATCCCGCTGTATGTGCACAAGAAATCAAACCACCCACCGACTATTCTGAAAAATATTCCTGAATCAATTAACAGACGATTACTGATCCGAAATCTCATCAGACAAAGAAGGCTTCGACAAAGCTAAGCCAATTTATCAAGACGCACTGAACAAAAGCGGATATAACTTTAACCTAAACTATGAAGAAACTCCACAAAAACGCACAAAGCATCCAAGAAGGAACATTATTTGGTATAACCCCCCTTTCAACCGTAATGTGGAAACTAATGTTGGACAATGTTTCCTGAATCTGATTGATAAACACTTTCCAAAATCTAACGTACTGCACAAAATCTTCAACAGAAACACACTAAAACTCAGCTACAGCTGTATGAGCAACATCAAGAATATCATAAGTAATAATAACAAAGCACAAATAGTAAAAGCCAAACCCGAGGAAACAAATAAGAAACACTGCAACTCCAACAAAAATAATGTGTGCCCGATGAGCGGCTACTGTCAAGATGAGTCCATAATCTACCAAGCGGAAGTATCAACTGCAAACAACACAGAAACATATATTGGACTTAACTTAAGATATTCAAACCATAAATGCTCGTTTAATAATGATAAATATAGATTCAGCACTGAATTAAGTAAATACATATGGAACCTGAAAGACAAGAATATCGAATTTCACATCAAGAAGTCATTCTATAAATACTCCTGATTTTTTTTTCTGAATTCCTGGTACCTGTAACTAATATACATTCTAACAATACAAGATACGCCCGGAAGATATGCAGCCAATGACAACTTAATTTTATAAGCCAAATGTTAGAACCAACTATGGTAAATTCACTTTCAAATATTTTGCCTCAGAAATTTGGGAAACCATACCTTAACCCCTAAAATCTTTATCTCAGTTATATTCGTTTAGAAAACAATGAAAAAAACTACTGATTAGGAGACATAAAAAAAAAAATATTTTCCTTTTACTCCAGTACCTGCCAGCTTTTCTCTATTCTTCTTTTTCTTCCTTCCACTTTTTTCTCTTTTTTTTTTTTTGCCTTTGTTTCTCCAACATTTATTAACACTTACTATTTGAGCTACAATGTAAGTCTGATTACTACACAAACATTACGGCAGCCAACTCGAAAGCTTATGCTACTTTTGGCTGCCGCACACTTACGTTTTACAACCTCTGTATATATATTTTTTCTTTACTCTGCTGTTTTTTTTTTACTGTATGTCTCTGTAACTAGTGTAACTCTGTAAATAATGTAAAAAAAAAATGAATTGAATTGAGCGCGCCTGACGAAATCTAACCTGAACTTGTTTGGATACATTGTATCTTTAAACAAACGTGTTTGGATGCACTTAACCTGGGATTGTCTTTCTCTTACGTTTTTAAATGTGCATTATATCTGTACAAACAGCACATATCGAATGTATTACGTTGTTCATGTATTTTGTGGTCAATATCAGTTCCTTTTAAATACAATAATCATAAGGTTAGAAAGTAGTTCAAAAGAACTGATAGCTCCTTGAAGTCTCACGCGTTGCTAATTTCACATTCACACAGTGGTGATTATTCGGTGATGATATTATGTGCCGTAAACAGTGTTCAATAAGTCTCTGACGCATGTCTCCTGCGTTATCGCTCAATCACAGCGTCTCAAACCCAAATAACATTTAATAAACGGCTAAAGTTTGGGTCAGTAATATAATGACATTTTTATTTAAGTTGTTTACACCTCATTCTTTTTGCTAAACTTTTTTTTTGTCTATAGATAGCCTTTACTGCGAAATTTGTATTTATATCAATACCCTTTAGGGACGCAATGAATGATGAGCTTAAGAACAACAAATAAACCTTTTCTCCAGAATAAGAGAGGCGTATCGCAGTATCGCTTCTCGAATAATCGAGTCATCGCTAAAAACTCGGAACTGCGAAGAAGTTTGCCGGCTGCAGCTTGTGCGAGCATTCATGAGGGTATAACAAAATTGACTTTCATTTAGTAGAAATTACATGCAACATTGCAAATGTTTGGAACACGAAAGATCAACAGCGAAATGACCCGGTGAAATGACGAACAAAGAAAACCTTACCGGCTGATAACTTCCACTATATTACCATTATTATCTTCAGTGATAATTCATGTTTGTTGTATCAAATTCTTATAACGTTAAAACTTACGTCAAAGCAGAAATCATGACCTCAAATAAATTTAATATAAATAATTACCGATCTACCAAATAAAGAACAGGAAAAGAGTGACCTTGTGTAGTGTTATAGGCAGTATTATAGTCAGTAAAATGATTGCCCAGTATGTAAGATAAACGAAGTTCACGAGGTGAGGTTTTCATCTCTTTTATATATTCCAAATGTATTAACTGTAGTTAGTGTGTAGTCAATTTGGGCCATTAACGTGTTTTTCAACTCCAATAGTATTGCTAGAGAATCTGTGAGCTTTGAGAAACACTTGGACACGATCAGAATCAAACTTACGTGTGATTAACCATACGTATCACAGCCAGCTCTTATTCAACCCCAAAATAAACTAAAGTTAAAGAATGTATGTCTCATACAACTTCAAAATAAACATAAGATAAATATTTACATACCTGCAAATCCAAGAACTGAAAACGATTGAGAGAAATCTCATGTGTTACGATTAGCTAAGCAGGGAATGTGTTTGTCTGCACTGAGACTTTCTTGTTCATCATTATACTGTATAATTTACCTGTAGGGAAATGAATAATTAGTAATGGATGACTAATGCCATAAATTTTGACAAATTAAACTGAAGCCATGTATTTCTTTATTAACCTCAAAGTAAACTGAAGTAAGGGATGTTTCCCCTGGAAATATACGAATGAAGAAAGACCTATCACTAGCTTCAGTGAGTTGAATGAAATAAGCGACAGTTTGCTTTCATGTTTTCTTTCCAATTGTGAATGCTTGGCCGGCCATCCCTTCATGTAGGACGACACGAATTGCAACCTAATTGTATTCTATTGTATTGTATGGTGTTGCGTTCTATTGTTGTATTGAATTGTATTGTGTTGTATTCTATTGTATTTTTGGTAAAAATTCGGGTCGCCCTACATAAAGGGATTGCCGAATGCTTTCTCGGTATTAAACACATGAAGATGCCGATCAAACCATCTCGAGACCGATAACTTTTAACCTCTGATTATATAAGAATAAAGTTGATTCTCATCAAAATAAAAAAAGTTTACTTAAGTGTGTTTTCCGTCTCTAAAAGCGATACTTACTATGACGTCACACAGACCAGTCACGCCACATGTGTTGCATTCTGTGGCTGGCGACAGAGGGGAAAAACGGAGCGCATGCGCATTAGCCACTTCATTAAAAGTGAATCAAGATGGCCGCCGAGCGGGAGTGGATTTTAGCTCTTTTTCAGGGACCTCTCACAACTCAATAAATACCACGATTACTTTATTACTTCACACCATGGACTGATATTCTTCAGTGACTTCTCTGAGTCCAAATAACACATAATTCAGACCACAGAAAGAACGCTACAATTGCTCGTTCAACTCTGTCTTCAAGAAAAAACGAACCATTTCGAAATGTTCATATGCGACTGGAAAAACTCCAAAAATAAGGAAACTTGTGAATATATAAGGTTTATACTTCGGTAGAGAACTAAGGAGATAATGGATTTCAACATATAAAATAGCATATTCGAGATTTTCATACCATTTTTCAAACGAAGCATTTGAAGTTACAGTAGTGACTAGACTGTCTACAGCAGTAGAAATCCTGGAACGACGATCATTACCAAAGACTGTAAGTAAAGCTACAGAGTTATTGTCAGGAAATTATTCAATATTTCATTTGATTTGGTTATTATGTTATTACATCGGCATTTCGATGAATTAGTTGAATGTTTTACCAATGTAAAGAAAACGAATTTTAATGTCATACTTTATAATTGTTCTGTTTTCAGAAAGCCAACAATAAAAAGTAGTTTTGTGTTCATTTAAGTTTGTTCATGTTTGAAGACTGGGTTGACACTAATTATGTTGTGTGGGATTTTTGTGTGGTTTTGTAAGAGAGGTGCATAGTTGGTGTATGAACTCATAAAAGCCTGCATGTGGACTTTCTCACCCAAGCTTTGCATTGTTTGCTTTTATACACATTTTATGCAGATCAAGCAAAGAAGCAGTACCTCTGGTCTTGTTTATTTTCCTCTAAAATAGTAAAACTTGATTCTCTTCCCAATTCTCTCAGTGTTTGTTTGCTGTTTTGGAATATCTGGACCGAAATAGTAAAGGAGCACCTGGTTATACAGATTACTTGTTTTGAAATACAGATTTCAAACACCATTATATTTCTCTTTATCTCTATTCTTCCCAAACAAAAGCAAAGTCAGGCAAATACAGCAAACTATGAAAACAAATACAAACGTATACAGTTTTCATCTATATAATTTCTCATTATTTGAAACTATAAGTATTTTAAACCTATTTAATTTTACTTTAAAAAAAATGTCAATTATCTGGTTCCATATTTTAACGGTCAGTATAATCTGCAGACTGCAGATTGCAGACTGCAGACTGCAGACTGGGTATAAAATGCAGACTGGGTATAAAATGCAGACTGCAGACTGCAGACTCGGTATAAAATACAGACTAGAAAAAAAAATAAAAAAACTTACCTGAAGACTTTATCTGTTCTTCATTGGGCTCTGTATGCAATTTCAGCGGGTTGATGTGGGAATCGAACTCCGATCGCGCGCGCTCTAAACCACTTTACCATAGAGCCAATTCGCTTGAGCAGCGGTTTCAAAATAAGGTATATATGTAAAAGTTCTGAGACCGTGAACTTTGCGAACTAGCGTCGTCAAGCGTAAATTGCTCGATTTAGGCTCCAGAAATGGGGGATATTTCAATTAAATGGCATGAGGTTCTTGGAATAGATACTGTTGTGCTATTAGTTGAGGTTTAGTTGCGGTGGGCATAGTTTTTGGATGAAAATTCGAGCGTGAGGTCGAGGGGTAAAATTACAACAGAACTCGCTGAAATTGCATACAGAGCCCAATGAAGAACAGATAAAGTCTTCAGGTAAGTTTTTTTATATTTTTTTCCCAGTCTGCATTTTATACCGAGTCTGCATTTTATACCCAGTCTGCAGTCTGCAGTCTGCAATCTGCAGTCTGCAGATTATACTGACCGATATTTTAACAGCATTGGAAGGAACACATCTATATGGAATTAAGACTAAAAAAATGTATACTTTACAGTACCATCACTTCTCTTCATCTTAGTTTATTCTCCACCAAAAACAAGAACTTTTATGTACCTATGAAACATTAAAAATAAGTTATTTTCTTAAAATATGCAAACACTATTCAGTAGTATAGCCGGAGTCAAAATGATACCACTTTTTATTTAGCCACCCGATAACCGATTTAAGTCCCCCTTCCCCAACACTTTTTGTATCCCCATGAAAAAAACGACTTTTTTCCTATTTTCTGACCCATTTTAATCGTTAAAAACCTCAATTAGAGACAGAGTACCACCATATTACAACCCATAGAAAATTTGTTAATTGCGAAGGGAACGTATATATCAAATGATGGAGAAAGGCTATTGTAGTTGGTTGATGTTTGGGAAGGATACGGGATGCGTAAGGAGGCTAGGTCGTTCGAAGACAGGGTACTGTGCTCAGTATAACTTCCAGATACGAAGGGGGAGCACATCGCCCACTCCATGTTCGAAGTGTGGTCGTAGCTGTCTTACGAGTTGCGGGCTTTGCGGAAAGTGCGGACAAACAAAGTGCCATCGCCTACGTGCATTACAACTACGTACTAAAAAGCACTTTGCGAATGTGTTAGCTGAATTGAAAAAAATAACGACCCCTACTTTCCAATTAGAGATAAGCTAGATATAAGCATAGCCAAAGAAATTTGCGAATGCGTTAGCTGATTGAAAATAACGACCCCTACTTTCCAATTAGAGATAAGTGTTGTATAGGTATTACCAAAGAAAAATGGTTACCCTTAAAGAATTACGAAGGCAAGCAAAGCAGTTCGGTCTTCAAGGTTTCTCTAGGCTCAACAAATATGGTCTCATCCAGACAATAGCTGAGGTTCGAGCCCCAGAATGGTTAAATAGACTTGAAAGGAGTACCAAAACAGGTAGGTTTCCAGCTCTTAAAGAGGGTCCCGAAAATCCCCACAAACGCGCCCAACGTGCCCGTGAAGTCAAACAGTTGGGCGAGGAGGTAGAGGTAAGCCTAAGGGCAAAAGCTGTCGAAGAACGGGCTACAGCAAACTCTCAAAACCGCTTACCACATCTACGACGAATAGGACGGCGAGTCCTGCAAAAGCCTCGTAGTGAGCCATTGGACCGGAGTCTCGCCCGAGAGGCAGCCACTATTCTCAACGAGAGAGATGGTATGCTAGAGGGAGAGGAGAAGGGTAGGCGCTTCTTCCAAGGTGTGGCAGGTGACCTCACACCTAGGATCATGGCGAAGTTGACTGCAAATGTTGCTACGAGTTTCTACCTACGGTATGGCTACTCCTATCTCATTCGCAATGTCAATGACGGGCGCGTAGTGCTCTTCTCGAAGACGGTCCCAGGTTCTCCATGGATAAATATTCTAGGCGGCGCAGAGGAGTGGATTGCCAACAAGGAGCTAGCTCGTCTCAATCCCGGCAAAATTGATCGCCCCAATACCCAGTGGGCATTCATGCGTTGGATCCATGTGGACATCAAAGTTGTACTCGATCGCCAGCCCCTGTTGGGAACAGGCCTCCTCCCGATTGGCTTCGCCATAAAAAGGGAATGTTTGCCCTTGATCGATACGGTGATAACCTATGTTTGTGGCGCTGCCTTGCTTTATCCATCGGAGCACTCGCGCGACAGAAAAAGGGAATGTTTGCCCTTGATCGAGACGGTGATGACCTATGTTTGTGGCGCTGCTTTGCTTTATGCATCGGAGCACGCGCGGATAGGTGTTGCGCCGCAGCTAGAAGACTTGCCCAGGATTTTTATCGTTCGGCAGTACCTATACCAGACGTTCCCAAGACTTCTCTAGACCAGCTGGAGAAGATTGAGTTTCACTTTGGGATTGGCTTTCGGGTGTATGAACCTACGGAAGATGGCGTTTGGCATTTGACTCGGTCTGGTCGCAACTACAAGCTTGTGATGACTATCGGGGTATATGATGGCCACGCCTTCTATATCAAGAACGTCGATAAGCTCGGGGAAAACTATGTCTGTAATGATTGTGAGCAACGATTCACAAAGGCTTCAAACCTTCAGCGCCATGCAGACCGATGTAGTCGCGGTGAAACTAAGATCGTCTGCAAGGGAGAAGCAATCAAAGCTCCCCAGTCCGCATACGAAAAAGCATTCTGGCCAGAGAGCACAGCTAGCAAAGCAGCTCTACGCTGGCTCAAGCGCGAGTCGGAAGCACGCCAGCAGCATATCCACCACGCAGCTTGTGGACATGATGGAGAACGTTGGATCGAGGGAGCTCCTGTTGATGGCTACGAACCCATTTCCAAAACCATCTTTCAATTTCATGGGTGCTACTACCATGGCTGCCCAAAATGCTTCCCTAGAGGTAGAACTCTATACCGTACGACCTGCGAAAGAACAGCAAATCTACGCGAGGCAGGCTATACAGTAGTGGAGGCCTGTGGCTGTTCCACAAAGAAGACAAACGAGCCTGTTCCAACCCCAATACAAACCGCCTATCCACACGCCATAGTATACGACTTCGAAGCCTACCTCGATAGAACAAAGGGTCGACAACCCACAGCCCGCCTGACCATCGAAAACGTACACGTTCCCATATCTGTCCCCATAGCAGACACATACAATTGAACACCAACCCACATCTGCCAACGCAACCCAAAAGATCTCGTATCTTCCTTCGTAGAAGAAATACAGCGAAGAGCGAAGGCAATCCGAGAAGTCGTCGTCGAACAGTTCTGTCCCCGGACCCCCGAGTTCTCTTTCGGTACCCTATCGAAGGGACAACAGATGAAAATCGACGAATGGGCCAACCAGGTTCCTGTACTAGGATTCAACTCCGGTCGGTACGACCTCAATTTGATCCGAAACTACTTCGTTGAAACTATTTCCGACACATGCAAGAAGGTCCGGGTAGCAAAGAAGGCCAACTCCACTATGTTTCTCTTGACTCCTGAATTTCGCTTCCTCGATGTTATGAATTATCTTGGGCCTGGCACTTCCTACCAACGTTGGATCACCGCATATGGATGCGAGCTGCAGAAAAGCTTCTTCCCATACGAGTGGTTCGATTCTCCCGACAAGTTGGACCATATCGGACTGCCAGAGTATCTAGAGTGGGGACCAAAGTTGAAAGGAGAACACCTACTATCTAGGACAGAGTTAGACGCCTGTAAGCGCACCTTTCGTGATAAAAGAATGAAGATCTTTGCAGACTGGCTACGATAATACAACAACTTGGATGTAATTCCTTTTCTAGAGGCTCTCGAAAAGATGCGGAGTTTCTACCACGAGAAAGGTGTAGACATGTTTAAAGACGCAGTATCTATCACAGGAGTCTCGCTACAATTTCTTCTTCGAGGTAGCGTGGAACGTGGAGCTGAGTTGTATGCCCCAGATAAGGAAGCCTACCATGTGCTGAAAAGTGCTGTTGTGGGAGGACCAAGCATAGTGTTCACCAGATGTCACGAAGCAGGAGTGATTAAGATTCGCAGCCATCAGGGTGGAACCAAAATTTGTCGTAAGATTCTTGGATACGATGCCAATGCCCTATATCGTTCGACTATGGCGCACGAAATGCCTTGTGGAAAAGAAAAGGTTGTGCGATATGAAGAGCCAGGTCCAGCCTCCGAAGGCCTTGCCAAACGTCTACGGAATGGAACGTGGTTTGGATATGCGGAAGTAGACATCGAGATACCAAAAGCATTGTGGAAGAAATTTCAGGAGATGCCTCCCTTCTTCTACAACAAGAAAATCCCCAAGGAAGCAATCCCTTCGGAAATGCTAGACTATCTAGTAAAGACGGGTAGAAAGCGTGGCGATGAAAAGACGCTAGTTGGGAGTCTCTCTGGAAAGAGGTTGCTGCTCTACGCCCCTCTTCTACTTTGGTATCTAGACCATGGAGCGACGACGACTGCTGTCTACCGCACAATAGACTACGAACCTAAGAGAATCTTCGAATGGTTTGTGGACCAAGTCACTGAAGCACGCCGTACAAGAGATGTAGACAAAAGTAACTCCTTGCTGGCAGAGGTGTTCGAGCTACTCGGCAACAGCGCCTACGGAAAGTTGATCGAGGCTCTGGAGCGACAAACTAACGTCACCTATACCAAAGACGAGAAGGTTGTGGACAAAGCGTTGCGAAGTGTTTGGTTTGCAGACCTGGAAGAGGTTGACGAGGCATACGAACTCGAGAGTCGAAAAAATCAGATCCGAATCAAACGACCTTTCCAAGTAGGTATCGCTGTGTACCAGCTTGCCAAGCTGCGTATGCTCGAGTTCTACTACGACTTCCTCGACAAGTACATCGATCGTCAGGATTTCGAATACATACAGATGGATACGGACAGCACGTACATTGCCATCTCAGGCAACAGCATCGACGAAGTGGTACGACCAGAATTGCACCAGGAATTCGCAGCTTGCCGAAAGGATTGGTTAGCATGGGACAAGTGGAGCAGTCGTACGCCAGGCCTCTTCAAACTAGAGTTCGAAGGACAGCGCGCCATTGCCCTCTGCTCTAAGGCCTACTACGTCGACGTAGGTGCCAGTCGGAAATATTCCACCAAAGGTATGTCTAGGCGGCACAACGACGTTTCGTGGGATCGATTCAAAGCAGCACTCCACGGCAGCATCGACCTAGCAGAAAACCGGGGCTTCCGCTTACTGCCAGAAGGTATGGCGACCTATGAACAGCAGAAGCTTGGCCTTTCAGCTTACTACGATAAGCGACGGGTCCTTCCAGATGGTATCCACACCGAGCCTATAGAGTACAGTCCTGCGGCTGGGTACAACTAGGATCCCTTTTGGGGGCAGTTCTGTATCCCTGGGTACCACTTGTAGCTCTTCACGTACGAATCCACGCTTAACGGCCTCCGAATACAAATAGTACAGAACTAGCTGCCCTGAAGAAACCATACTACGAGAAATACTATATGTTTCCAAACTCCATATAGGATCAGTTGCACGACGACGACCGCCTTCCAGCTCACCAGGAGCATATAGATATCTAACACTGACGTCGAATGGAAGCCTTTCCACTTTGAGACCAACGAGACGTACCCGTTCGTCCCGAATCCGTGCCGGTTCTGCTTGGTTTGATTCGATTTCCTTTCCGGTAATCGCTAAGGCCGGTTGTTTTCCCGTCAAACGCGTAGGTTCGTTGTTCAAGGCTTTGATAACTGCAGGCAAACGAGCTACCCACTCAACTGACCTATCATCCTTTCCCTGCGAAGCAAGCACCATTTCTTGAGCATATTGGTGTCCAAATAGCCTTTCTGATAGTGTTCGGTTGAATCGCTCAACGATTGCTTGATCCCGGTGAATGTCTACACGCCCGCGTCTCACAGAAACTTTATGCTTGGCTAGTAGTGGAGTAACGGCACCCATGAACTCACGTCCTGGATCGACTTGTAAAAGTGTTGGCCATGTCAATGGACTTCTCTTGTAGATTCGCTCAAATGCCGCAGCGACTTCTTTAGCTTCTTTAGTGGCTAATGGCTCGGCTTCTTTGTATCTGGATGCGACATCAACAACTGTGAGTGCATACTTATATAGCTTTTGTGTTCGCCCAGAGCGAACCTGATCGTGCGGAAGAAATAGCAGATCAGCTTGATGAACCTCGTTTGGCGTAGAGACACTGAATTTAGGTCGTGGAACATATTGAGGAGCCGGTAAATAGATCTGCCATATGGCTTGTTTTTCCAACCACATCCGAGTCACATCTTCGGATGCGTCGGCCGCAGCGGCAAGATGTTTAATCGCCGCGAGTCCTTTCCAGTAGCCTTTTGGGCTATAGTAGATATTTGCGAATACCTTTGGATCCATTTTCTATACATATATTGGTGTAAGGTCTAAGTATCCACACTTTATATGGAGTAGACTTTTGATTTGGCGGGGCTCTAGGTTCCACTCGATCTTCATTGTTTTCACATTTTTAATAATGAGAAAGTATATAACGTGTTCGTGTCCTAGTACTAAACCTATTTTTGATTCCTCAGGCAAATCGGCGCCGCATATAATGCTGTTTAAGAGCTCAGTCGGGCAAATCACAGCACTGTAAAGGTTTAAGACTACGTCCGTCATAAGAGTTTTCAATTCTAGATTTACTAAGGAGAGGCTCTTGGCTACTGACTCTGCCTCAGTTAGATTATCGGCTTTTGGTGATTTAAGATCTACTGACTCTACCTCACCTTCGAAACCCAACTCGGTTAGGAGCGAATTTGTACAATATGAAATAGGAGAGTTTAGAGCTAGTAAAGCATTAGTGGTGATGAAGTTTCCACCCCCCTTAGCCTTCACATTAACTGGTATGATATACATTTCATGGTTCTCCTTGACTCGCATGGTTTCGTTTTTCGTTGAAAGTCGCCTCTGCTATGTATATATAAATAGCTTCAAATGGGTACAGAAAAACAACTTTACGACGAACATAAAAAGCTCGTTTTTTAAAAAAACATAGCTATAGAAATCGGCTGGCAACATATTCTAGAACGAGCACCCCACCACCTACGGCCACCAATTCGGTAGTTTTCTGCGAACTTGATGGGCGATAGTAATCTGAGAAACGAGGCTCCTTTAGGTCCTGCAGACTTATATGGTCTATCCCTACGTGGACCGTATTGTATAAGGATGAAGCTCGATCCGAATTGGATAGCTCTTCCTTAGAGTAACGCTGCAGACGATCCTGATATCGGATCCTGTCAGCCAATTTTTCATGTTTCTCCTGGTAAATAGCCCAAGCGGCTTGATATTTCTCAAGGGCCCTATCGTGTCTTTCAGTCTCTATAGCCAGCAAGTCTGGATATTTACCACCGATCCATTTTTCGAGGTAGTGAGCACCCATGCCCATAACAGTAAAAGCAACTGCGGCAGCGATCGCCATGGATTGATACTACGTTACGTAGTCGGTATGTACTTTTTGTCCTCGAGGTATTGTTTAGCAGCAAGGCTACCAGACAACACGGCTGTCAACTTTACGTAATTCACGATTGAAGCCGAAGGGTCGCTAAGCATAGACTCCTTGGGTATTTTTTTTGCTACGAACCCGATGCCCGCCACTAGTCCAGATAATATAGCGGCGTCTTTTACTGTTTTCATCAATTGATTCTCACCCATTATGCACATAAGTGGTAGGTTTTCAGTCTTCAAATGGGTGTGGCTTCGAATATACCTACTCCATTGTCGACCTTACACGCGTTCGTTCCAATGTAGCGGGTTGTGCGTCTTTTGGCGGCGATGTGGCTTGTCCTTCAGTTGCGGAGCACCCACCCGCGTTGTACTGGTAGTATAGACCTACTAGTGTAGCACCTACGCCGATAGCTGTGAGCGTAGTATTGGCAGACAAGTTCTCGTACCAACCTTTGTCCTTCTCACATTTGTCCGGTGGTACACCACTTCGTTGAGCCTCCTCTTTCTCACAAAGAGCCTCTCTACCAAGGCGATTGTTTTCTGCCATTTTTCTCCCAGCCCCAACGCGGTTTGGATTTTTCTCCTTAGGTACGGGCTTAGGGTCCGTATTAGTAATTTGATCCACTTCAGCCATAGCTTATGACCTAGTTATTATGATTAACTTCGATATAACTTCGTTATAATTAGCTTCAATACGTTAACATTGCACTAATTACGTCAATACTACGCTAACATTACACTAATTACGTTAACATTGCACTAACATTACACTAATTACGTTAACATTACACTAACATTACACTAATTACGTTAACATTACACCAATTACGTTGACATTGCACTAACATTACACTAATTACGTTAACAATTCTTTGACTTCGAATATGTCTCAAGTACTTCAACTATTTGTGGGGTAGCCACTTCATATTAGTCGACTTCGTCGTCCATTCCTTCCCCTGGCGCATAATGTGCAATAATGTGACATAAAGCACTAGTTATTGCTATAAGGGGACCTGCTCTGTAAGACAACGACCCAGCCGCGGCAGATATCTCATTTCGGACTAAGTGGCCTTCTTGTAGATCCTTCAATAGTTCTTGTTGAGAATCTATAGGCAGCACGTATGCGCGGTTGCACGAGCTGCTAGACCTAGTGCTCTATTTACTAAGCATCTCGTTATTTGCTTTGCTAAGACGGCCTGGTATCTAGTATGTAAGCGTTCTACGTCTTTGTCAGGCAGTTTAGAAATGTCCACTAGAGAGAAATTCTTCCCTAGGTATTCCTTCGTCGTACCAGTTACGGCTAGAATGGAAAAAGGGCTTCCCGATAGTCGCCTATTGCTATGTGATGTGCTTCATCAGTGGCATGGTTACAAGCTTCACACGTAGCAGAGCTACGTGCAGTTCCACTGCTGGAGTGGGGTGGGGGGCCTGTCACATCCTCACCTAGTATGTCTTCGAGTTCTTTATCCATCGCCTGAAGTTTACTTTAATATATCGTAATATGTAGCAGGTGCAGGTAACTCTAAAACAACTTCGAAGGGACTTCGCAAACAAAAGCATAAGCGAGCAAACTTGTGGGTCTTGAGCTCTGATTGCAACTTTTTTTTCTCATCCCCCTCTATACCTTCACCGTAGGCCTCGAAGAGTTTCTTACCATCTATAGCCGACACCAAATGAAAGGCCACTACTATGGCCACATTTTCACGGAAGGGTTTACTTATGCTCGTGAGTTGCTGGGTGAGCACCCAAACAGAAATACCCGTGTGGCGAGCAGAAAAGTCAAGTTTCGAGAGTTTGCTTGTCCTTCCTTTTACGTCCTTCGAAGCGGCACAATCGTCTAGGACGAAGAGGGTATTGGTTCCTTCGTAGTAGGTGGTACACACCCCCAATACAGCATCTATGGCATCCTGTGAGGGTGATATAACGCGAAAGTTGTCTCGTTGTGGGCATACGTGGGGTATATCAATACGATGTAGTCAAATTTTCCACGGAAGGCTCCACGAAGCTGGTCCACAAGAAAGGCAGTCTTTCCACAATTTATTGGCCCCACTATCAGGGCATTAAATGGGATTTTTTCTACTAACGTATCCATCTAATATTTAATGTTTAGCAGCCCCAAACGTTCAATAGTTGCCTGAGCGTCGGCAAGCACAAATATATGCATATCCACAGTTCCTCTACCGCCCTTACGATGAATCCTTAGCTGGAGGTTTTGTCCGCTACCTATTTGGGCCATACCATCCCCATGAACGGTGCTGTCGATGAGTACAGCGAACTTGTTCTCGTAGAACTTTTGCGGTGTCATGGATGTAGTTGCTTCTTCGAACTGCCCACCACAAAACCAATTATTTGCTGACTCCCAAAAGTCCTCTGGTAGCATCCCAGCAGGAAAGAGATCGTTAGGGCGCCCATTTACATCCATCTCGACCTTGTTGATGCCTGGATTTACAAACTTCTCGCTGGCTCGGGTGCTGCGGTATGTTGCTCCACAAAGAGAAGAAGAAGTCTAGTGAAAGAGCGACGAAGGATGCCTACATTTGCAGACACAAGTGTGTCGGTTGCTAGGTTGACTGGAATGGTACTGAAATACGCAATGTGGTTGTACATGAAGTCTTTGCCAAATTCGTAGACTTGCTTGGTCTGCACCGCAAGAACAGAACTATCGATGGTTTGGTATTCAAGCTCGATGTTTGATAGCTGATATGTGCCTATTTTTGTGCTGTCAGATCCAACTATTACGTCTATGGCTGGTGCTAGAGTCAATGCAAAGGATAAGACTTCATGCAGTGCGTGTGGATAAAAGACACCGTAAGTCGTGATAATGTCGTGATCGATAGGTATCTTGTACTTGCTACCATATACGGCCAGTATCGCATTGTCAACCGCATTCGAGGTATCTTTATTGCCGGACTTTGAGCGAAGTTTGTTCACGTTGTCGGATTGAATACCTTGCGCTATACTCGCCCCTCGCTTTGCTGTAGATAGATAGAGATCTCTATATGCCTGTGGTAGATCGATCCTAGGACAATCTTCTAAGATATCGAGATTCATTTTTGTGACCCGCTGCGCGACCAAACGGCGTCCGACATTAGCCACCAGTTTGTTGTCAGCATGACCCCCAGATAGAGTGATATTGGCTAGGAGTGCCAGACTGCCAGGTACTAGAAGTCTGTTTTCACCGAGCGTGGGAACGTCAACTCTCAAAGGTACGCCTGGATTGGCAGTCGCGGGGTTGAAATTCATACGATAGATAGCACGTCTGGCTTTGAGAGATTCACCCTCCCTAGGGGCATAGTCCGGATGGAGTTTTGACGATATCATTGTTTGTCTCAACCACTATGAATTGAATATTAAATCCTTATATCCGTTAGAACATATCTTCAACATGGCAACTGAGAGGCGTGAGGAAAATGAAGACGTGAAAGCTAAGGATGAAGCTAGGGCTGAAGAACACCGTGAATACTCTGAACGCGAAACCCAGACTAATTTGGGTGAGCAGATGAAGACCCTATTCCCAACCGTACCAGATGACCCAGTAGGTGGTGAGAAAATAGGAATGAAAACCAGACACGACTATACTGCACAGGGCGCTAGGCCAAAAGATAGCCCGGCTGAAACATCATTCATCGAGGTGAGGAAGGGTATGGTATTCGCTGATCGAATCGCAAGAGAAACAAGCAAGGATTTGGCTAAGACAATAAGGGATTTCTACCCAGACGTAGGCATACGTGGTACGTTAGAGGTATCTATCGAGGCCGATAAGATCGGGAGGGGTGGTAAGATTATCAAGGGGGGTAGGATCGAGCTCCGTGCGATGGGTAGCGAAGAGGAGCATATACCTTTGACCACTAAGAAAGGAGAGAGATACAAGAAGATGGGTAGGGCCCTCAAAAGGGCTCTAGGGCCTACGAGAGAAGAGGTGGACGAGCAAGTCAAACAGGCCGAACAACAGCTAGAAGAGCGTATCAAACAAAATTTAGATATATTCAAAGCCCCTACGTCAACCCCAGCTCAGAAAGAAGCAGCTAAGAATGAGATAATCGATATCCAAAATAAAATAGATGCCCTCGAACGCCGAAAAGAAGCCCTCCAAGAAAGTATGTCACTGCGATACCGTATCAAAGCTATTTTCAAGAAGTACGGGGTTGGCGTAGTTAGCGTGATGGCCGTAGCAGGCGCCGTAGTTAGTGCTATAGTTTCCGCGCTGTCAAAGAGCGTTCCCGCGCCACCAAAGGGCTTGGCTGACATTGCCAAAGAGGTTGCCCAATGGTTAAAGAAAGTAGGAAAAAAGTTGGGGGAGATTCTACCTGTACTGATAGGACCAATTGCAAGCTTCATATTTCGTATGGCTGGTGAAGCTGTGGGGTTCCTAGCAACGAATGTTTGGTTGTTAATCGTGGCTGTAGTCATATTCGTAATAGAGCAGAATAAATCATCGGGACGACGAATCAACGAAACATCGTCCACGCAGCCGCCACTGCTGCAATAGCCACAATTGCTAAGTTAGTTTCGTGATTGGTTTGTTGTTGCGGTTGCTCAGCAGGCTGCTCCGTTACCACAGATGGCTGCTTTGGCGGTTGCTTTGCAGGTTGCTTTGCAGGTTGCTTTGCAGGTTGCTTTGCAGGTTGCTTTGCAGGTTGCTTTGCAGGTTGCTTTGCAGGTTGCTTTGCAGGTTGCGACTTTGATGCTGGACCTCCCATATGTTTAGACGTTTTTTTATGCGTTCCATTGATCGTATTGATTCCGGGATGCATATCTTCGCCGACTATCTTGAGGTTGTTGTTATATCCCACCACAGGTTTGAAATCTAGGCCCATGTTGTCTGGGAGAAGCCACACCCCTGGAGCAAATGCATAGTCGAGGCGCACATTGGCGTCGCTAATGTATTTTTGAAACCGAGCTATACCATCGGAGATTCCCTGCGCTATGATTAAGTCCTCAAGCAGCGCAAGGAACTTCGTACGATTCTCCTGCGCATGTCCGGATTTACCAATTAACGTTCCTTTTACTAGTTCCTGTGATCCGAGCACGCAAATCACACATGCCTCGATGCTCTGGTTTAACCGACGGCGACCAGCGACTGTCAATCCTGGATGAGTATTGGCCGTGGCTGGGACAAATAGCTTCCACTGCTCAGCTGCCGCTTCGTTCTTGATGCGTGCCCTTCCGGCATCTAGCTCAGCATCGAGGTCAGTCCCTTACTGTATGCCTCATATTGGCTATCATCGTGCCAAGTGGGGTTCACATTCCACCGCTTATCCGCTAGTATCCATGTGGATGTAGTGGCTAGACCTCCTAGACGCCCTTTCCGAAACCTAAAATCGGTACGTAGAGGAATGCTAAACTCTTTACAAATTAGGCGGTACACCGATCTTTTGTGGGGGTTGTTCCAAGCCACCCATTCGGAGGTTCCAGGAAGCGGAGCACCCATCTCCTGGAGGATTTTGCGAGCCGTAAAGTATATGTGGAACCGTAGGAGTGATACGACGCTCTTTGGTAGTTGTTCCAGCATCTCCACATAGATGCCGCAGCCTTCTGTGGCCAGAAACATAGCGAAGTTGATCTGTTGTGGCCAGAAGTCGCTATTAGGACCTTGGAGCCACTTATGAACGTCAACAGTCTTACCACCTTGGGGTCCGCCACCAGCCCCACCGCCATATAACACAACGAGGTCTGAAAAGATGTCTGGTACACCCACGGTGAAGTACTTATCCTCGCTGACATAAATGTCTAGATCTTGGAGTTGAAAGGATTTTTTACCCCATAAATCGGATGACCAATCTGGTGGATGGCGTATTTTTCTGGTCTTATCTGCTAGCATTAGAGACTGTGGGAAACCTCCAACCGCCTCGTGTGATGCACTACCGATTCGTTCTTGCCGCTCATCTAGTGCTATGTTAAGTGACCGGCCTGTGTCTCCAAGCCAGCCCATCAACTTACCTCCTCCATCCGCTGTAGGAGGACCTTCCTCTGTGAACACGCGGTGGGACATCCCACGGTAAATGAAATTGACGTTACCCCCACCACTAGGTTCAAAGTACCTGAACGTAGCATCTGGAAATAGATACTTGAACTGCTGCCAAGCCTTATTGAACATATTATATTAAAGTAAGCTTTAGGCTTTAATATCAAACTTGAAGTTTAATATGGTAATCTTAAATGTCACCTGTCCTACGACTGACCATATGGTCTACTTTGACCAACCTATTCTTATCCAGAATATTTCGCTAGTTGAGGTCACTCTTAGTCATAATTGGTGGAACCTAGCTGAGAAAGGGAGCTTTAAGTGGGATGACAATAGTGTGGTGTTTCCATACGAAATTAAGGCGGGACATTATAGTACAGCAAACTTGATAACCTACTTCGATCCCGCAGTTGAGGCTGGTTTCTTGAAATTCATAGACCACCCATTTATGAAATATTGGATTATTGAGGTCAAGAAACCAATCCAGTTCACTAAGAATATCTGCGATTTGTTTGGTATCGAAGTAAATAAAGATGTGACAGACTACGTGCCTATCGATGTGGGAAAATACACCCTGGTGCCACAATATATTAATTATGCATATATCTACTGTGATGTGGTAGATTCCGACTTCTCACTTCTTGAGGGGAAGCCATCTAAGATCCTATATATTTTTAATATGGTAGACCACAGTTTTGGGGCAACAACTTACTTTCCACCAACCCTCATACCCATTCGAGCCCTAGGAACAATGCGGAGCTACATTCGCCTCACAGTTCGCGATGAGAAAGGCAATCTCATAGACTTCAACAAGCAGCCTCTACATTTCATATTGAAGATTGAGTAAACCATACGTATATATGATGGTAAACGATTTGATTCAAAAACATCCAACAGCGCTGGCCGATCCCCAGCTCTCCTCATCCGAAACTGATTTGTCTGGAGAGAACTTTCGTCGGCGATATGTCCGTGATACGCTCGAGAGCATCAATGCCCAAGAACAACACTATGAAGTGGTGCGTAAAAAATATGCCCGTGCGCAGGGAATAGTTCACGGTGCGCGCCGCTGTGGCAACAGGTAGTCTATCTGTGCTTTTATCAAGTTCAGGCTTGGCGACTGCTCTAACCGGGTTTGGTGCAATAATTGGCCTACCACTTGGCGTTATCGGCGGACTCTGTGGGGTAATTTCGGCTTCTACGACTATTGAGACTAAAAAGCTTGGAATAAAAGTTTCTAAACATGAGAAAACCGCTATGTTGGCGAGAGCGACAATTAATACGATTAGTGGTATCATGTCAAAAGCCTTATGCAATGAAAATTTGTCTGATTCCGAATATAATCTCATCCTCGCTGAAGAAGAAAAATATGAGGCTATGAAGGTCGAAATTCGTCATAAAACTTCGGCTAGTTCAGGTTCGGGTTCGGGATGAACCGGTGTAAAAAAGCCTAGAACAAATTCGAGCCGAACTCAAAGAACTGTGAGCACAATTTGGCAGTCTAGTGGGATAAAAATCGAAACGTCCTACGAGAGAAATAAACAAGGGTTTTATTTTCACTTTGCTAAGAGCAGCTGCACTTAATTCGTATAAATTACCGTGTTGTTTTGGTTCGTATGTAAATTTCTGTCTCGATTTCGTCAGCCACTAATTAACATACGGCAGCTGCTCTGCCAAACATAAATACGATTTTTTTTGCTACCCAAAAAAAAAAAAGAAAGAAAGAGAAAACCAAAATTTTAGGGTCGGATCGGAAATTTAGGGTCGGATCGTAATTTTAGGGTCGGATCGGAATTTTAGGATCGGAATGGAATTTTTTTACACAAAATTATAATACTAACTATCAAAATACTAATATAATAAATTACATATTTATGTATGTTGTATCTGAACCTTAAATTCAGAAAGAGTTTCCCATCTCAGAGCATCCCTGAGCTTTAGGTCATAGGCAGACCAGTCCTAGCCATTTATAAAGGGTCTGCTTAATACAGAATGCACACAGCATTTTAAAACTTAATTATTTTTAAAAGTTTTGATTTTAAATGAACATGCATGATCATAAGCAGAGTCATTCTTAGCATTGATATCATAATTATAATAGAACTATTATTTATTGTTTATTTAATAATACACACTCTCTGATTGTTATTATTGTTGTTATTATTATTATAAAATGGAAGCAATTGGAAACATGTGCTTCATTCCAACATACTTCCCCCTCATTGCTTTCCTTTCCCAAATTAATTGTGCTTATACAGACTGGACTATCTCATTCATTCACTGACCCTCTTCCTGCCATGATATGATTTATTAGGTGCATTAGCATATACACATGATTCAGCTCTGAAATAAGTTCACATAAAGTAATATATAAGCACTTGACAAAGCCACAATTCACAGTTAACCTTTAAAATAATTTCACATAATTCATACAAATTTCATTTAAAAAATCAAGTTTAGAAAACACCTTACTTATTATTATTGACATGTTTCTTAGATTAGCCCTTCACATAATTTCAGAAAATAATATTCACTTAATGTTCACACACTTCATAAAATAAGTATATTACAGGTGTACAGAAAATGGGGCCATACATGAAATGGTCACTATAATTATCAGGGGTTTCAAAATAACCTGGCTACAGCCAGTGCTCCAGCACTAGCATGTATCTACATTGCACTTAGCCTGAAATAGCTGTATATACATGTATAGCCAGCTACACATACTATATTTGTATCTTAACATACATTTCTTACTGAAGGCATATTTACAGAGCTCTACTTTCAAAGTCCAAGCCAGCTACATGTACACTGAAAGTTGATGAACCTCTGCATTATGCTAATTATGTAGTTTCTGTGAAACTCCAAATTAAAGAGGCTCATGAAAGAGGAAGCTACCATGTTTTTCAAAGAAATTAACAATTAATTTTATTATATGTAATTGCTTATGGATTCCTGTACAAATATCATGTATTAGTAACCATTAGGCAAATGAAAAAAGAGAGAGACACACAAACAGTTTCATTGTTAGAATATTTAAGGCTTAACTTTTGTGGAAAGTTATTGCATCCTGTGTTATGTCACCTATTGGTTGGATATAAACTCAGTATGATAGTAGAGAATTCTGCTGCATGTCACGTCAACAACATTAAAGCAAATACTTAAAAAAAAATTTGTAGTCCTTCCTCTGTTACAATTAAAACAGGTTTTAACAATTTTAAAACACTCAAATAAAGTATACATGAAAAATGTAAATTTGTTCTCATACATGTGCAAAGTTTGCTATGGAGGCTATTTATATCTCTTTCAATTATCCTACACAAGTCATGTATTTGTCTCACTTTGCTTGTGCTTGGGGAGAATAAAGTGAAGATCAGGAGAAGTGATGGTGCTTGAAGAGTCTTCATTTCTCAAGTAGTCTACACAAGCAAACATGCTCCTTTGCTGTTTAGTCCAGATATTCAAAAACATTAAGTAAACACTGATGGAGCTTGGAAGGGAAAGGTATACTATTGCAGGCTTTCTTTTTTCTGGGAAAACAACAAGAAGTACTGTTTCGTGTAAAGCACAAAGCTTTCGTGTAAAACACAAAGCTTGGGTGAGAATGTCCACATGTAGGCTCTTGACCAACCACCATACCTCCCTTCATACAGAAACGCACAAAAGTCCCACACAACATAATTAAGCGTCACCCACTTCTAACATGAACAAAATTAAATGAATACAAAACTACTTTGCCAAAGGCATTCGATTACAACTGTTTTATTGTTGGCTTTCTGATAACAGAACAATTATAACATATATATGTTTTACATGTATATATAATACTTCATTTTAAAACAAAATTAAAATTCGTTTTCTTTTCATTTGGTAAATCATTCAACTAATTCGTCAAAATGACGATGTAATACCATAATAATCAAATCAAGTGAAATATTGTATAATTTCCTGATAATAGCTCTGTAGCTTTACTTACAGTCTTTGGTAATGATCGTCGTTCCAGGATTTCTACTGCTGTATAGACAGTCGAGTCACTACTGTAACTTCAAATGCTTCGTTTGAAAAATGGTATGAAAATCTCGAATATGGTATTTTATATGTTGAAACCAATTACCTCCTTAGTTCTCTACCGAAGTATAAACCTTATATATTCACAAGTTTCCTTATTTTTGGCGTTTTTCCAGTTGCATATGAATTCGTTTTTCTTGAAGACAGAGTTGAACGAGCAATTGTAGCGTTCTTTCAGTGAACTGGATTATGTGTTATTTGGGCTCAGAGAAGTCACTGAAGAATATCAGTCCATGCATGGTGTGAAGTAATAAAGTAATCGTGGTATTTCTTGAGCTATGAGAGGTCCCTGAAAAAGAGCTACAATTCACTCCCGCTCGGCGGCCATCATGATTCACTTTTAATGAAGTGGCTAATGCGCATGCGCTCCGTTTTTCCACTCTGTCGTGGCTGGCAGAAACGAAGCGTAAATGCAGTTAGTTGCTAATAAAATATCACAGGTCGGTGCTTATTCATCGCCAAATTACTCTTCTGTTCTTCCAAAATGCAAGCAAGCCCTTTCACCGAAGCTTACATGTATATGCTCTTTACTTTTAAGAGAGGATCCATGTGAAAACCATGGCCATGCAGACGAGTCTACAGTGCACCTCTCCGATTTCCTTTAAACTTGGCACACATTTATATCTTAACTATCTAATGTCCCATGTGAAATAGTTTGGCTGAAATGTAAAAGGCCTTTGAGATATGACAATCAAACTGTTTGACCCCCTGAAATGCTCAAAATCAGAGCAAAATATACCTTATGTTGTAACATGTCGCAATCGCAAATGATTTTAAGTAGAAATATAATATTTTTATTTGCTTTAGTACTAAGTCCCGTCAGCATATTAAAACCAAAATCAAGAAATTTTATATATATTTTGTCGCTTCTGTCGAATTTATATTTTAACGCTACTTTAATAGGTATTTTTAAAACCCGATAAATGCTGTCTGGCAATGGCCGTTTGCAGAGTTGCGGCCTTCTTTTCTTTGAATTTAGAAATATTTCTAGATTGACTTACAATAGATCTTTGCATCTGGTAAAAAAAATCTCTGTAAAGTTAATGCTGGGTTAGAGAGTACGCACTCTCAAAATCCGCAATGTTCAGTTATTAAACAAACGACGATATGGTGACACGGCGATTTTTTTCCGATTAAAATCGAAAATACGGTGAACTTCACAGATTTTCTGCCAATAATTGCTTTAAGAATTCGAATGCACATTCATTTTCAATATAATTTTAGTTTTGAAGGGTGACCAAGTCCATCACCAGATATGCAGATGTCTAAAGTGACTGAATTGTTGTCGAGTTTGACGGAGTCAAAGCTGGAAAATAGGTACTCATAGTTTATGGCAGTATCTTCGTTTAAAATTGTTTGATTGGATCAAAGACAATGACTTTTCTTTGAATATGATATATAGAGGATTTCAAACTACGCTACGCTTTAAATACAGCTTCTAATCCGAGTCACTCTGAATTTTTCGAGCCTCTGTAGCGGGGTAAATGAGTGACAAGTAGAAATGCACGTACAGTCGTATTTAGGTTCTTTAGACGATTCTCTATTCAAGTTTTTAGTTTTTATTCTGTAAAGAAACGATGTTTTCTTTTCATAATAAAAAAAAACTTAATGCTTTCGTTTTCTTGGAAGCCCTTTATTATATGCTCATGGGATAGTTGTCCAAGTTTATAGAACCGTTTAGATTCAGCAACGGGAAGCCATTCTGATGTCATTACTACATTGTTACGGACTCGATTTGTTTCAATCTTGTGCATAATATTCTGTTCGTTCCGTTGAAATACCAAAATGTGTGTATAATCCAAGAAATCAAATGTGGTATCACCGAAATAGATGAAATACCTGCAGTGATATAATGATATCTCAAGAATTGCGTGACAGGAACTGCGTGTAACGTCTGCACGTGTATTTCCCGCCCTATCCACGAGATGGATTTGGACTTGATCAAGTGCTCATTTTGTGTATATTCAACGAGGGAATGTGGCATATCTTCTCGGCGTTACCAGGGAAAAACAACTATATTACCGTTGAAGGCATGAAAGGCATTGAAGGCTTTCTTCACTTTTTCCGCTCCTCTAAATCAATGATTTGTTTTTGCTATACTAAGAATTGTATGAAATGCCTTGGCACTTGGCGGAGATGTTGTTGATGGCGCGTGTTAGGTAAAATTATCATAAAATCTAAAAATATTTTCACCTGTACTGTACTGTCTAGACAGGGTATTTTATTGATTTTTGATTTTAGGGCGGGGTGGTAATGCACTAGTCAAAGAAACCCCCCCCCCCCCCCTCCTCCCCCAAACCGGGACAGGGTGGGAGGGGGAGGGGGTGGGGGTTTACTTAGATTAGTGCATAATGGCTCACTCTCTGCTTAAAGCTGCCTGTGATACACTTGTATGCGATTTGTTACTGTCGTCCTCGTATCTCTTTATAGCGGAGCTCGTTGCATAAAAAACAAAGAAAATCAATATGGAAAACGAAAGATAAAAGAACAACCCACACAAATGAAAACAAAATCACGCCCCGCGCCTCGCCCGCTCGCAGACGTAAAGGTCGGTACACACGAAGGGACAAGTCACGTGTCCTGATATCCTGTTCCCCGCGGACACCGGACATCCTACAGCTGAGAAACTACAAACCTGGTACACAAAGAATAACGTATTTCTTTACAGTTTTAAAGTAATAGACCAGTTCGCGGTTAATTCCGATATTTTGAAAGGGGTGTAAATATGGCGGGAAATACAGTGTTTGTATGGGAATCCGATGACAAATAAAATCCGTAAAATCGAATTTCTGAAATATTCTTCAGATACAAACTTAAGATACCAGGTAAAAGATTAACTGATCGAAATTTGAGTGATGTTCCTGTGCTGGGAAGCATGCAATCGTGGTTTTAGTTTTCCATACATTTGTCTGTAAAAACGAGTCTAAGTCCGCGGGAAAATCTGCGCAAAAAAAATCAATCTTCCAGGAAGGAAAACATTTTTCTGAAGCATTTCAAAGACATCTTTTTGTTTCGATGAGACAAAATTTGCTTCCTTAACAATGTTTTCACGTTGGCTATGGAGGAAAACAATGTTTACTAGGCTCCAGTGACACACAGTATGTGTGTTTCTTAGCAACACAAACCCAGACCCCACCGGCAAGACAATTTTACGCAGTGCGCATTCGTTAGTTTTTTTCTGCAACAACGTTTCCTCGTTTATCCCCCCGTGCAGCAAAACATTTGTATGCTTCCTGCTCGTTCAATTAGCTACCCAGGCAACATTAAGAGAAACAGAGAAGCGCAGTGTTCGCGCCTACGCCTTTTCGATCCCTCGTGCCTCGATCGGATGATCACGTAAAATGGCGGTCCCGTCTCACGCAATCTCGTTCTCATAGCCCGCGATCTTTTGGCCAGTATCTTGGCGCTGGTCAAAAGATCGCGGGCTCTGGGAACGAGATTTCATCTCACGACGCTCGTATTCATCAGCAGCTGTGTATCTCAGGACGCCAAGGAACCACTTTGGACGTTAAACAAATATCTGGCAGTGGCCACCCTCAGTGCTTGTTGGTCAGCCGCATTGTTGGGAAGATAACTAAGATAACTACCCATGCTTGTAAACTGCATGGCTTACCGTGTGTACCTATAAACAGCAGTCTGAACAAGCGCCCCGCACATACATGTATATGTAAATCCAGCGTAATTCAGGTCTGGATAAAGTCTGTCACGACCCACACAATATGTTTCATCGTTCACCCAGATGTTTTCTGAACCCTTTTCTAAGATAGTTTGTAGCAATAGCAACATACGTCAGACATTTCTGAACTTCGCTTTCCGGGATGGCACTGCGCTCCAGTACGGCACCGACACAGCTAATTAGGCCATCCCAATAAAATGCAAATACGTAGAGAGCTAGGAAAAGAGGTGTAAGTTGAAAGTATGTTCTTCAATATTTTTTTTTAACTTTTCCCAAAAATTGGGTCGATGTCAAGCTTTGTATTTTTGTTAACTTTTCCCAAAAAATTGGGTCGGTCTGGCGATTGGAAACGGAACATTTTATTTGGATGGCCTTATGTGGGTCGTGTGAATATACATGATATATGCACGGGATGTTAGAAATCATTTATAATTCATTGTTGTGACCTTGTGTATGAATGTATGCAAACATTTGACTCCATAACAGTTACATATATCAGGTGCATCATGGGTAATTTTAACCTATAATCAGCTTGAAAAAAATAAAGGTTTTGCAAACAAAATTATGTAGATGTATTAAGTAGTGCATTATGATTATGTTCAGTTCTGTTTCATGAGATTCATAAATATTTCAATATAAATTACCCACACTGGTATATATGTTGGGCACCACAGACGAAATGATAAAGCACCGTATCTCCTAGCTTGTAGGGATTTGATCAGCAATATATAAATATAAATAGACAAGAAAGGAAAGGCTGATTCAATTTTTTTTTCAATATTCCACATGGAATGTACACATCTGTGTTCGGGCTACCTGTGGTGCACAACAGCAGACTGGGTTCTAGTCCTAAATAAAATGGCGGATGCTACAAAGCCATCTGTATAAACTATAATGGGTAAATGTTCTTTCGGTGTAAAATCAACAAGAAGATAATTATCGTAAGTTGTGGCTTCGAGACCATGACAGAGCTGGGGAGGAGAGCACAAATAAGGCTAGAATCAGGTATGCATTTATCGCTGATTCATCCTTCGTGATTACTAATTTCTCTTATAATTTTTGAAGTTGATTGTTAATTAGTTGATTGTTTATTGCAAAACCATAGGCATAAGTGACAAATAAATTTATCACCCAGTTATTTTAGGCACGGCGGGCACAAAGAACGTCAAAAACGGCATCAATAAACGTGACCAAATAATTGAAATTAGCACCATTTCTTTACTTATAGTTGAAATTTGAAGAAATGTTGGTGACTTGGTAACAAAATGAAACTACATATTTTAGGTGTTTTATGTTTGTATGATGACGTCGTTGTGACGTCATAAGCGATGCCGTTACAAACAGATTACTACGTCAAAAGGCCGGCTTCATTACACGCATTCATTTGGTGAAAATTTGAACATTCTACGACGATTACAGCAAAAGTTATAGAGGAATGACTGTTGCTATGTCAGCTATGACGTCACATTTAGTGACGTCACGAGTCGTACCTAAATAAGGCTGCCTATTGTTAAAAAATCAAGAAAAGAAAACAATGTGACTTTTGTTTGCCAGACTAGTACATTTCATCATTAAAACTCGAAAATCTCTCAAAGGCTTTTTTCTAAGGGCATGTATAAAATAATATGACGTCATAATGACGTTGTCGAAAATATGACTGCCATTTTAAGCCGGTTATGGACAAAAAAAATCAAAATTCTAAAAACATACGATTTTAGCTACCAACGTATTTTATGGCTGGACAAAATGTCATGCAACAGTATTTAAAACTCTGAAAGATGAATGAAGCGATATTTTCATAAATGCTTTTGTGTTGTTTATTTCCCGCCATATTTTGGGGGGAAAATTAGCAAAATTCAAACTTTCATAACTTTTTATTTCCTTAACCAATCGAGATCGGGTTTTCGTTTCCTTCATTATCATCACGAGAACATTTTAACAGTCGAAAATATGACTGCCATTTTAAGCCGGTTATGGACAAAAAAAATCAAAATTCTAAAAACATACGATTTTAGCTACCAACGTATTTTATGGCTGGACAAAATGTCATGCAACAGTATTTAAAACTCTGAAAGATGAATGAAGCGATATTTTCATAAATGCTTTTGTGTTGTTTATTTCCCGCCATATTTTGGGGGGAAAATTAGCAAAATTCAAACTTTCATAACTTTTTATTTCCTTAACCAATCGAGATCGGGTTTTCGTTTCCTTCATTATCATCACGAGAACATTTTAACAATATACGACATTCCGTTTTTAGAGGTAATGAACAGTTATAAGAAACGTATTACAAATGGGCAAATGACGTAATTGTGACGTCATAATAGTACTAACATAGCTTAAATTATCAGGTTATATTCCTTTTACGATTCTACACCAACCTACCAAAATTCAATCGTCTGCGTTGAAAACTTTTTAAAATATATAACTCAAGCCGTTTTTATGGTCGTTTGTGCCCACCGTGAGGGCTATGTTTCTCATTCCTGTCCGTTATTTGTCCCGTTATTCTGCACACGATACAGCTTACCTCTGGCGTTGATTGTTTATTTACGTTGGACCCGGACGTTGGGAGTATGTTACTTTGGCCTCACTGCTCCTAAGCTTAATAAACTTTACAAACTTTTTAGTCCCCAGTTGTATTTCCAAATGACTGATCTACAAAATAATAACTCTCTCATCTTCTACAATTTCGCCGCATCGATAGTATTCGAATGTCATTTTACCCTAAAATTTGACTTTTTGAAAAATAATTTCGGAAGTCACTTGTACATGAAAGCCTTACTCCTTGAATACTGAATATTTTTTGGCACTTATATCATAATTAAATTGCAATTGGTCGTGTTTATGCTGTAGAAACGTTTTGTGTATATAGCTTATATGGTTTGTTAAAACAAATTCTGTAAACATGACTTAAAATACATAGTTGAAATACCCCTCAAACCGAGGCAGTTCGTACTGACCCCCATATCTCTTACAGTTTTTGGAATTTTTCCAAAATATTCTACCAAGTCTAATGCCAGGCCAATATGAACAAAATCTGAGATGTACCATGTAGACTCATTTTTTCAGGATGCATGGTTTTCACATGGATGCCCTCTTAAGTGTTATAAAAGAAATAAGATTTGGAAGCAGAAATGAGACTTTAGATGTTTTGTGACTGTTGTGAGGCCCAAATCGCTAGGTGCCATATAAGTCATACAAACAGGCGTTTTTTTTTGCCAACCACATTATATATGCAAATGTATAAATGACGTCAGTGTTTATAAACAGTAAGTATCGCTATAGCACTATTAAATAATATAGTGGAATAATTCCAACAGTGCACCAAAATTATAACGTCCTTAATATATTCATGTGAGTGTTCATCTACCTGATGTAATGCATCAATAGCTGTTACCTGATTAATGATTCAGTGCTGGCTTTTAAGTGTAGACAGGGGCTCTACCTTCTTGATTAGGACTACCGAATAGTCAGTCAAAATTTGGAAGTTCTTCTTCCGGCAGCCCGTGTAAATTGAACAAAACTGGTGTTATATGGTCACACTTACGGGTTAAAGTGCCTATACCCCCTCCCCCCAAAAAATAAAAATAAAATGCCTCGATTCTGAATACCGCCTTGACTAAGAATTCGAAAAAATAAAAGTGAAAGAATTAAACTGCGACGATTTTAGTGTTGTCAAAGTTAGAGAAACATCCGTTTTAGGCACCCTAATTCTAGTTGAAATTCAGCGCGAGTCTTGGTGAGGGCATGGAGTCGTGACGTCAATCGGACGTTATTTTACTACAACTACCAGAATCCTTTGCACGGTTTCTTTGGTTCCTCTAATTTAGACCATTGTCTTGCTATTCTCAAAGAGGTCGGAAAATCTCAATAAGAATTCGAAAAGGAAAACATCCTATTATAGTATAATATTAATCAGTATCAAATAAACTCCATCACAAGAAAGAACACATCGAAATTAGTAAATTTACCAAGTTTGGTGACACTTCATTGGACATTTCATTTGGTGACATTTCAGTCGTAGAAATAAGAGATGTTCGTATATGGAATGGGCCTTTTGCAGCTAGGCATTCACGTGATTGTACAGGATTGTACTGGATGGCAAAAAAATCTGACTTCATTTATTTAGAGGTTTGTACGAGATCGGTATTGTTATTAGCAAAACCTGTTTGTAAATGCTATTTTTCACCTCCAATCGATTGTCGATCTTTCTAAAACAGCGTTTTTAAAGATGGCTTGCCATCCAGCATCCATGGCAACGTCTTTCCCATGGTGATTACGAGCTCATTCTTTCGTTAACGAAGTATTATATCAGCACGTGAATGTTAGCTGCAAAAGGTCTTGGGAAGGACTTACTACATACACGTCCCAGGTCACTAGTCAGTCCAGACCAGTTGGACTTCATTGTTCTGTAGGTCGTATCCAATTGGACTTCACAAATGAATCCCATTGTTTTAGGGTTAGGGTTTGTATTGTTTTAGGGGTAGGCTATTGTTTGGGTAACCAATAACATTTCAGGTTGCAAACGGTGGTCTGCCCCCTCTAGACCCCCAAAGGGAATTCAAAACTGACGGCCACATGTTCTGGTTCTCAACTTTGAAAGTCCGTAACAAAATACATTTGAGTTTTAGTCTCCCTTTTTACTCGGGCTGCCTCTGGCAGCACCGAGTCTAAATCTGCAGGCCGTTATTTTTGTTTTGTTTCATGCAGCAAAATTTCTGCGCATGCGTTAAATTTCAAGTTCACCACCAATCAGATTGCACTGTGCTGGTCACGTAACAATCGCCAGGTTTATTTATTTACTTAATTTAATACAGTAAAATCAACATCGTGGTCCCGTGAGGAAATTTCTCTCAAATTTGGAGTCCCATCTCTCAAATGTAAGCAGTTTAATGTTTTATTTAAAACTTCACTCGTGCGAAAGCCTTCCAACAGGCTCAGGATATTTTCACTAGCGCTCTTGTTTGAGGTACGTTTCGTAGGTTTTATGCCACATTTCATTTTACTCTCGGTCATAATACATACCAGCCCAAACACCGTGATCGGTAGGCCAACACTAAAATAATTTTGACGGCGTTTTTGGCTGGTTTACCGATCTCGTACGATCTCTCTGGGTACCGCGTTATACAGGTATACTGAATAGCTGATTTATAGCGAAATATAGCGATTTACTAGCAAATATATATACTGTGGTTGAGCAGTTATGGGTTACTATCCTCTATCGAAGTCTGAAGACATCTGAACTCCTGAACTGTGAGAACAACACTGTTGCTCGCCAGCACAGAATAATTTATGATGACCCAAGCAATATTCAACTCTCAAGGTAAACTTAAACAAGAAACCTCTCACGGCCGAGGTTTTGGTTCGAGAAATTAAAGGCTTCCAACAATTCCCTTTATAGTTCTTTAAGATAATGAGCAGACTGAAGTTTTGGGAATGTGGGTCAAGCTTTTAATTAGAGATAACCAACAGGCATTTCAGTTAATAATCTTTAATCTAGCATGCGTTTGCCATTACGACAAAAAATGAAGATTTTACAACACTTTTCAGTGCAATTTTAAACTTTTTCGGCGAATGAAAAGCCATAACTTTGGCATTTATTGTCGGTTTCCAAAATCCATGCTAGAATTTGTGGAGAACGTGGTCAACAACATTTTAACGGGAAAAAGTTTGGTGTTTAGTGAAAGCGCAAAATGTTTAGGATTTTTAGAAACCGGAAGTGAAAAATAACGCATGCGCAAAAGTGCCTGTTTTGTGGTCGTGAAATGTACAATAATTGGTCGAACAGGATGTGCATTTTCTCTTATTTCATCCGACAATGGCCAGTTTTGGGGCTTGGTTGAATACTCCAGTCTGCAATGAGCTAGCTTGATTGTCTGCAATGACCTTCGGACTGTGTCAGAGGCAGTCGAGCACATACCACGAACCCATTTCGCGGCAAACTGAAGAGCCAGTAGAAATCAAGCTAAAATTATACCGATATTCGACAACTTTCTCTTGAAGTTGAATCTCATGGCGTTCACAACAGTTTGTTTTCCGACATCAAAAATACTTTTTTAAGGATGAAAACTGACCTGTATTTTAATTAGTTGCACTGAGGTTCAATCACAACTTTACCAGGAACCCGAAATCATTATCTGGAAACAAAAGTGTGCATGTTTGTGGAAGATTTGAGTTGAAAACCTGCCGGTCGAAATTCACTTCACTTCTCAGTTGAGTGGCGGTACTTTTCGCCATGTTCTCGCTGGAAGCAGCCATTTCATCTTCTATATCTTTGACAACTATATTTATTATTTACAAGATGTTCTTTCAATCTATCAATAGCGGGAAGAGCTCGGCTACAGCTGAGAATCCAATACATCGGCTTTCCCTCATCACTGTGTTGGCGCCGCCGTATACGCTTGCCGTTACTTTATTGCTCGGTACAAATTATTTATTATTCCTTTTCTCTAGGTTCAAGTACAGTTAGGCGCCTTTCGAGTCCTGAACGATTCCTTCAAAATTATCGGATTGAGTTTCTTGTCAAGTATTATTTTCTTTCACACGATCAACCAAGCTTTTCATTTTCCAGAGACAAAAGCGCTAGCACCCGCTACGTTTTGCTCGACTTTTGGACACCTCACTTCATTCATTCATGAAAACCTTTCAGGTAAACCACGAATAAAACTTACAAACATGTGTAAGTATTAAAACTATTGCGTTGCCGGTGGATACACATAAAACTAGCCTGAAAAAACAGCCGACTCATATCGCCCGATTCGGCTGTTTTCATAAACCGGAAGTCAAAATCACATCTGCTCCTGCGAGCATAGCAACGGTGTTGCGTAGCAACGGAATATGTCAATGGGCCTTAAGGGTGCGTTTACCAATTTCGTCGCTAAGCAGCGACGTTGCTACGAAGGGTCGGCGCGCGCGCGCGCTCATGCAATGGCGGGAAAAACGTACTTCCGGTAAAAGTTACAATGAAGTTGTTTTTGCTAGCTGAACTCGTTTTTTTTTTACTTTCCATACTTCAAGTTTACTTTATATAATGCCGAAAAAGAGCGATAAAACCGAGAAAACCATTCTAGCTGCGGAGGGTCGCTGGACGAGGGGACATTCCGATGTCAGTGGAATTCGGGTGTCGAGTGCATGCAAACTAATTTTCTTTCGGATTTCGACAAAGAAAGTTTGGAAAGTGCTCGGAAAGAGCTTGGTGATAACGAGGGGAGTCAGAATGTACTTACAAGTGAGCAGCTACACGTGAGAGGAGTCTTCAGTCGAATAGTTTGGTTTTGAGCCACTTTCACAAGAAAGTAGCGAAGAAAAATACAGTGCCAACGAAAGAGAAATCAACTCCATTTTTACGGCGGCTCGTCCCGATACTAGGGACTTGACTGGAAGTAATCGGTGAATAATTACCAAAACGTTTTCATATATTCTGATACCAGAGTGTTCTGATACCCTGAACACTATTTCTAACTATAAAGAAGCAAAGTCTGATACAACGTAGAACGTAGATTGTCGTTCACGGTTGCTTGCTTGACTGACAATTCGTCAACTATTTCTAATGCCGGAAATGTCTGTGAAAAATGAGGAAGTTAAACATAAATACGGAAACGGACGATGGCAAGTTCCTATTAACTTGCAACCATTCCTTTAGGGCGAACAAAGCCTGAGGCCTACTTGCCGAATTTTGTAATTATTTCTTTATTGATCAATGGAGAATATTATAAGGATTACGAACATGTTCGAATGATATTACACATTATAGCAAGATATTCCTCTGGAATTGACATATTTAGCAGTGTTTTTGATTGCTATAGGATAGAAAACTGAGTCAGATACCGTAAGGTGAATCGGGTTGTTTCTCCTCGACGCGACGTAAAGTATAAAAGTGAGTGACTTTATTTTAGTGTCAATGTATTTAGCTTTGCAGCTAATTGGGAACACGTCACTAGTCCTACGATTTTTATACGTCCTTATCCGAGAAGACGTGAAGGTCTAACCGTTTACTGTATTATGTAAAGGCAACACCTTCTACTCGGTTATTTTAAGACCCTGAGTGTTGGTCCGGCCGGGGTTTGAACCTGCAACCTCCCGCTCGACAGACCGGCGCTTATTACAACCGAAAGGAGGTTAGACATGTGACTGATTATATGGTGCAAATCGACTTCTTTGCGTGAATAAACCACTGGAATTAGATGTCTGATAATGCAGCTCTGTTTAAATTTCACTGATTTCATTTTCTTGTCCAATGCCTTTAGCTTTGCCCTCGCAAATTTCATCGGTACACGAGAATCCATGTATGTAAAGATAATTGCTTTGTAACCACCCAAACGCGGCCGCGCCACGTGGACCGCTCCGTGGGCCCTGGTAACAATATTATACTTCCGGTTTCACAAAAAATTAAACTGAGTTCGTGAAACAAAGAAAAGTCAATCCTTTTTCACATAAAAATTGTCCTGAAGTCGCATTGCACAGAGCCAAGCATGGGTTTAGCGAAAAAAAATAAAACACGGAAGTTATGACGATCTTACTGTTAAACTTCACGGGAAAAAATTCTAAAACGATCAATTTTCGGTATATCGTAAAACGCATGCTACACCTTTTGTGCCTAACCCAGACCAATGATATATGCAAATATGAAAGCACTATCCCAAAGCAATCATGAGTTGATTGAATTTTTCGGCCTTCATGACGTAATAATGACGTCATACGATGACGTCATCAAAATATAAAGGTCCGTCTCCCAGGAGTTCCTGAGTGATTTATTAATTATTTTACTCAAATTGTTTTAGTTTTATGGCGGTTTAAATTCTACTTAGCAACGGCCCAAAACAATTGGTAAACGCACCCTTAAATAGAAACACGAGTGGGAGTTTGGGAAAACGAGAAATGGTAGTGGGAACACGAACCCGAAGGGCGAGTGTGAGTGTTTCCACAGCTATTTCGAGTTCTTCCAAATATCCACAAGTGTTTCTATAAAGGGGAAAATGTTTTCTATTTCCTTTATAAAATAACCCACAGAAAATAAGTACAACAAAGGAAAATCGCGCGTTTATTTTGATCATCAAAACATAAATTATCCTACCTCGTGCAGTCGTACGTCATGAACTTATCACATTATTTTCTAGCATTATTGGCGCTGCAATCAAGTCCATGAAGCCTCCTCCATATCTGAGGCATTTATAATTTGTTTATATATTTATTTATTTAAAATAGCTACATTTACATGACTATTTATTATACCTGTATTTAACTATTATTCCATAAGTACTCTGAGATTTATTCACATAAATGACAGTGATGAAACAGTCGTTCTGTTTTTAGGCAGACCCAATAAGCGACGTGAACGATGAAATTTCACTAGTGAAAAGACATCGTTCGCGGCTTCTGATTGGACGAACGATGTTTCTTCACTAGTGAAAAATGATCGTAAGGGAAACTACGTCATCCTTGGTGCGAAAGCTGGCAAGCCGCCTTTGATCAAAATTCAATATGTCGGAACGATTTGTTGACGCCGGTTCGGTTGCTGATTTTATTCCAGCACAAGAAAACCAAGCCACTGTACAAAAAACGAGACATGTTTGAGTTTGTCATTTCGGTCAGGACCAAAGATGGGAAAGCCTACGAGCCGTCTTCGCTCCGAATTTTGAGCGAATCATGAATGACCTCGTATTTGAGAAGACAAGGAAAGTCCTTCTCTCCGAACAGAAAGAGCTAAAGAAAAAAGGAAAAGGAAATAAGCCAAACGCTTCGGTAGCTTTAACTAGAGATGAAGTCAATACGCTATATGAAAAAGGCCTTCTTGGTACACGAAATCCTGAAGCGCTTTTGAACACACTCTGGTTAAATAACACCATACATTTTGGACTCAGAGGCTGTAAAGAAAATAAAGAGATGTGCTGAGGTGATGTAAAGTTGAAGATAACAAACGGCAAGGAGTTTTTGGAGTTTAATGAAAGACAAACGAAAACAAGAACCGGTTCAGACTGCCGTGATGTCAGGGCAATGCCGCCTAAAATGTTTGCTACCGACGGATCAGAAAAAGATCCTGTACTCTGTAGTGGTCTACAAGCTCTTCGCTAAGAAGAGACCTGAGAAAATGAAGGAAGGCGATTCTCCTTTTTATCTAGCTGTCAATAACAACTTAAAGGCAGATTCGCTTGAAACGAAAGACTGGTTCAAGTGTAGTCCTGTTGGCATAAACAAACTTAACAGTCTCATGAAAACTATGGCTCAAAAAGCAGGAATCAACAACGACCGCCTCCGAAATCACAGCAGTAGAAAGACTATGATAAAAACTCTAAGCGATAATGATATTCCACCGACTCATATCACTCAACTATCAGGACATAAAAACTTAAAACACGTAATTTTTTAAGTTCCAATATTAGAAAGTAGATATATTGGCAGCATTAATTACATTAAGACAAATACATTCCATAACTTTGGTCAAATTCTCAAAAATAGGATTACACTTCTCCATACAGGAAGTAAAAAGGTAAAACGTGTAATGAGAGTAAAGAGAAACAACAAAATCCAAATAATGAGGATAACGTCTTGTCTAGATTTATTTCATCTGAATTTAAAAAAGGTTACCATTACATTCAAAACGGTAATATACCCTAATTTCTAATTTAAATCCCACCAATGTTGGATGAGAGATATTTAATACACTGTCCCAATAGAGACTAACAACATGTACAAATTGAAAATCTATGAGAAGTCCTAATCAAGACACTCCCATGTTGAATATCATAATCATACAGAAATATCTTTGTAATATTTCCAAACACAGCATGCTATCAGCTATTTATGTCGATCACTGATCATGCTAATTTCCAGGTAAAGTTAGTCCTCCAAAAGTAAGATTTACGACTTGAGTTCGCAACCTCTCGAGAACAGTGCCCGATAAATATGCTCAGGTTGTATGAAAAGCTCACAAATGTAAAACTTAAACGAGACTTACCTGTAAGTTGAAGTTTGATTGGAATTCTATCGAGTCATCAAACTGCACCAAGGGATCACATGAGATAGCTACACGCATGCGCATAATCAGTATTCACAGCCGAATGTGAGCCGTCTGGCATGATATGAGACAGACAAACCATAGCCCATATACCTTAAAGAACTCATTAGTCAATGTGTGAATATAATAGGAGGGTTGAATGATCGTTCTTGGGTGGGCATGTGATCCCTTGGTGCAGTTTGATGACTCGATAGAATTCCAATCAAACTTCAACTTACATGTAAGTCTCGTTTAATTAAAATATATTTTTTTAACTCGTCATCACTGCACCGGGATCCTATGAGATTTCAAAGATCAGACAGTCACATGAGCAAACACAAACTTATGTCAAAGTAATCTTGTTTCACTTCCCCTTGAAAAAGGGGAACTATAACTGTGAAATTACCAATATAGTAACAACGATAATATAACTGTCTTGAAATACAATGTTCAATATCACATTTAGTCCATTTCAATGCTTCAGTACCGCAGGCGCAAAGTTTGAGGTCTGAATTGGTTTATTGTAAAACTTATCGAATGATCGTGAAGAAGACCATCCTGCTGTCGGCATATAATGTCAGTCACTGGAATACTGGCTGCTTTTGCCTTAGAGGTTGCTGCAGCTCTTCTGCGGTGGGGCTTACACAATAAGTAATGTCAATTCCTGCAGCTGACATGGCAGTTCAAATCCATCTTGAAAGAATTTCTCTTGAAATGGCTTTTAATGTGGTTTGGTAAAGCTAACAAATAACTGAGCTTCTGTTCCCCTTAAAGTTTTTGTTCTGTTAAGATATTATTTCATGCATGTACGTAAACACACAAAGTGATTTGTCTATTGGGTATTCTTGTAATATATATATAACAGATGGTGCTTTGTAGCATGGCCTGCTCTGTTTAATATGATCTGGAAAGACAAATTTGTAACTTGTCTGATTCCTTCATACATGTAATGTTCAGCATGTGTAGGTTCTGTCCCCTATGTGCACACACCATGCAGTGCTACAAACATAACAACCTTCAGCCTAAGGGATTTCAGCTCAAGCTCCTAAGCAGGGGCCAGAGATGAGAGGTATGTCAGAACTGGCTGAACATCCCAAGTCGATTAAATATTCAATAAGCATTATGCACTAGTCAAAGTAAACCCCCACCCCCCAACCCGGGATAGGGTGGGGATTAGTGGGGATTTTGCCTCACAGGGAAAGCAAAAAAAACAGAAAATGCCCCACCTATTGCGGCAATTGTGGGCAGTAAATGCAGGCAAATGCCCCCACCCCAGGGGACAAATCACTAAAAATAAGTCATTTTTGTGTTACAAACTTCACACATTTTAGCTTGCAGTGGTCTGGGTTGTGTCTTTTATTGCTCAATAGGGTCTTGATCTACATGTACTAATGAGATTGAACACAGAAGAAGCCAAACAACGTGACAGTATTGCTGAAATTCGTCCTGAACTATACACGGAAGTAGAACAGAGAAGTCTGCAGTGGCCTGGACTGTCTTCTATGAACAATTCCCGCCACATTTTGCCCCACGTTGGCCCCACAGTTCCCCCACACTCCATAGTGGGGCATCAAATAACCGATTTTCCCCCACCCTCTGGGGCACTCTAACGTGTCAAAAGCGATCGCTTGCCCCACATTTGCCGCACCCTGTCCCGGGTTGGGTGGGGGGGGGGGGGGGGTGGGGGTTTACTTTGACTGGTGCATTAATGCGATTTAATATCCGATTGGTTTATGCACACGCGAGCGCTGTGAAGAAATTGTCTTGAAACGATCAGTGTTTCACATAAAAAGAGAGACATTATTGCTGTTGCGAAGATGCCGGCCGTACACGCTCTACCTCGTCTCAGACAGTGCCTCTCGGACAAGTATGAATAAATTGTCCGCAGAGCTCTCTTTTGTACCCTCTCGATTTTTTCGGCAAGGTAGGAAAGGAGGCTTGTGTGCCATAGAGTGCCACTGTCGTCCATGATGGATCGGATGAGGGCAATATCGATACTCGCTAAATCGGCAGGAGGCAAACGGCTGCGACGAAGAACGTGTAACATATGTAGACGTTTCACGGCCTTATTACTGTTCGAGTCTATATGATCGGACAGTTGGCTACGGGACATAAAAAAAAGTGCTTCGAACTTCAGTGATGTCGAAATCTGGTGTGCTGCCTTGTCTCTTTCAACCGCTTTAACAAAAATCCCAAATCGCTAATAAACGACAAAGGACAACAAATACAGCAGAAGTACGTTGATTTCAGTTGATTGGAAAGGGGCCGTGTCACGGTAATATACTTTACATTCGCGTTGCGGGCCGTGAACAGTTATTTTCACCGATTTTGATATGAACTAACAAATCTCTCGGCCATGTGGGATGCTTAAAGTCGAAGCAAATATGCCAAAATGACTAACAAATAGTGTATATAAACGGTCTCCAGGGAAAATATTGAAAAGCCTTTCTTTCAATCAAGCATTGAGGGAGGGAAGTTCAACTGTTTGTATCCAATTAACAACCACCAACCGAGCGATTACTCGATACAGGCGCATTACCATTACATAGCCCCTTGAACCTATCAAGAATGGTCAAATTCGTAATTTGCCCCGTTTATAGTAATTCCCAATTCAATTCAATTCAAGTACACAATCACGATTTCGTCACGTTTATTCGATTCTCGTGAAGAAAATATTACCTCTAAACGATTCGTTGCATATCACTATTAGAATGCGCTGATTAAGGCGGGGAATGAAGCGTTCGGATACTGTAGTAAAAATAATAAGATTTGATTTGTTATAGCAGGCCGAGTATTAGCTTACAGCTGGTGAGGGCCTGCTTTTACTCCTCACACACTGCTCCCCACTACATTAACTGTTTTGGACCAACGCATTCTCCCCGTTGAATTCACAACTATCCTTAAATGGGAAACGCGCTTGGAATCATGATAATCGTTAATTCTATACGACAAATCCTAAGAAGTTTTAAGAATGTCATTAGGATTAACGATTATCATGATTCCAAGCGTGTTTCCCATTTAAGGATAGTTGTGAATTCAACGGGGAGGATGTGTTGTTTGGACACACTACACTCGACTCACGGTTGATTTTTAGGGAGGGAGGAAAACCGGAGAACTCGGAGAGAAACCTTCGAATGCAGATAAGGAATCAACAACAAAATCTAACTCACATATGGCGGGAATCGAACCCAGGACCGCAGGGGTGAGAGGCGAGGGTTTTACCACTGCGCCAACCTGCATCCCCCTTTACATTTGATATTAGGTTTGTCAGCTGGTCGTTTGTGTTCATTAAATCTGTCTTTAAACGCCATCTCAACGAGACAGATTTCATAAACTCAGACGACCAGCTGACAAACAACAGGTTCAAGGCCAAGTTCAACAGGCCAAGTTCTAATGTCGAGTTATTGGTGTGTTTATTTGTCAGTATGTAGGCTTTGTATGACAACTGACTATAAACATAGCTCGTGGAAACAGCCGTCTATGTTCGAGGGCCCAAAGCCCGCGGGATCGTTTTCGGCCTTCGAATGGTGACGGCTATTTCCGCAGGCTACTATAAACAGGGAAAATTACGAATGTTACCATTATCGATGGACTAAAATCAAATGAAATCAACATATCTTTGCTCTGTCTGCTGTTGTCGTTTATTAGCGATTTGGGCGGCTTTTTTGTCTTTTTCTGCATGATTGCTTCGGCTCCCTAAGAAATGCGAGAGGAGAGTTATTCAGTTTTTAGGGCAGGACTTAACTCTGTTTTACATAGGAGTTTGCCATTAACATTCTAATTATAGGATATGTCCCATATCTTCTCTATTGTGCCTTGTTTACGTACTATGGTTGTTTTTGTCAGTGATTCAATTTTGTTAGAGAATCGTTCAGAGGGCTAACGTCTTGATTTCCTTCAGGATGTTTCTTAATTCTTTTTATTGGTTTTCCAGTCTTAGTTCTACGTAGTTAATTAGTTCATAAACCATTGTTAATTTCGAATCCGTATCCGCATTTGTAAATCCTTTTTTTCTTCCAACTTGAATACATCACTTATGTGTGTCTCCCCACAGGGAGCCCAAACAGATGTTTAGTACAACGTTTATATAGCTAAAGACATCAGTATACCTATCATACTTCTCCCACTAAACGTCAATACTTTACCGTAATCCTTGCACTTCAACCGCTGAGCGTCTTTATTAAACTCTAATTCGTGCAAATTAATCACAAGGTTTTCGTTTTCCATGACTTTTACACCTGACTCAAGAACGACATGTCTCGAGGTAAATCACGCACAAAACATTTGAGGGGGCTCCCTGTGGTCTCTCGGCACTTTCTCTTCATAAATGGGGACGCTAAAGAACCGTTTGTGCTATTCGTGAATAGAAGGGGATCGTTACCCGGTACAACACTCCCTTGAACTTCCACGGTGCTATGTACCTCAAGGTTTACCCACAACGTTTCTGTACAGTCAAAATCGTTGACAAATCTGGAGCCCGTTTACGATAATGAATTGCGAACTCTAGACTTTGATCACTCTTTCTAAATTGTATATTTCGTTAGTGAAGAAAAGGAGAATAAATAGTTGTCTTCTCTTCACGTTGGGAAGTGAGCGGACAAAATATCGTGAAATCTTCTCAAATTGCACTAAAGCGGTAAACACCACAGATAACCCGCGTCAGGAAAGTCTGAGTTTGAACACTTTACCAGCTTATCCTGTAGTACCTCGAGATCGTTTCTAAACGTACACACGCATGAATGCGATTCACCAAGAGTGAAAAAAAACACGAGTGACTGCGAGTGACCACGAATGAGCACGAGCAAAAAAATTGAAAAGAAAAATATAAAATTCAAAACGGTAAAAACAGTCACTCCCGTTTTATTGTGGTGAGCCCAATCCTTCAATTCGGCTCTATTTCTTGTTTGTATTTTCCGTCCTCGGCACATTGGAAATTGCGTAACAGATCCATAACCTTGAGCACTACTCATGTGAGACAGACTTGTTCAACTGACCTTCTATAGCTAACTTTGGGAACACTTTCTGCACTCGGTGTTGTTTTGAAAATAATACGCTTCAACTGCACTGCTCTTATCCAATAAGAATCCATATAGGTTTCTTGTATATAATTATTGCTTTTTAATGGGAAATGGAATGTTATAATTTGTTATACAATTATATTGTCTTGAACAGTATCATTATTACTATTATTAGTGCAGTTTAAGAATTCGCATAGCGCTACTGAAAAGCACTGAAGATGATGGTGATTGTGAGGCCCTGGGCTGGTGTAACTTAGATAGAGGTTTTAGAGGCGTTTATTACCGAAAGCCTTATATACGGGGGTGGGCGGCTTATCACGAAACGTTATGTAATGCGTTAAGAGAAAACTACTTGAACGCTCTTTGACACTAGTCTTCCCAAAGTGGCTGCACCATTTCTTTAGTGTGTATTTGCATGAAACGTGACAATAACGAATCATTCTCTCATCGCTTTCAAGAAGTGATAATGTAGGCGTACATATGAAAATGATGAATTGTAAAACGATGAATTATATAATAATATTCAATAAGCATTAATGCGATTTAATATCGGATTAGTTTATGCACTCGCGGGCGCTGTGAAGAAATTGCCTTGAAACGATCAGTGTTGATAAAGTTGCATATCAGTATTAGAATGCGCTGATTAAGACGGGGAATGAAGCGTTCGGATACTGTAGTAAAAATAATAATATTTGATTTGTTATAGCAGGCCGAGTATTAGCTTACAGCTGGTGAGAGCCTGCTTTTACTCCTCACACACTGCTCCCCACTACATTAACTGTTTTGGACCAACGCATTCTCCCCGTTGAATTCACAATTATCCTTAAATGGCAAACGCGCCTGGAATCATGATAATCGTTAATTCTATACGACAAATCCTAACCACAAACCAAACCCTAACCATCGGACGAGTTTACGGGTAAACGACGGGTTCTCACTCACCTAGAGCTAGAGTTCGCAGGTAAGCAAGAAGAGAAGATAAAGAGAGGAAAAATGATTTTTGAGCGCTCCTACTCGGACTGGAACTCGTATAGCCCTTTGCGTGTACTGCAGTGTAGTGCGGACGTCTTACCTGCTACACTAAGCCGGTCTACCCCCGTTCGGAATGTAACAAATCTTTATCTTTATCCTTGACTGGTTTTAAGAATGTCATTAGGATTAACGATTATCATGATTCCAAGCGTGTTTCCCATTTAAGGATAGTTGTGAATTCAACGGGGAGGATGTGTTGTTTGGACACACTACACTCGACTCACGGTTGATTTTTAGGGAGGGAGGAAAACCGGAGAACTCGGAGAGAAACCTTCGAATGCAGATAAGGAATCAACAACAAAACCTAACTCACATATGGCGGGAATCGAACCCAGGACCGCAGGAGTGAGAGGCGAGGGTTTTACCACTGCGCCAACCTGCATCCCCCTTTACATTTGATATTAGGTTTGTCAGCTGGTCGTTTGTGTTCATTAAATCTGTTTTTAAACGTCATCTCAACGAGACAGATTTCATAAACTCAGACGACCAGTTGACAAACCACAGGAAAGCCAAGTTCTAATGTCGAGTTATTGGTGTGTTTATTTGTCAGTATGTAGGCTTTGTATGACAACTACTATAAACATAGCCCGTGGAAACAGCCGTCTATGTTCGAGGGCCCAAAGCCCGCGGGATCGTTTTCGGCCTTCGAATGGTGACGGCTATTTCCGCAAGCTACTATAAACAGGGAAAATTACGAATGTTACCATTATCGATGGTCTAAAATCAAATGAAATCAACATATCTTTGCTCTGTCTGCTGTTGTCGTTTATTAGCGATTTGGGCGGCTTTTTTGTCTTTTTCTGCATGATTGCCTCGGCTCCCGAGGGGTTGGTAGTGTACTTTTGTATATCCCTTTCATAAACCTTGACACAATTGGGTGACTTCCAATGGTCATTTGGTCTTTAGGTATAGTAATCGCCGAAATAGCACTCCTCGCAGTATTAAGTGTGGTGTACGATATCAAACCCTTTTCATGAAGGTTAACTAGAATTAAAGTCTAGTACAGCAGTTACAGGTGGATTGTAGGGATTAATCTGTTGTTCACAACAAAAGTTAAGGCATCTGTTGAAGTAGGGTTTGTACTGTTTTTGTGTCCCATTTGACCATGATTGTAAAATTATTTCTGCAGATTTCTCTGAAATATTTCTCTGGAGAAATCTTTGCCTGAGACTTTGCATGCCATCAGGTTCAATTGTTTCCGTAGAGGATGTAAGGCCTTGCTGTAAGGCTGCACCATCAGATTGCATGACTGTGGGAGGAGAAGGGGTGTGTACACTAATAGATGCAGAAGTGTTGTGAACCACGGTGGAGTTTTCCAAAGAGGCACTAACAGCATACCTGTTGCTTGGTCTAGTTCTATCATCTGCAGGCATGTTGCAATTATATACACTGAAAGGAGGAAAAGGATAAAAATAGTAGTTACTCCAGTTAATGAAAAATGCATTGATACGTTTTGCTTTAGGATCTGGTTTCCATGAAACATAGTCATTGACTTTATAATTAAGTCTAGAGGCAAAAAGGTCAATTTGGAATGGATCCCATGTTCTACTGATGGCTTCAAACACCTCTGTGTTTAAGGACCATTTAGTAGACCCATCTAATTGCCTCGATTCTTGGGCGGCCTCTAAATTAGTTGAGCCTGGGATATGACAAGAACTTAGCCAGATATATCTGCTAGAGCTCCACTAGCTGCCAAATCTGCAGTGCAATAGTAGTGAAAACAGTGCCAGACCAAGCAATCACTGCTTTCATTTAAAAGTAGGTGATATGAAATTGTTGCTCCTCAACACTCGTTCCTCAAATACTGCACTCCATCCTTTGGTAGATGCATCAGTCGTGAGGATCAGGTCAGGATTACTCTGAAGTGTGTTTTTATATGCAGAGGTCACATTGTTTTCCCACCAGGTTAGTTCCAACCTAGATACCTTGGTTAAGTTCATAGGTGCATCAAAGTTGCCACTATTGGCTTTGAGTGCCAATATTTTATCCTTTTCTAGGTATCTATAATGTAATTCGCCAAACTGCACCCCAGGGAGGCTTGATTAACCAGCCTATGACCTGAGCAACCTCTCTAATAGTCATCCTCTCTTGATGCTGGAGCTCGAGGTTTATACAAGCCTGTCTGACATTACTGGCTTTTTGGGGTGGGAGACGAATTGTCATAGAAACACTGTTTAGCAAAGAAAACAAGATATACTATTTCTTGTGTGGATATGATAACTGATTTTATGGAATGGATGATATCCCATTAAGAATGAGTAATCAATGTGATCTAATATGGGCATAAGCAGGCTTCAGAATCTTGGTGAAAATCCTTGGGCACAGGCTAAACCGTTGGGGAGGCAAGTAAATTGGAAATATTTATTCTCCCATTTAAACTTAAGGAACTTTCTATCCTCTGGTGCAACAGGAGTAGAGTAATATGCCTCATTAAGATCCAGCGATGCCATAAAGCATCCAGGCCTCATGAGTTTGAGAGCTGTGTGGATGGTATCTATTTTAAAATGGAAATATGCCACATATTCATTTAAGGGTTTTAAGTTTAAAATCATTCTGACTTGAAGGTTTGATGGGTCAATTACTCCTTTGCCAAGGGGCTTTAAGATTTCAGCATTGATTATCTCTTTTTTCCCTGAGGAAAATTGGATCTGTTTTGGCCTTTCAGCCTGTTGTGGGTATTCCCCTATATATAAACTTAATGTGGTAGTGCCTTATGGCATCCAGAACAACAGGATCATTGGTCAATGATTCCCACTCGTGTGCATGGTCTTTCACATGACCTGCTTTAAAATCAAGTACCTACTGAGATCAATCAGTGGTCTTTGTCAATGGCTGACCATATATGCCAAAGATGGTCTTGGTACCACTTTTGTCAAGAAAACGTAACATGCCGAATTTAAGTAAATGACAAACTGCTAATTTAATGCCCCAAAAATAGGTATATGATTACCCGTTGCATAATACTACCAGTACACCTCTAATAATTACAAGATATTTAATTGTAATACAGCCTAATATGTTTACTTATCAACTGTGATTTGGTGGGCCCAGTTGACTACTGCAAATTGTGATCAACTCATCAACAAATTTAGCTGTAATACACTAGCTAGTATATGCCAAGCAGTGTGATAATATACATTAATTGTGCTAAGTTGACAGTCAGTTGAAGCTCAGTGAACATTTCTATGAATCTAAAGTGTCTCAAACAGTATTTACTCTGTCTTGAAAATACAAAGTTCTCTTTAATGTTACATGGAAGTTGCTTTATAGCTACAGTACCGCCTGGAATTAATCACCGCAATGAAAGCCGCGGTCAAAATCCGCGGTCATGCAAACGTATTTCGACGAATTTCACTCTTTGTTCCTACGAATGTGACGAAATTTCGGGCAACTTTTCGTTCGAAATTTCGACGAAGAATCGATCAGATACGCGAAAATTCGAATGCCAAGGCGACATATCGCCAACCTGCAAGCGACATTTCGACGATATTTCGTTTATTGTCAAACGAAAATTCGGACCAGGTTATCGAAATATCGTGATCCGAAAAGCGTACGTGTTCATTGCCCAGTTTTGTATTTTAACCTTTCTTTCACTAGGATTAACGCGTGACAAATTCGAATTCATGACAAACAGTTTTACAAACGTACAGTAAGATGGTTTTGGTAAATAACCTGCGTGCCAGAGGCGTCAAAAAGTCAAGATTCTTAATAAAAGTCCCCGTCAATCGTAAACTGTCAGCCAGACGCGTGTCTCATTTCTGACACAAATACCGCGGGGCGCAATTAATTTCTATTAACGCGAACTGACTGCTGATCCGATGCATTAAAGCTCTTTTAATTCAAAAGGAATTGCACTTTCCCAGTAGAAGTTTTCTGGTAAGAGTATAGAAGTTTTAGCACGTCTTTCAATATGACAAACGTTGCTTCAAAACTCTGTTGATGTTCTGTAAAAATTCAGACTGACACGTTCACGCCTGATTGATTGCACGTGGAAATTCAGAAGAGTTGAGATTTTAATACACAAACATTTACAATGATTTCTGCCGAAACCTTTTAATACTAGTAACAAGACAAGGATCTGCCGTAAATGTGAAACTACACTGAAGCAAAAGTTTATTTGGTGTTATGTTTTGCGCTCAGCGGAGTGAGTCAAGCTTTAAAGCGGGCCAACGCACCGCCGGTCTGCATGGGAACTAACCCTTACCAAAACTACAGATATGTGACATATATGTGACATATCTGTGGATGCTACATATATCTGCTAAACAACTGTACATATATGTGACATATATGTAAGACAAGCAGTTGGTTTTCATCGATATATGTCAAATAACTGTACATATATGTGACATATATGCAAATTAGTGCAGTTATCTTACAGTTATATGTCAAATAGCTGTACATATATGTGACATATATGTAAAAGTACAGTTATTTGACAGATATATGTCAAACAACTGTACATGTAGAGTGATGATAAAAAACAGTACAGCCATTAGTTAAAATGCATACTATAACTACATTGTACATCCATCACTGCCATCACTCACAGAAATAACCAGAATATGCACATAATTATGCAACATATTTTTGTTTAATCTATATATTGTTACATGTATATCTTTGAATAACTCTAGTTGTCTTTTATATTTATTCTTATTAAAGATTAAAGAGAGAACAACTATTAGACATAGAAAACTTTGGATCTCTTTTGGACCTACATTTATCTGGCACTTGAATCATATTAATTAGGCTTGATCTAGCCATGGATCTACAAATGTACTACACATACAATGTGTTCTCCAATCGGTAAAGTGCAGTTGCCTGACTAAAATTAAAAAGAATACAGTTGAAATGCAAACTTGAAAAACTCATGAACTCAAATACAAATGCAATACATAATATATATAGTGGAACCCTATTATTACAAACCCATGCAGTTATAACAATTATTATTCTAAAACTCGTTAATATTCAATTAGTGCAATATGTATAATATAATTGTTCCAGTTCAACAAATACATGTAAGAGTTTTGTGCTACATGTAGTGCTCCAGTTCGATAAGCAAGAGTTCTGTACGTATTCCAGTTCAGTAGATACTCATCAGCTCTGTACTCCCCTGAAATATTCAAACCAAGCCCCAACTTTTAACCTTCAAATGTAAAAAAACAAAAACAAATAATTAATAATTTGATTTATACTATAAGGACTTTTATCTGGCTATATTATCTTTTTACCTTTCAGTATAAGTAACCAGTAGTTACGACTCCCATATTTTAGTGGCTGTGTATTCTAAAGTTTCATTTTTGTGTTAGTGAGGGTAATCGCACCCAGACATCAAACAGGAGTCTAATGTGCTGCTTAAGGAGTGCCAGGCAGTGGAATTTTTGTTGTTGTGTGTGTTAAGTGTGGGTATTCGCACCCAAACAAGAGTCTAATGTGCAGCCTTAGGGGTGGTGGACAAGGGAATGGGCTGATGGGATTTTTCAGGTGTTGGCAAAAGCTGAAATAGGGGAATCTGGCCATGGAGTGGTTGAAACGAATCGAAAATGGAAATATATCAGGAATAATGGTGAAAGAAAACCCCAGCGAAAATTTGCAAGGATCAACAGACAAAGCAAGACTTGATATTCCAAGATGGGATCTAATAAGCAAAATTGTAAAAGTATTGAAAGAATGATACCAGGCTGATTGGTATGGTATTGGGAATAATGATGTACAGTAGAACCAATATCTTGGCTGGCATGGCCAATCCTAGGCTGCTCCACCAGACGTTTTTTTCACTCTCGTAAAATTCAAAGAAAAATAAATGTCTGTTTATCTGAGCTTACATGTAATTAGTTTGCAATATGCAAGCACGACATCAGCATATTTCTTTTATTTTTCTGGCCAATGAGAGCTATTGTTAGAATTTTTTAATTGGCGTACCATGCAACAGTTGCAAACTTTCACCTGGTTGGTGTCATAATGCGAATATATAAAAACAATCATGTTACCAAATCAGTTAAGTCTGCTTTTAGATTCTCCAAAGCTAAAATTTGAATCAATTCATTTCTGCTGTTTGTAAATATATACACGTAGCTTTCAATTGAAATTCATTGAGCTTTGGGAGGCTAAACATATGAAATGTACAAATTGGTCTAGTCTCGAGCATGGGAACAGTCCCCAGTGATTGGTCAGTGGCAAATATGTCATTGTCAGAACCTTTTAAATGTAACATTACCTCTACAGGACGTGACTTTCCAGGATATAGAAGGTAAAATCTGATTGGTTCATAACACAATGAGGCTTAAATAATAAGCGCTCTGGTAAGCAGACGTTTCTTTTTCTTCGAATTTATGATAATGGCAAAAAAATGTCTGGTGTAACGGGCTAGGCCATTCCCCATTAGGGTTAACAAATAATTTATTGTGAAACTGTCAAAACTCCCTATACATGTATAAAGTGGAGAGGCTTGAAAAATGATTTAAGTGTTTAGTGTGACTATTAAATCCTAATGCATGAAATACATCGTGTAGCTCTAATGTAAGTGAAGGGATGGACTAGCAAATATAACGTACACAAATACTTCAACCAAAAACAAGAGCAATGAACTACATGTATGGGTTAATAGTGTTTTTGTTGAAGTGTGATCCTGGAAGTTACAAGTCACATTTGGATAGTATTATTTATATTTAGCTGACTATCAGTCAAACAGTCTGACAGTCTCATAAATTGTGATTGGTCGGCTAAAGGCAATTTTTCCAAAGAGTCAACTTCAAACTTCCAGAGTCGCACTTCAACAAAAACTAATAATAATATTATTGTTGGATTCTGTACTATGCCTTGGCTAATTAAGAAGTACAAGTGTATAATATTTATGCACTTATCAATGTTAAGCCTGAGGGGGGGGGGGGGGATTTGACATTTTCTCCCCCAAAAAAATCAAATTCTCCACCCTCGGGACAACACGTTTTGTCAAAAATATCAAATATCTGCCCTGTCTTCCTTAGGCTTACATGTAGTTGCAGAAAACCCCTTCCACACAAAAGATCGCTTGAAAACGGCGCTTAATTCTCCACTTTAGTTCAGGTGTATTGATTCATTCTATGACTGATTTTGGGTCGAACATGTTTTTTTTATTATTATTTAGTAGGTTTGTTTTAAAAAGTTGAGAAATGAATTATTAATGAACCACTGGAGGGGGTATTCTGCAATTCAGTCCCATCCTTGTTTCTTATAAATAACTCCACCCTGGGCAAGTAACGTATGTCAAAGGGTAGCCCTGCCTATCAAATCCCCACCCCTCCTCCTTCGGGCTTAACATTGATTGGTGCATGAAATATAACATGATTTCAAATGATATGTATATTTATGTGCACAAATTAATAATAACTATATTAATTATTAGAACCATGCATTGGCTAGCTTACGTAAAACGAAACCTAAGTTTTTATTTCAGTGTCTGTAGTTAGGGTGGATCTGTGGCTCTGCAGTCTCGCATTCATGTAAAAACGTTTTTGTGGCTTGGCTAGTCGATCTGAATATGGCCTAGCTTGCCTTCTTCAATTAAATATAAACCTGTTTAAAAGAACGTTTACAATGTTGGATGTGTGTTCATATAACCTCTTACTCGAGATCCATGTAAGAACCATTCACAAGTGAAAATAAAGAGCCCAAATAACCGTACCTGCACTCTGCAGAGCTGCACCATAAATGTTGATGTCACATTTCATTTTTCTGCGGCAATACTCCAATAGTATTAGTCGTGAAGTTGGAGATGAGAGAGCTTGAAGTATACAATTTGAATGTCTCATATATTTTCTTTAAAAGTACCATTGGAAGTTTAGATATTGAATGTCAAGGAAAACTCGTGTCCACATGTACAACGGATTCTGTACAACACATAATTTCAGCCAGCCACTCTCCGACTCATTGGTACTGGAATCGGTCCAATGGCAATACTCCGCCATATTATCTTAAATACATCACTAAAATGTTAAATTCTTGAGTGATCGGTTTCCAAGCCTTGATTACCTTCATTTTCAATTCCATTTGGAACCCATATCCAACATTGTTTCACTCCAACCGAATTCGTTTTCAAAATGGCTGCCCAAAAGGCTTCATTGCATTATGGGATGTATTGGTGCACGATGGGATTGATTTGCAAAGTTCGCATTGCATTGTGTGCATTTTGCGCCATTTTACTTTAAATACCAACGGTTTTCGGTACGAAGTACGTGTGATCTCCACACAATATGAAACAATATCTGTATAATATGGCTTCAAGAAAAGGCAAGCCTGTGAAGCAAGCCTTAGAAGACAACGGAGGTAAGATGGGATCATTCAATTTATGTGATTTGGTTGTGAGTATAAACGGTAGAGTGTATTTTTTATTGTTAAAACTATAAAGGCTTCAACACCGGGTCGGCGGGTGGGTTCAACGAAACCGGTTCAACCCTTGCACAATCTGTAGAGTCAGTAGACTGTTTGAACTTGAATAGTGATTATTTTAAAGAAGTGATTGGTAGAGGTCAGGTTTTATATCATTTTACACGAATCGCGAAAGTACGAAGCGATTTTCTTTAATCCCCTAGCAAGCATTTTACCCTGGGCCTGGTTCCAGAGGACTTGCTGGGAGAATTACTTGAGAGAGATGAAGAGACGGCCGAAGGGTTTAATAGAACCTCTGCTTAGGTACCTAGCTGGGTACTAACATATTTTAGATGTACGAGAATTGAATATATATAACCTCTCATGAAGAACTTAATCATTGGCGTTTGAAAACATTTGTGTAGCAAATTTTGCACTAATCTAGACTGTATGAAACCCTGACCCTGTATATATATTCCTCGTTCCACGTCCTGTCTGCAGCCAGGTTTCCAGCACATTTTAATCAAAAATGTTTTTTTTACTGTTATTAAATGCATGAAAATAAATGCATCTGTATTATATTTAGATACACTTAATTTCACTCACATCTTTCAATTTAACAGGAAACAGAAACTGGAGACAAAATTGTGAAAACAATCACACTCACGTACAGCCATGGTGATAAGTCAAAAAGTAAAACATTCATGACAAAGTGCTGTACAAGAATGCAAAGAAATTTTGTAAGTATTAAAGTAATAAAACTTTCTTACTTATTTAATTAACCAAACAAAATACATTTCTTTCCAGTAATTAGGCCAGAAAAAAAAAAACTTGTTTAGCGTCCACCTATTTTAATTTTTCCAGTTAGGGAGGGAGGTTTTTCTTCTTTTTTTTCTATGTGAAGTTCATTTTGTCTTGACTAGACATTATTCACTCACCTCGTGTTCATGACCTCGTGTTGTAGAAACAAAATGGTGTTGATGTTAAAATATTTAATGTGCTGGCGCATATTTTAAGTGGTACACGTAGGGGTTTGGGTACAAGAATTGGTGTTCGCGGGCACATTTACACTTTCTAAAGTTGTTATGAAGAAAAAATTGAGGTCGGGGACATTTCTCAGGTCGGGCGGGGACGCTAAACAATTTTTTTTTATCTGGCCTTAACCTGATTAACCTGGATTTTTTCATGCCAACCTCAAACTTTTTATTGAAATTAGGGATTAATTTGTCCTCTATGGTATTATTATGTTAATCTCCTGGTATATTATATACATGTATGTTTAGAATTTTCCTTCCACAATTTTAGTAGCCTTTTATAGCTGATAGTGTGCCTTTCTTCAGGGGTTTTCTGCTTGTACCAATAATGTTCTCTTTGGAGGTGGCTATTCATGGTGGTCAGTAAATGACAGCTACAGTGTACATTGTACATGTGCATTTTCCCTTCCCTGCGAACAGAGCCTTCTTCAACTTTGCTTGTATTTTTGGTCCAAGCTTCTGGACTTGTTAAGCCTGTTAATGTAGCCTGTGTACAGTTGTCCATCTCTCAAAACTCAGGAAGGGACGTATGTGCTACACTGTCGTTAATCGTGTTCCAGGTAACATGGATGTTTATGAGGCTTTATAGTGGAAAGAATGCTGATTGGCTAAATACTCTAAATATGTGATAAGGCCTGTTCTTTGAAAATTCGGCACCTTTGATTAGCTAAGAGCCATTAACAATAGGAAATGAACAATCTGAAATGTACAATGTTTACCATCTCATTTTTCTTGGCCAATGGAAATTGAGATAAAGTTCAACCGTTGGGATGCATGAAGAATTTTCACTTTTATGTAAAATTATGGCGGAACACAATTAACGACAGTGTAGCACATACAGTGTACATTTGTACATTCCCTCCTGAGTTTCAGGCTAGCTGTAACCAAACCTGAGTCCATTGCAACAATGTCAGACAAATGTGACACGACTGAGTGAGCCTGGGCACAAAAAAATATTGGCGCAATATGCTTGATCAATATGGAAACAACACAAATTAGTGCTGCAGCATTCTTTTCTGTTTTTTTTTGTGTGTGGAGAGTTGAAGAAAGCTCTGCTTGCAGGGTAGATTTTCTGGAGAATACATGTAGGTACTTATTGACTGAGTGGAAGGGCCGGGGCAGAAAAATATTTGGCATATCGATTGAGCACAGCAATTAAGGTCTGTACAAAATGACAGTGAGCCAAATATTTTTCTGTTCGATCAGCACAACGTAACTTAGTCAATAAGTTTTTTATTGTATGATCTGACTTGAGTTTGTTTTAATAACAGAAAAACAACAAGCATAAAATAGAGCATTGGCAGAACAGCTTTTTTCTGGCCTGCTCATGCACATCAGACATGTAAGGCCCCTGTCACATGATTTTTTGTTAAATGGTTTTGAAAGACAAGCATGTGTGGGGCCATGTATGCATACAGGTTATAATAATAGGGTAGAATGCCAAAAATGAAAGGAAAATAGGCAGCTACATTGTACAGTATGTCCTGAGAGCTGGCAGAAATTAAGCCACTGGTCACTGGCTTCTACTGGCAATCAGGCCAATGATTTAAACTTTTGTGTGTGTTATGCCATACTACAGGATTTTGCAAACCCAGTTGGGATGCTGAGATCCCAGCTGGGATTGTTACAAAATAATGTAATAAAATGTAATCCTGGGTAGGATGACGGGATCCCGGGTGGGATGGTGGAATCCCGGGTGGGATGCCAGGAAAACCTGGGTGGCAATTTGTGAGGTGGGACATTCAATAATCCCAGGTGGGATTGGCGGAATCCTGCCTTTCATTTTTACATTGGTAGTACATGTAACTTAAACTCAGAAAATCATCAATTAATTTCACCAAGAATCAATACAATAGCAGTAATTGGCTGTTCAGAACTATGAACTAGAAGTTTTATTGTACTTGTACTGTATGTCCATAATATATGAGAGTCAGGTCTGTAATTATCCATTTAACCATAAATAAATCAAACACCGAGAAGAGCGTCTAAAAACGTTTGATTACCAAAACCCTCTCGAGCATTTGATGGAGCTTATTCCTCACACAAAATCATATGGAGGGAAAAATATTAATTCATGATTGTATAAAACAAATGATAATTAATGATGATGCATTTTACATTGAAAACATATATGTAAAAGGTTATAAGTAAGTGAAGTAAAGAGTAATATTGCTTATTTTCTCAATCTACAGCATTTCTCTGATCCAATTTTGAAGATGCGAAAGTGTCACAAGTCAGAAAAATAATGCAATACATACTGCTGCGGAGCAAGGAGGGGTATTTAAAAAAAAACAGGGTTGCCACGGTCAGGGAAAAGTCCCTCAAATCATCTGCGAGGGTAGGCTACAGGTTTGTACAATGACTTTTGTTTTGGACGAGGGAATATCGAACAGTCCTATTGCCAATGAAAACTCAGGGATTTTTTTCCTGACGGGTGGCAACCCTGAAAAAGCAAAGAAAATATTCAAACCTAACCCTAACCAATACCCACTATTTTGTACCAACAATTTAGGATAAAATTTGGCCATTTAAGGCTGTAGGTACAATGTATAGCCAGCTAAAATAATATACTTTTTATAGGATTCATATTGAGAGTCAAGGCCTTGATAATTATATTTATATTGGTACCTAAAATTGTTTTACTACCGTTTGCAAGCAATCCATAATCATGAAACCTTTTCTGTGTTTGTTTGTTTCAAAACTAGACAGCTCAGGAGGCCCAAACCGCAATGTTGACCACCTTTGACATATGTACATGTCTTGCATTTACTTTCAGCAGCATGGGATTCAGGTTTGGAAACTTTTCAGCCAGGTTTAAATTGCCTTCACGCTTCATGCTAAATCATAGAAATGTTGGTTCAAGTTTTGGATGCTGAGAATTTGGAGAGATGCAAGCTAACAACTGTCTGTATAGGCATAGTCTGAGTTTCATGATGGTAGAAGACATCAAAGGTTGCTGCCAACATCAAGATTGAAACTAATTTAAGTTTGAAATTAAGTTAATTGAAATGGTTTGCGCTGTTAGACTTCTAATTTTCAAACATAAACAAACACAGAAAAATGTTCACACTTAATGGTAGCTCACAAATGGTAGTGTCAGCATGTTTATTGGCTTCAGATTGATAATTATATTTTATTATGCAAAATTGTTTTATTATCAGCATTTTGACTTGCTAAACCTTGACTTAACATATCAAATAAATAGGTTATTAGTCGGCTAAGCATCTAATACGGCTGTGTATTTTTAAGTCCTGCATAAAATTAATACGGATGACAAGTAAAAATATTGTATTAGATGCTTAACTGACCAATAAGTTGTTTATTATATAAATTCTGCAATGAAACGAAAGTTTTTTTAAATAATAACCAAAACCTTTGTACGCGTGCTCGAGAAATGGGAATTACCATGGTGACGGGAAGCCATTTCTACGTAACTAACCAAATACAGTCTCATATTTGGTGTTCTTGTGCATATTTTGTGCATTCTTGGTAGAATTATACACTGTAATAAAACCATATTTTATGTTTCTCACATAGCTGTATACATGTACATACTGTATATATTATATGTCCAAATACGTGCAGATTTGATTTATTTTAGCCCATAAAATAATAGTGTTTATACATGTATGCATGCATGCTTGTACTGTGTGTCAAAGTTATGTTAAAACTATGTGCATGCAGGCAACTTCAAATTATGTATTGGAATGAGGACAATAAAAATAAAATTATATATACCTGAATGAATTACATGTAACTGTATGTGACATACTTTAAATACTTTAAACAATTCCCAACAGCTATGTATACATGTATGTCATATAACTGCATAAAATTATCAAATTCCGATATCTGTCACAGTTATGTAGCATATATGTTGCAGATATGTGACATATATGCGACATATATTTGACATATATGCGACATATATGTGACAGTTATCTGTGACATATATCTGTTAAACATCTGCAGTTTTGGTAAGGGAAGCGAGCATCCGTTGTTTTGTTTATTTTACGGCTCACGATATTTTGATAAACTGCATGGTCCGAATTTACTTGAAAACTTTATGCAATGACTTTTACTCTGGAAGGCTGAAGGATCTGAATATTATTGTGGATATACGGATAACGTTTACAAAATTGAACACTTCCGAAGTTGAGACGTGCGATTTATAGTAACGCATTCCTTTCGTTTATTTATTACCCTTCGATTCAAACCGGGTTCAAAGCATCGGATTTCTATTCTTAGCGGAGCCATTCTTAGCCTGATTATACTCACTGAACTGAAGTAAACTCTACAGTTGTCCTCCTGTACCGTTCGAAAGTGAGCCGTAAAGTTCAGTTAGTCAAAGTCCGAATAAAGTTTACAACTCAGGTTGGTCGAATTGACCGAGTGAGCCGGAAAAAGTAACTTGATCTTTGACGGGCAAGGATCAAAATTTCAAACGGCGGGTAGAGAAACACTCATCGGTGAAACTAAGACTTTAGAATCTTTATTTTCGCCGTTCATTCAGAACTCTAACGGCGGGTTAGAATCTTAAAGATTCTAAAGTCTTAATTAGTTTCACCGATGAGTGCTTCTCTACCCGCCGTTAAAGTTCTAAATGAAGCGAAAAGAAAAGATTCTAAAGTCTTTTAAGTTTCAACGACGAGTGCTTCTTTACCCGCCGTTTGAGTTCTGAATGAAGCGAAAATAAAAGATTCTAAAGTTAACAGCGGTGTTGAATAAAGAATGAAAAGAACGCCGAGTCATCGCGCCAAACTCGCACATTTGTGATCTAAAGTTTACTTTATATAAATGGCCCCGGTGTGCACCAAGGCAATTACGTTAACCACATGTGGGCTAACGGTGCCACTGTTTTGAATAACATTGTCAGTCAATAAGCTGAACTTAGAATCTAATATTTGACTCGTTGTACAAAGAATTTTTACACTAGCAGAACAAAGTGTTACTGCATAAAGCCATAATGCAATTGCTCCGCATAAATTTAAGCTAAACTTTGTATTTTCAGCCAGACATTCTAAAATGCACATGAAGTATGAACTGACACTGGATAGAAGCTTATCTGGGAATTTCTCTGAGCCCGTCATGGCAAAATTTCAAATGACACAACATGGAGTTCAAGTTGAGTGTTTTGATATGATGGTATCTGGGCATTTGCAAGTGAAGATTCTTTGCCTTGTACATGTAGCTGTGACATTTGTGCCTGAGATCTTCAATAAAGGTATTTCTAAATGTGCTTGAAGGCTTTGATTTGTTCTTAAAGTGCTACTACGATTAACAATTTCGGTAGCATCATTTTGAGACACTTGAGTTGCTTCGGTCAGCGTTTACTTGGGAAACTGACTTGAGAGATTTACATCAGATCCTGTTTATTGTTCTCTCCGAAATTGCTAACCAGGCTGCAAGAACATGGTAATTTAATGGTGGTTCCAAACTCTCACAATTTTGAGCATAAAAGCAAGACACCCCTTCATCATATAAAGAAACAGTTTGTAGGTACTGTGCTTTAGGGCATTTAATTACTACTCATTTAATGAAAAACACTAGGTATTTCAAAATTTGATCGTAGTAGTACTTTAATTATTACCTTAGCAAGTGGGTAATTATGACTGGGTGAAACCCAAGGAGTAATATGGGGACTTCATGCCTGTAAACTTTAATGGAATGTAAACTGTGTCCAGAAACATGTCTGGAAAGTGATTGTGTCCGGTACTATTGTATCACAAAATGTAACTGGCACAATAAACTGCTGATATTATTTTAGATAAACAAAACCAACCTAAATTTCAATTCGATACTGGAGTTCGTCAGAATAATTAAATATAAGACCCTGGCTTGGGAGACCCGGTAACAGCTTTTTTGTATCTTAGACGTAAAATAAACCATATATTGTTTGAATAAGAATTAAAAGAGCCAGTACAGTTTGTATTACCATAATAAATTTTGTAAGAAATTTTCACAGCATGTGGAAATAATCCAAAAAAATACCAAACTAAGCATGCAATGTTGCCACATATACATGTAGAAAAATATTATTAATCGAAATATAGATATTTACGTTTCAAACAGAAAACATATCGTGCGGGCTTTTTGATAATTCACTGTCTTCAGCATATGAATATTATAGTCAAGTTCCAAATGCCCACATGTAAATTTCACTAGACATAACACAATAAACTTAAGAGGCAAATTCTACATCAGATTTCGATTTGAATATTAAGAAATTTCTGAGATTTATGGAGCCAAGATTGTTTACGGATTCATATATCACATTCTATTTAAAGATACATTCAAAACTCCCACTGAATTAAAAGAGCAATACAAGTTTAGATTTGAGATGCATGTTTGGTCAATAACTTTATTGTGATGTGGTGGCTCTGAAAAGAACCGTTTGTTTGTTGGCAAATCTAGTTGCCTCTTGGTGGTAAGGATGGGGTCATCAATGCTGCGATGATATCAGGCTTTCTCGTTGATCGCCTCGCCATAATCTTTCCCGTCATCTCTTGTAGCAGCAGCAGAAGATCATTGACTTTCTTCTTCTTTATTTCCTCTTCTGTGAATGGGCGTGTGGCTGGTAGGGCTGGTGGCTCAGGGCTGCAAGGTGGTGCTTGTATCGATATCCTGGTGACTTTTTGTGCAGCTTCTTGCTTGCCACCTTCCTCCCAGAATTTGGCACAACGTTTAACATACACCTGCTTCTGGCGCTGGCAGTCACGGAGGGCTTCCTGACGCTTCTGAACAAGAAGAAGATTGGTGCAGGCATCCCACCGGTTTATTTTCCGGTGGAAATACCTGCGGACATCATCATTCTTTTTCTCAACACCTGACGAATAGGTGGAAGACAGTGTTGAACCAAGTACTACATATAAAACCACTTCTGGTAGGTTACAAATTATTAAAAAATCGTAACCAACCATCGTAACATTAGGCAGCTTTTAATGTTCAAATTTATGTTGGGTGTATACTTGTTAAATGCATACTATCAAAATCTAGCTTCTCAAATTTATTACCTTGGCCACTGAAGAACTTTAGAGTCCCATGCTTATTGAGCATCAGTGGTATATGGTATATCAGGATGTGCATACATGGTGTAATGATGATACCATGGTTGTACCCAGGGCCGGTACCTGACATTCGAACCATCTGCTTACCCCAGTCAATAGCCTATCAAGAAAGTGTAAAAATGTATTTAAACAGTCCTGATCTTCTAACATTGAATGGTAGTGTACATGCTCCATAAAAGCTGTAGATGTGAAGAAAAATATTAAAACCATTAAGGTAGCTTGTGAGTATTGTGACCATTATTTATTATTATTTTAACTAACCTTCTTTGCAAATGCATCCATTCTGTCATTATCCATCTTCTCCAGATGTAGGTCATCCAAGAGTTCTTTGAAATTCTTAAGGCAGAAAATAATTATTGCAATGTTTTCAGAAATAGCACAGTTTGTGGTCACCACTTTAGTTGACAAGTTTCCCTTTTTTGAGAGAATAGCCCAAAGAGAACTTGAGCTTATGATCACAGTAGCAAAATTACAAAAAAGTATTTTACTTACGTCCCAGAGATTTCTTGTAGTCTCCACCTTGTGGGCTGGCAGGAGATTACCAAATTCATGAGGCAGGTTTTTTAGAAGTCTGCGCTTTTCGTCTCCCAATAGGGAGGTCCACTCCACTTGCTGGCATCACTATAAATACGCATGGACACTCCCAGTTTCCGTACTGCCTCCAACAGCTTGTTGAGGTGTGTACTACTCTTCTGCCTTGCAGATCGCCCCATGTTGTCATCCTACAAGTTACATTAATTTTGTATCAGTAACCAAATGTTTAAACACTGTTGATGCTTGACTCAAAACAATAGTCTAAGTAATTTTTCACAGAATTGCCTTGGAAAATAATGAAATGAAAATAACTACCCATTTTTTATTTACAGTGAATATTTTGCCATTTATGTTTTTTGCAAGTATTGTCCAGAAATTATGAAATTGTCCAATCAGATGAGATTTAAGGCCAACTGTTTGAAATTACCCCCTTGCATCCCATGAGCAACCCTGAATTTACCTCATCCCATTTCAATAAATCCATGATTAGCCCTTCCTCTAGACGGTCAGTCACACGGAGCATCAAGGGTAATTCATCAATAACCACATTCTCCAGACGAATGTCAAATAGTGGTTGACTGTGGCAACCTGGCTGCTTGTGCCAGTCCTGGCATTTCTTTCGCACTAGGGGTGGGCTGGCATAGTAGGTGCTTGGGTATGTCATGTTACACCTAAAATGTATTACATGAATCAACTTTAGTTTAATCAGTGATGTGATTTTTTTACTTTTCACCCTTTCAAATCCAGTCACACTGTCATACCCAACCAGTCCTTTCTATTTTTGAACAAACAATCCAATGCAATATTCAAATTTCTAGCTCTGATTTAATTTTATTGTATTTACCTGTCATTCTTGGCAATGGTACACCAGATACAGCTGTTATTGGAGGTGGCTCCTTTCATCCCATTGGCGAGCAGCAGAAACTGAAAATTTAAAATCAGTATTATATACATATCACTGTAAAATCCCAGTTCCTATCCCACTTTGATAATGGAATTTCCTCCTGGTTATAAACCCCCTCCTTAGTTGTAAGTCACCTGGATTTTCTCATACTTTGTCAATGTGTTCTGTAACATGTTTTTTTCCTCCCAGTTATAAACCTCCACCCAAACCAAAAGCCTTTGCAAACTTGTATAAGCCAAGGGCTTTTAACCAGGATGGTATAAGTAAATTACCTTGGATATCAAAGATATATTATTATTCATGATTTTGTTTAAGTTTGGTATTAAAAGTAAAAATTGTGAAATGACATGTTACCTTGTAGTCACCTCCAAGGTAGCATTCAATCTCTACCTTTACTCCATCCACCATCAATCCTCCCTGTGCAACTATGCTGTATACTGCATGTGTGCCATTTGCCAGAGATTCTTTCAATGCAGAATATTCCTCACTTGTCTTGATGATGGCAACAGCATGGTTCCCTACAAGAAATATTATTTATGTTTTGAAAAAAAAATACTTGTAATATCACTACCCCAGTGACAGTAAGACAATAGTCCAGTTTCGTATTCGAAAATTACCGCTGAATGCAATGAATACAGACGCATGTACGCAGGGTTAGCCTCATTCTGAAGTTAAACATTCATAAATACCAGCGAGAAGGTGGGCTATTCACAACTCTGTGTATTGTTATAGTTTCGCGTTTTGCACCTTATCGCAGGTATTTAAGAATGTTTAACTTCAGAATGAGGCTAACACTGCGTACATGCGTCTGTATTCATCGCATTCAGCGGTAATTTTCAAATACGAAACTGGACTATTCAAATCCCCAAAAAGAGTCTGAAATTTTCAAAGCTACAATTGAAGAAGTGTGTGTGCACTATATAAATAAATGCAATGAGTGTGTGAGTTTCAATTTCTTTCAACAATGGAAATTTAAATTTACATGGCCATTTGGGCCATGTGATAACGTGAGCGAACCAAAATGGCTCAATCAGTTGATCGAAATTCAAAAGGCTGTGAACACTTCAGTGATTTCCGTAGTATTATTAATGGGAAATCAGCCAATCAGATTGTGAAATATGCGTTTGTTGCAAAAATCCTTATAGCATTGTTAAATATATAAATGTCCATACCAGAACTTGACAAGCACGACTGTCCTTCTTCCACTATGGCAAATGTCAGAACAAATAGGTTTGTGCTGTGTGCATGACATCCTTGCTCCATCACCCGATATCTTCACTTGAATCTTGCAAGTCTCTGATGGGTTGCATTGACAGCTGATTTTAACTGCAAGAAATATAAATTAAGCTACCATTAATATATAAATACATGTGTACTTTGATTGGCTGAGCTGCTCTTGCAATATTCAGTGTATATAGAAATATCAGTTACAATATGGTATTTTTAAACATACTCAATTTTCATTGCATCATTTAAAAGAGATGGTTGAATACATTATCCAGGAAAACCTACATATTGGTGGATTTCTTGTTCCAGTAGCAACTTGAGTGGGAGCTCAGCACCTTCAGCCTTGCCGAGCGTTCTGGAAATTTCCCACTTGCTGTCCATCACCTTGATGCAGCTCTCCATAAGATGGGTTTTTGGCAAGTGCTCATCAGTCTGTGTCAGCTCATGGTAGCCTTGGATAGAGATGGAGAACCTGTCCATGATGTACAGGACGGTGCGGATTTTCTCTTTATCTTCATCACTGAGCTTTTCATAGGCTTCTCTAGGTTTCACTGGAATTAAATAATCATAATGATGAAGGCTTTCAAAAAGTATTTTAATAGTTATTTTAAAAGTTATTTTAATAGCTAATAGATACTTTAAAATAGTTATTGTGCACCAGTTGAAATTAATTCCAATCACTGGATGTAATATCTTGACATATATGTTTTGGGCAATAGGTTTTGTTTTGGCATTCCAGTTGCATGATTTTATTAAGGTTCCCACACACGAGGCAGCAGGTCACAGTGAAAAGCCACCTCGTGTGCACTGGTACACAAATTCAAACCCTGCGACAAGATTTTTTAATGAATCATTAGGCATGTGACAGGACGGGAATTTTACCAGGAGGGGAATTTTCACTGTGGCCTGTCCCGGTCGCCTGGTGTGTGGGGACCTATATGTTTAGTTGTAACTTCTGCTATTCTTAGATCTTACCAGTACTCTCATTTGTCTCTGCTGTTTGATCTCTAGTGGGACTGGTATCAACGTAACACTTTCTAAAAAAAAACATTTTGTTAACTTATTGCTGTGGATTGCATATATAAGATTTTTATTTCCATCCTAAGGAAAAACAGTAGCAGTACAAAAGCCTAGCAACCAAAAAAGAATTGTAGATTGTATAATTTAGCTAGTATTATGCAAGATCATATTTTAGACTTAGAATCAGAAAAAAAATAAGAAAAATGTAACGAAAAGTAAGAAACCTCAGATAGCAAATATCAGTTTTTGTAAGGTATATGTTCTTACCAGTACTTGCTCGGGGCTCGAAATTAGCACTAGCTACTAGCAAAAATGCTAGTAACAATCTGAAACGTGTACTGTTTTGCTAGTAGAAGATTTCTCACTACCAATATTTTTGCTAGTGCTTTTTATGGGAGCTAAGTTGTTTTTTATTCAAAATACTTGTCATAATTTCAAATCACCTGGAAATTCGTCTGCTGCTATTCCCTCAAGATCCTTAAAGCCTTACATACTGAAATACCTTGAAATATTGTAGTTTGTATTCAGTTCTCACCTTTGGTTTTCCCAGTTCAACGCGTATAGTTTCACCAGTATCGTCCTCGAGATCAAGGGTTTTTGGGAGAAGTCCATATGTATTTGCGATCCAAAGCCCATATTCAGCAATTTCTCTGTGAATCAAAGCGCATTCGTTTATTAATATGCTGTATTTTCCTTTTGAAGTCATTTGCAAACAAATTCGTAATAACTTCAGGACGACTTCAGTTTCGACAGGAACCTTTGACAGAATCAAACCCGAGTTCTTGTGTTCGGAATTTTAATCGGTCAAACTAACCGTATGGCCTTAAGACGACGCTGCTTCTGGCTCGTTCCTATATCCCAAAAACTTTTTATTCCGTCGCAGACCTTCTTCAGCATTATGAATCCGTAGAGCTCTGCCGATTTCTCTACAGTTTCGGGAAAAATCTTTTGTAAGACAAGTTCACCAATCACTCCATCACAACTTACAACGGAACTTACTTATTGACAACTTATAACTTACTTCCGAGTTCACACTTCTTATGTTCACTTACCTTCGATCTCTGCTTTCAAACGTGCACTCTCTGTCTCGCACTGACGGATTACGTCAACTGGGAAGGACTGGATCTCGTCTCTGGAAATCGCCAGGGAAGACCAAAAATATCTGCGGATTTTTTGCCGACGTTTGTTGTTTGTTGCGCATCGCTCTTTCTTCTCTTGGAATGTATATACAGATTGTCCAATGATAATCCAATGTTCCCCAGCCTGGTTATCCATTGCCAACCAACATTGGATCATAACTGGTTCTTTATTGGAAATGTATACAGATTGTCCAATGATATCCAATGTTCTCCAGCCCAGTTTTCTGTTGTTATCCAAAATTGGATCATTATTGGTTCTTTATTGGATTTTATTGGGAGGTGAAACGATGATACCAATGATGGTCCAATGACGTACCAAACTGGATCACTATTGGATCCCAATATTGGAATTTTATTCGTAGGTCACAGGATAATACCAATTAATGATGGTCCAATGACGTACCAAACTGGATCACTATTGGAACCCAAGCTTATAACTGTTATAACATTGGTATACTAGTCATCAGGTATACCAACACTGGCTTTTGTTTGGAATGGTATTGGATAACTATGTACTAAACGTCAAACTGTAGAAATCCAATGAATTTTCAACACAGGAATAGCATTGTTATACTTAAACACAGTTCCCTGAGTTACTAGCTAATTTAAACAAAGTTAAAACTGATGGAAAACGTTACCTAATGGGAAACGTCAAAATACTAAATAAATATATTGAAAAGATTGAAATGAATTCCAGAATTCGCAACAAATGCGAAACTACAACTCACGCGTACGGATCGAACGCACGCCGACAGAAGTCTGGTGACGAGTGGACATACGCTTCCCATGAGGCCACGCGGGCTCCCACAAGGCTAGTTTTTCAGTTGACCAGTACTTTCGTGTTGTGATATAGTTCAAGCGAAATTCTACATAAAAGAAAGAAAACAGCTTCACTAATGGCTTCATATTACAGTCTGCCTACAGAGGATAATGTATTACCTAGCTCAGGTATGAACAACTTCCCAAACCAGACAGTTGGGAATTCTGCTTGACAAAATGGTGCACAAATTTTGGCGCCATTTTCAATAACAGATTGGAGTTCTGTTCAATTCAGGTTTGTGCTTGGCTTCGTAAGGATCAAACAGATTTAGAGGAAGATTGAGCAAGACTTATTCTTGAAGGTGCATGAACGTATTTATAACAATGCACATGCCGTTGAATTTGGTGCGAACATTACTGAATTTACTGAATATCCTAAGAAACATTTACAGTGTATGTACTTCCTCATATTGTTATTTTTGAGTGTAAATAAATGTATTATTGTTGTTGTTACCAGTATGGGTAGCAGAACCTGGCTATAAACCACAGATCGAGCAACTTCGTGTTTATCACAAACTAATTTTGCAGGTTTCAGTACTTTTTATACTGCTAAATTTGGGAAAGAGCTTTGAAAATGTAAAGGTACAACCTTTTAATATATTCATACCTCTTCCCCCTTCTCATATTAAAGTGAAATTTCCCTTTTGTTACGTTTTTTTTACGATCAAGGTGATGAGAAATGAATGTTCAAAGCAATGGACAGGATAGAAACAATGTATAAACAGCCTAAGTGTGATCAGATCTGGTAACAGCTTGCTGTTGAACCAGTCTACACAGTAGAAGAGATTGGCTTTGGATAAAGTAAGAGAAATATAATAATTATATACATGTATGTACCTGAATATCAGTTGCTTGTGGTGCTCATGCACTGACTTGATTCCCCTTTTTTGCAAAAGTTAAATGTATGCTGGTTAACAGACATCCTCATGTGATATTCTGACTTTTGTTTAACATAATGAGCCACTTACTCTAATATACTGCCTCCAAGAAAATCAACTGCATTGAATTGAACTGGCACTCGAGCACACTTTAGCTATGCTCCTTTTTATTCAGTCATTGTTTATTTCAACAGTCACTTGTTGACCTTTTTGCAAATATTTTGAGAATTTATTTATAAATGTTAGGGTGCATAGGAGTTCCATTTTTGGGCCTTGTACAATAATGGTCATTAACTCTACTGTTATATTTATTTTCCTTTGCTATATTGTTTCAGGTGCAATTAGAAGCCATATCTTACAGTTGGTGTCAGAAAAACAATCAGTGATGGATGTGACTTTGAGGTAGATAATTAGGTATTACCTCTTGAGAGACTACATGTAATTCAGATGTGACTCCATTTCTGAGTAAATAAAACTATGTACTTGACTTATTATCTACTGTTTAATGATATATTTCAGCCATAGAAATATGCCATAATTATATATGTTTATTCATTACAGAAAACACATGTTCCTGCAAAGAAGGCATACTGCCCTGCCCTGGAGACATCAGTCATAGTTTTGGTAAATTCAGTACATCTTAGAAACAATTACACAAGATAGTATAAAGTAAACTTGTACTGTACATTTACTTTGAAAGTGAATTAAAACTGATAGTTAACTCTAGATCTTCTCTTTGCCGAAATTGGCAATAAAAAATACCTTAGTTTGTTGTTGTTGATACATATGCATGAGTACTAATTAATTAAGTCATCCCATCAAGCTACAGTACCGCCTGGAATTATTGAAGCATTTACCGCGGTTTTACCGCGGTTTGACCTCAGAATGACCGCAGTATTACCGCGGTAATACCTCGGTAAAACCGCGGTCAACTGCTGTAATTAGTTGGCCGCGGTCACAGTGATGACTGCTACATCTTCACACTAAAGTCAATGATTTCGGCGTGATACAAATCTCAGCGGCCGCGGCCGCTAACTGACCCTAAAAAACATTTATGTGTATGTTAAAGCAATTTCTTACCTTTCTCCTCGATATGAAGTGGGTTTTAAGAGCCCTAAAAATCCCACAACTATGATATGAATGAATCAGGCTGGATACGAATAAAACTTTAGTCAAAATGGCTCCCTTGCGTCAGTTGCCAGGTTACATGGCCACATGAAATCGAGCCACCACAGAAATCCCGCAAATAGGTGCACGTTTTTTTTACGACAGCTCGGGCTTCCTGTGGCTGAGGTTTGTTAGCCTGTGCGGAAAGTAAGCTTTTGACTTCGGCTGCAGCACGCGCGAGGTGATATCAAAATGGCCGAGGAATAAAAAAATTCAGCAGTAAGTATACGAATATATGACTGTGATAGTCAGTAAGCTTCCTTCACTTAAGTATCAAGTTGAACTCGGTATCAATATGCTTCTGTTTTATTATGTGCTTCTACCCATACAGCTTGCGGGAATAACAGACCAGTAGGTGAACGATTACATCAAGGAATTAGCAAACTCTTGTAATAATAGTCAAGCATCTGCAGCACAAAGTATATCATAATGGAAGTACAGGCTCTTGATCTATTATTGTGACTATTATTGTAGAACAAGAGAGGATGCCACCACCAGCAGGAAGCTACGTTCCGCGAGCCAAGGAGAGCAAAAAATCTACACACGTCACATCCTCTAAAATGTATTTGTTTCTGTTTGTAAGCTTCTGATTTGTTTTTAGTTCTGCTGTGCTTAAAGCAGATCTGATTGTGCATCAATATAAATCGTATGAATCTCGCTTGACAGCAAAGGAAAGTCTGGAAATAAATCATGTATATAGATATAAAAAAGTATATGTATATCATCGAGCTGAGTGCGCTCTTCTGTGAATGCAAAAGTTTGATTAAAAACTTTATTCATAATAGTAAGAGGCATGTGACTTTTATGAATGTGGTGGCTCTGAAAAGAGCCTTTTTTTTTATTGAGATCAGTGTTTACACTGAAATGTTGCAGCAAACTCAGTAACTGCGACCGGCGTTGTGGTGTTTTCCGAAGTTCACTTTAACTTTTTCAAGAAGTCGTGAGCGCTGTCTCTTGCCGTTGGCGTCCAGGAATGGTGGTGACCTGCCGAGGATGAGTTTCATGTGAACTGGAGTCGCGACGCTGGTCTTACCGCCAGTGACTGTCATATATCTCTCGAGATATGGTTCTAGGCCCGTTGCTTTCAATACATCAAGATCGGCGAGGAATGGAGTGGCTCGTAGCTCGGACGGCATTTCTGGAAATAGCGCTCGCATGACATCATGCCTGAGGATAATCGTCTCGTCATATTGTAGCTTGGCTTTGAGACCTCTCTCGAATAGGACGGCCAGTCGCTCTCTTGCCATGTCTTCGATATGGGCTTCACCAGGAGTGGGATTCTTCGAACGCGTTAATCACTTCGGCTGAAAGGTGTTCTTGTGGCTCCCAGGTGTTATCTGCTGATGACCAAGAACGCCATGACACGTTATACAGGAACTTTTTGCCAACTTTTTTCTTGGCGACCACCCACTCGACTTCTTAAACTCCCATTACAACAGGCTTCGTCTCGGGCCGGTACTTGGATGGGAAGGCACCATCAGCATCGTCGTTTAAAAGGGCTTGATAAAAACCCGCAGGATGTCTCGCACACTTCGTCATGTTAACTGATTGAACTTCAGTGTTGTAATGATTTTGCTTTCCCGTGATGTGTATTTGACCGCATTTAGAGACAATAGACAGGCAAACCTTTTGTCCTGAAACCCGGCTAACATTACGAGCCAGACGTTCTTAGCAACCGAGATAAAAAACGATATCCCACAGAGATGCAACAGGATTCCTGTTGCAACTCCACGGGGTTTCTACTTGGCTGTAGTTTTCGAGTTTGGCCTCAAGTGTCATAATCCCTAAGTGTGAAAGTACATTCGACCCTGAATTAATGATACATTCTATCATCACTTGGGCAGCCTGGTTTAAAGTGCCACTACGACGAAAATTTACCATTTCGATTTGCCACTTTTTCAGTATCTATAGGTCAATCAGTATTAGAAATATCCGAAATAGTAAAAAATATTCCCAAATGGGCATCTTAAACCACAAATTTTAGGAGAGATTACCGGTAAAATCCTGTCCGCCATTGCTGGAAGCCGTGCCCTTTGTTCAGCTTTAAACAAAGGTTTATTCACCGGAAGTGATGTCATACACTTAACACGACAACCTCGTGGCGCGAAATAGCGTGCATAAAAAAGTAGCCAACCTCGCAAAGATAAATATAACTTTCTTCTTATGTACGTGAAGACGTTTTTAGTAGAAATATGCCTCCAGGCGTTGTGTTCTGCAGGCGAGCGTTAAGTGTATGACATCATTTCCGGTGAATAAACCTTTGTTTAAAGCTGAACAAAGGGCACGGCTTCCAGTAATGGCGGACGTGTAGATTCAATATTCGGAGCTAAAAAAATAAGACTTCCTGTCGTTGTATCGAAAAACAATTTGAACTGGTAATAATATATGAACTCTACTTTATGAATATGTAAAAACATTGATATGTCAAAATTTGATCGTAGGGGCACTTTAATTATATCTATCATTATCGCGATCGAGCCGCCCGTGTCGTGTCCGCGCAGTTATAAGTTTGAGGCGCAATAACAAGGCTCTCTACGGCAAATCTGAAACCAACACCTGCCGCAGTTACTGTCGAAAACTTCGATCTAAAAGTAGAAAAAAGCTCCCAAATCCTCTCGTCTTAGTAGCCAAACACACACTTCGAAAGCTGTTTTTAGCTATATGGGTAATGCTAACGAGATTCAAAGCAAAACACTCGCCAAAACCACAATGACGAATAGTGGACTCTTGCACGATGTCCGCGAAAAGCGCTCCGATGAATCTGAAAGTGTCTATAAACCGTGGCCAATAATTATTGATTATTTTAAAGTTAAAAGGTTAAAATAGTATATTCAAAGGAAAAAATATCCGATTCGAGTTTTTCATTCTATTTCTTTTTTACGCTGAAAGTCGTGGGTCCGATCACTTAGAAAACCGGCGTGGGAACTAGTCCCGTGATGATCTTGGTAAACCAGAAAGGATATAGAACACAGTCCTAGTTTTTCATCGACAATTTCAAAAATACTATAAAGTTGTGTTCCATATCCCAGAAGCGCTCAGGCATACGGTGATGCCAGGACTTCAACCTGGGTGAACCAGAAAGGATATAGAACACAGTCCTAGTTTTTCATCGCACATTTCAAAAATACTATAAAGTTTTGTTCCATATCCCAGAAGCGCTCAGGCATACGGTGATGCCAGGACTTCAACCTGGGTGAACCAGAAAGGATATAGAACACAGTCCTAGTTTTTCATCGCACATTTCAAAAATACTATAAAGTTGTGTTCCATATCCCACAAGCGCTCAGGCATACGGTGATGCCAGGACTTCAACCTGGGTGAACCAGAAAGGATATAGAACACAGTCGTAGTTTTTCATCGCACATTTCAAAAATAATAGAAAGTTGTGTTCCATATCCCAGAAGCGCTCAGGCATACGGTGATGCCAGGACTTCAACCTGGGTGAACCAGAAAGGATATACAACACAGTCCTAGTTTTTCATCGCACATTTCAAAAATACTATAAAGTTGTGTTCCATATCCCAGAAGCGCTCAGGCATACGGTGATGCCAGGACTTCAACCTGGGTGAACCAGAAAGGATATACAACACAGTCCTAGTTTTTCATCGCACATTTCAAAAATACTATAAAGCTCTGTTCCATATCCCAGAAGCGCTCAGGCATACGGTGACGCCAGGACTTCAACCTGGGTGAACCAGAAAGGATATACAACACAGTCCTAGTTTTTGATCGCACATTTCAAAAATACTACAAAGTTTTCTTCCATATCCCAGAAGCGCTCAGGCATACGGTGATGCCAGGACTTCAACCTGGGTGAACCAGAAAGGATATAGAACACAGTCCTAGTTTTTCATCGCACATTTCAAAATTACTATAAAGCTGTGTTCCATATCCGAGAAGAGCTTAGGCATACGGTGAGGCCAGGACTTCAACCTGGGTGAACCAGAAAGGATATAGAACACAGTCCTAGTTTTTGATCGCACATTTAAAAAATACTACAAAATTTTGTTCCATATCCCAGAAGCGCTCAGGCATACGGTGATGCCAGGACTTCAACCTGGGTGAACCAGAAAGGATATACAACACAGTCCTAGTTTTTCATCGCACATTTCAAAAATACTATAAAGCTGTGTTCCATATCCCAGAAGCGCTCAGGCATACGGTGATGCCAGGGCTTCAACCTGTGTGAACCAGAAAGGATATAGAACACAGTCCTAGTTTTTCATCGCACATTTCAAAAATACTATAAAGTTGTGTTCCATATCCCAGTAGCGCTCAGGCATACGGTGATGCCAGGACTTCAACCTGGGTGAACCAGAAAGGATATAGAACACAGTCCTAGTTTTTCATCGCACATTTCAAAAATACTATAAAGTTGTGTTCCATATCCCAGAAGCGCTCAGGCATACGGTGATGCCAGGACTTCAACCTGGGTGAACCAGAAAGGATATAGAACACAGTCCCAGTTTTTCATCGCACATTTCAAAAATACTATAAAGTTGTGTCCATATCCCAGAAGCGCTCAGGCATACGGTGATGCCAGGGCTTCAACCTGTGTGAACCAGAAAGGATATAGAACACAGTCCTAGTTTTTCATCGCACATTTCAAAAATACTATAAAGTTGTGTTCCATATCCCAGAAGCGCTCAGGCATACGGTGATGCCAGGACTTCAACCTGGGTGAACCAGAAAGGATATAGAACACAGTCCTAGTTTTTCATCGCACATTTCAAAAATACTATAAAGTTGTGTTCCATATCCCACAAGCGCTCAGGCATACGGTGATGCCAGGACTTCAACCTGGGTGAACCAGAAAGGATATAGAACACAGTCCTAGTTTTTCATCGCACATTTCAAAAATACTATAAAGTTGTGTTCCATATCCCAGAAGCGCTCAGGCCTACGGTGATGCCAGGACTTCAACCTGGGTGAACCAGAAAGGATATAGAACACAGTCCTAGTTTTTCATCGCACATTTCAAAAATACTATAAAGCTGTGTTCCATATCCCAGAAGCGCTCAGGCATACGGTGACGCCAGGACTTCAACCTGGGTGAACCAGAAAGGATATACAACACAGTCCTAGTTTTTGATCGCACATTTCAAAAATACTACAAAGTTTTCTTCCATATCCCAGAAGCGCTCAGGCATACGGTGATGCCAGGACTTCAACCTGGGTGAACCAGAAAGGATATAGAACACAGTCCTAGTTTTTCATCGCACATTTCAAAAATACTATAAAGCTGTGTTCCATATCCCAGAAGCGCTCAGGCATACGGTGATGCCAGGGCTTCAACCTGTGTGAACCAGAAAGGATTTAGAACACAGTCCTAGTTTTTCATCGCACATTTCAAAAATACTATAAAGTTGTGTTCCATATCCCAGTAGCGCTCAGGCATACGGTGATGCCAGGACTTCAACCTGGGTGAACCAGAAAGGATATAGAACACAGTCCTAGTTTTTCATCGCACATTTCAAAAATACTATAAAGTTGTGTTCCATATCCCAGAAGCGCTCAGGCATACGGTGATGCCAGGACTTCAACCTGGGTGAACCAGAAAGGATATAGAACACAGTCCCAGTTTTTCATCGCACATTTCAAAAATACTATAAAGTTGTGTCCATATCCCAGAAGCGCTCAGGCATACGGTGATGCCAGGGCTTCAACCTGTGTGAACCAGAAAGGATATAGAACACAGTCCTAGTTTTTCATCGCACATTTCAAAAATACTATAAAGTTGTGTTCCATATCCCAGAAGCGCTCAGGCATACGGTGATGCCAGGACTTCAACCTGGGTGAACCAGAAAGGATATAGAACACAGTCCCAGTTTTTCATCGCACATTTCAAAAATACTATAAAGTTGTGTTCATATCCCAGAAGCGCTCAGGCATACGGTGATGCCAGGACTTCAACCTGGGTGAACCAGAAAGGATATAGAACACAGTCCTAGTTTTTCATCGCACATTTCAAAAATACTATAAAGCTGTGTTCCATATCCCAGAAGCGCTCAGGCATACGGTGATGCCAGGGCTTCAACCTGTGTTAACCAGAAAGGATATAGAACACAGTACTAGTTTTTCATCGCACATTTCAAAAATACAATAAAGTTTTGTTCCATATCCCAGAAGCGCTCAGGCATACGGTGATGCCAGGACTTCAACCTGGGTGAACCAGAAAGGATATAGAACACAGTCCTAGTTTTTCATCGCACATTTCAAAAATACTATAAAGTTTTGTTCCATAACCCAGAAGCGCTCAGGCATACGGTGATGCCAGGACTTCAACCTGGGTGAACCAGAAAGGATATAGAACACAGTCCTAGTTTTTGATCGCACATTTCAAAAATACTATAAAGTTGTGTTCCATAACCCAGAAGCGCTCAGGCATACGGTGATGCCAGGACTTCAACCTGGGTGAACCAGAAAGGATATAGAACACAGTCCTAGTTTTTCATCGCACATTTCAAAAATACTATAAAGTTGTGTTCCATATCCCAGAAGCGCTCAGGCATACGGTGATGCCAGGACTTCAACCTGGGTGAACCAGAAAGGATATAGAACACAGTCCCAGTTTTTCATCGCACATTTCAAAAATACTATAAAGTTGTGTTCATATCCCAGAAGCGCTCAGGCATACGGTGATGCCAGGACTTCAACCTGGGTGAACCAGAAAGGATATAGAACACAGTCCTAGTTTTTCATCGCACATTTCAAAAATACTATAAAGCTGTGTTCCATATCCCAGAAGCGCTCAGGCATACGGTGATGCCAGGGCTTCAACCTGTGTTAACCAGAAAGGATATAGAACACAGTACTAGTTTTTCATCGCACATTTCAAAAATACAATAAAGTTTTGTTCCATATCCCAGAAGCGCTCAGGCATACGGTGATGCCAGGACTTCAACCTGGGTGAACCAGAAAGGATATAGAACACAGTCCTAGTTTTTCATCGCACATTTCAAAAATACTATAAAGTTTTGTTCCATAACCCAGAAGCGCTCAGGCATACGGTGATGCCAGGACTTCAACCTGGGTGAACCAGAAAGGATATAGAACACAGTCCTAGTTTTTGATCGCACATTTCAAAAATACTATAAAGTTGTGTTCCATAACCCAGAAGCGCTCAGGCATACGGTGATGCCAGGACTTCAACCTGGGTGAACCAGAAAGGATATAGAACACAGTCGTAGTTTTTCATCGCACATTTCAAAAATAATACAAAGTTGTGTTCCATATCCCAGAAGCGCTCAGGCATACGGTGATGCCAGGACTTCAACCTGGGTGAACCAGAAAGGATATACAACACAGTCCTAGTTTTTCATCGCACATTTCAAAAATACTATAAAGTTGTGTTCCATATCACAGAAGCGCTCAGGCATACGGTGATGCCAGGACTTCAACCTGGGTGAACCAGAAAGGATATAGAACACAGTCCTAGTTTTTCATCGCACATTTCAAAAATACTATAAAGCTCTGTTCCATATCCCAGAAGAGCTCAGGCATACGGTGACGCCAGGACTTCAACCTGGGTGAACCAGAAAGGATATACAACACAGTCCTAGTTTTTGATCGCACATTTCAAAAATACTACAAAGTTTTCTTCCATATCCCAGAAGCGCTCAGGCATACGGTGATGCCAGGACTTCAACCTGGGTGAACCAGAAAGGATATAGAACACAGTCCTAGTTTTTGATCGCACATTTCAAAATTACTATAAAGCTGTGTTCCATATCCGAGAAGAGCTTAGGCATACGGTGAGGCCAGGACTTCAACCTGGGTGAACCAGAAAGGATATAGAACACAGTCCTAGTTTTTGATCGCACATTTAAAAAATACTACAAAGTTTTGTTCCATATCCCAGAAGCGCTCAGGCATACGGTGATGCCAGGACTTCAACCTGGGTGAACCAGAAAGGATATACAACACAGTCCTAGTTTTTCATCGCACATTTCAAAAATACTATAAAGTTGTGTTCCATATCCCAGAAGCGCTCAGGCATACGGTGATGCCAGGGCTTCAACCTGTGTGAACCAGAAAGGATATAGAACACAGTCCCAGTTTTTCATCGCACATTTCAAAAATACTATAAAGTTGTGTCCATATCCCAGAAGCGCTCAGGCATACGGTGATGCCAGGGCTTCAACCTGTGTGAACCAGAAAGGATATAGAACACAGTCCTAGTTTTTCATCGCACATTTCAAAAATACTATAAAGTTGTGTTCCATATCCCAGAAGCGCTCAGGCATACGGTGATGCCAGGACTTCAACCTGGGTGAACCAGAAAGGATATACAACACAGTCCTAGTTTTTCATCGCACATTTCAAAAATACTATAAAGTTGTGTTCCATATCCCAGAAGCGCTCAGGCATACGGTGATGCCAGGGCTTCAACCTGTGTGAACCAGAAAGGATATAGAACACAGTCCCAGTTTTTCATCGCACATTTCAAAAATACTATAAAGTTGTGTCCATATCCCAGAAGCGCTCAGGCATACGGTGATGCCAGGGCTTCAACCTGTGTGAACCAGAAAGGATATAGAACACAGTCCTAGTTTTTCATCGCACATTTCAAAAATACTATAAAGTTGTGTTCCATATCCCAGAAGCGCTCAGGCATACGGTGATGCCAGGACTTCAACCTGGGTGAACCAGAAAGGATATAGAACACAGTCCCAGTTTTTCATCGCACATTTCAAAAATACTATAAAGTTGTGTTCATATCCCAGAAGCGCTCAGGCATACGGTGATGCCAGGACTTCAACCTGGGTGAACCAGAAAGGATATAGAACACAGTCCTAGTTTTTCATCGCACATTTCAAAAATACTATAAAGCTGTGTTCCATATCCCAGAAGCGCTCAGGCATACGGTGATGCCAGGGCTTCAACCTGTGTTAACCAGAAAGGATTTAGAACACAGTACTAGTTTTTCATCGCACATTTCAAAAATACTATAAAGTTTTGTTCCATATCCCAGAAGCGCTCAGGCATACGGTGATGCCAGGACTTCAACCTGGGTGAACCAGAAAGGATATAGAACACAGTCCTAGTTTTTCATCGCACATTTCAAAAATACTATAAAGTTTTGTTCCATATCCCAGAAGCGCTCAGGCATACGGTGATGCCAGGACTTCAACCTGGGTGAACCAGAAAGGATATAGAACACAGTCCTAGTTTTTGATCGCACATTTCAAAAATACTATAAAGTTGTGTTCCATATCCCAGAAGCGCTCAGGCATACGGTGATGCCAGGACTTCAACCTGGGTGAACCAGAAAGGATATAGAACACAGTCGTAGTTTTTCATCGCACATTTCAAAAATACTATAAAGTTGTGTTCCATATCCCAGAAGCGCTCAGGCATACGGTGATGCCAGGACTTCAACCTGGGTGAACCAGAAAGGATATACAACACAGTCCTAGTTTTTCATCGCACATTTCAAAAATACTATAAAGTTGTGTTCATATCCCAGAAGCGCTCAGGCATACGGTGATGCCAGGACTTCAACCTAGGTGAACCAGAAAGGATATACAACACAGTCCTAGTTTTTCATCGCACATTTCAAAAATACTATAAAGTTGTGTTCCATATCCCATGCAGAAGCGCTCAGGCATACGGTGATGCCAGGACTTCAACCTGGGTGAACCAGAAAGGATATAGAATACAGTCCTAGTTTTTGATCGCACATTTCAAAAATACTATAAAGTTGTGTTCATATCCCAGAAGCGCTCAGGCATACGGTGATGCCAGGACTTCAACCTGGGTGAACCAGAAAGGATATAGAACACAGTCCTAGTTTTTGATCGCACATTTCAAAAATACTACAAAGTTGTGTTCCATATCCCAGAAGCGCTCAGGCATACGGTGATGCCAGGACTTCAACCTGGGTGAACCAGAAAGGATATAGAACACAGTCCTAGTTTTTCATCGCACATTTCAAAAATACTATAAAGTTGTGTTCCATATCTCAGAAGCGCTCAGGCATACGGTGATGCCAGGACTTCAACCTGGGTGAACCAGAAAGGATATAGAACACAGTCCCAGTTTTTCATCGCACATTTCAAAAATACTATAAAGTTGTGTCCATATCCCAGAAGCGCTCACGTATACGGTGACGCCAGGGCTTCAACCTGTGTGAACCAGAAATGATATAGAACACAGTCCTAGTTTTTGATCGCACATTTCAAAAATACTATAAAGTTGTGTTCATATCCCAGAAGCGCTCAGGCATACGGTGATGCCAGGACTTCAACCTGGGTGAACCAGAAAGGATATACAACACAGTCCTAGTTTTTGATCGCACATTTCAAAAATACTACAAAGTTGTGTTCCATATCCCAGAAGCGCTCAGGCATACGGTGATGCCAGGACTTCAACCTGGGTGAACCAGAAAGGATATAGAACACAGTCCTAGTTTTTCATCGCACATTTCAAAAATACTATAAAGTTGTGTTCCATATCTCAGAAGCGCTCAGGCATACGGTGATGCCAGGACTTCAACCTGGGTGAACCAGAAAGGATATAGAACACAGTCCCAGTTTTTCATCGCACATTTCAAAAATACTATAAAGTTGTGTTCATATCCCAGAAGCGCTCAGGCATACGGTGATGCCAGGACTTCAACCTGGGTGAACCAGAAAGGATATAGAACACAGTCCTAGTTTTTCATCGCACATTTCAAAAATACTATAAAGTTGTGTTCCATATCCCATGCAGAAGCGCTCAGGCATACGGTGATGCCAGGACTTCAACCTGGGTGAACCAGAAAGGATATAGAACACAGTCCTAGTTTTTCATCGCACATTTCAAAAATACTATAAAGTTGTGTTCCATATCCCAGAAGCGCTCAGGCATACGGTGATGCCAGGACTTCAACCTGGGTGAACCAGAAAGGATATAGAATACAGTCCTAGTTTTTGATCGCACATTTCAAAAATACTATAAAGTTGTGTTCATATCCCAGAAGCGCTCAGGCATACGGTGATGCCAGGACTTCAACCTGGGTGAACCAGAAAGGATATAGAACACAGTCCTAGTTTTTGATCGCACATTTCAAAAATACTACAAAGTTGTGTTCCATATCCCAGAAGCGCTCAGGCATACGGTGATGCCAGGACTTCAACCTGGGTGAACCAGAAAGGATATAGAACACAGTCCTAGTTTTTCATCGCACATTTCAAAAATACTATAAAGTTGTGTTCCATATCTCAGAAGCGCTCAGGCATACGGTGATGCCAGGACTTCAACCTGGGTGAACCAGAAAGGATATAGAACACAGTCCCAGTTTTTCATCGCACATTTCAAAAATACTATAAAGTTGTGTCCATATCCCAGAAGCGCTCACGTATACGGTGACGCCAGGGCTTCAACCTGTGTGAACCAGAAATGATATAGAACACAGTCCTAGTTTTTGATCGCACATTTCAAAAATACTATAAAGTTGTGTTCATATCCCAGAAGCGCTCAGGCATACGGTGATGCCAGGACTTCAACCTGGGTGAACCAGAAAGGATATACAACACAGTCCTAGTTTTTGATCGCACATTTCAAAAATACTACAAAGTTGTGTTCCATATCCCAGAAGCGCTCAGGCATACGGTGATGCCAGGACTTCAACCTGGGTGAACCAGAAAGGATATAGAACACAGTCCTAGTTTTTCATCGCACATTTCAAAAATACTATAAAGTTGTGTTCCATATCTCAGAAGCGCTCAGGCATACGGTGATGCCAGGACTTCAACCTGGGTGAACCAGAAAGGATATAGAACACAGTCCCAGTTTTTCATCGCACATTTCAAAAATACTATAAAGTTGTGTTCATATCCCAGAAGCGCTCAGGCATACGGTGATGCCAGGACTTCAACCTGGGTGAACCAGAAAGGATATAGAACACAGTCCTAGTTTTTCATCGCACATTTCAAAAATACTATAAAGTTGTGTTCCATATCCCATGCAGAAGCGCTCAGGCATACGGTGATGCCAGGACTTCAACCTGGGTGAACCAGAAAGGATATAGAACACAGTCCTAGTTTTTCATCGCACATTTCAAAAATACTATAAAGTTGTGTTCCATATCCCAGAAGCGCTCAGGCATACGGTGATGCCAGGACTTCAACCTGGGTGAACCAGAAAGGATATAGAACACAGACGTAGTTTTTCATCGCACATTTCATCAAGTTTGTCAACAAATCAAGTTTTAGATTGACTTCTCAGTAGAGTTTGTCTATCAGGCTGATGCAGCTTGGTCTCCCTCGCTTCCCAAGCAATGCAGCAGAAAGGTTGACTTGATAATATTGAGGACCACTATCTGGGAAGGGCTTGATGTCTATTGCCTTTCTCATTACAGCAAAAAAAAAAAAAATTCTAACAGCCTTAACTCGATTCTTGTTGAGAAGGATTGGGGGTTTCAGTATTCCTCTAAATAAATAAAGAAAAAACAATCATAATCAGTCGCATGAAATTCAAAAGCACCTTCAATCGTGTAAGTTGTAAGTGTACACAACCTAGGTCAGTGGAGCAAACCAGGAATAACACTGAAGAAGATCGAGGTCGCTCTCCCAGGGACTGATAGGCAAGAACGGGGGAAGGCAGGAAAAAAGAAGGGGGGATTTGCCAGGTCGAATATATTTCTCTAAAGCCCAAATGGATATTTTAAAAATATATTTGGTCATGAAAAAAACCCTGGGGTCGGGATGATAAAAATAAATCTGAATTCAAATCCCACTGTCTACCCCCCCCCCCCCCCCCCCCTCAGGTATGTATCTGAGAACCAATTTAATTCATCTCAATAAAAAGATTGAAGTAAAATTTCGCTTACCCCTTATCATTGCTGTCCTCACGAGATCGCTTGTGAACGTTCTCAATTCCATCTCGAAGGCATGATAAAGTACATGGCAGCTTCGAGAGTAACTGAGCTCGCTATTTTCTCCTTTGAGTCGATCTAATTATAATGGCGTTCCTGGGATAGTTGTTGACGTTGCCGATGCAGCTTTTCGAGTCGATCGCTACAAAGTTTTAATGCATTGATATGTCATCCACCAACCAGCTGTATTGTCTTGGGTTTGAGTTCAGTTTCTGTAGCAATATGGCGGCAACAACACGGGAACAACACAAACGTTATATAGACAGTATAGAGGCAATGCCCTTTGATCCTCTTTGAACACTCGTCGATCAGAAAGCCCGCCATTTTCAAGATCAGATAACTGGACTTTGGCTAACTCCTCGGGACAATTAGCCACTTCAGGGCTCCATGACATAGATTTTTCAACAGGAATACCGCAGATCTTCGAGTTGAGAACACATCAATTCTTAGAACTACAGACTAAATCTTCCAACCGGAACAGGCAACGCGATGATGTTAAAATTTGGTTCAAGTCCAGCCTCCAAAACTAAACAGACACATGCATCCTTGCACCACAGGCTGTATAGTATACGCAAACCGATAAAGTAATTACCAGACGTGTTATAATAAAACCGCAAATCAAATACAACGACATAAATATAGCAGGCCTATGACGTCACTCCATGGCAACCGGACCTCACGTATTTTTGAACATCCGGTGATCTCTGGCTCGTGATGAAGCCTCCGCTGGGAATTGTAACCCATTTAACATGCAAACGCATGGATCTAAAAGCCATCAGACAAAGGCACGCCGGCGACTAAATTGTCAAAGAAATCAAAAGAGGCAGGCGAGCCATTGTGCTGAACCCCGACTTTTAAGCCTCTTCTAGGAATTGTAACCTCACAAGAAAAGCTCTACTTGATTTAATTTTTTTCAAAGAAGCTAAACAAAAAAGGCAGGCAAGCCATTATTATTTAATTTGGGGATTGCTCATTTCCAAGATTTCGCGACTACCACGGCGAACGCCGAAAGCCATAAAAGAGCAAAGTCTTAAAGAAATTAAATACGCTCATCGGCCAATTGATAACTCATTTGTTGTAATTGCATGTGACTCTGTTCACAACATACTGGTCCATACTCGTGCCGTGTAAACACCAATCTTACGAATTATTTCAACTCAATAGCGACTGCAAGGGAGGCAAAGCAATAAAACAGTGCGCGGTAGCGTGTAGCTTCTCTCTAGAGTTCAAAATATTTTGCTCGCGGCGCCGATGCAGCTAGTTTCAAGAGTTTAAAAAAACTTTATTAGCTTGTATGGAGTTTGAAATCTTTCGCTCGGATAGCTCGTGCGAACAATGCTGGGGTTCACTTTTATTTAACTAGTTTCACAACTACGGCACTAAAATAAAGCTTTTTGAATTTCACTTAGGCTTTTCGAATAAGCTCTAAATGCAGACATGATACTCCATTTTAATTTTGACATAAGTCAAACGTCGAACGCAAACGAAATAGCTTTGCAAACTTCGCGCGGCAAAACTTATCCCCCGCTCTTCTTAGGGGTTCTTTCCTACCTACCTCCCCACTAAGAAGAGCTGCGGGGAAGCTATCCAAGTAGCCACGGCAAATTGATTTTGCGGTGATCTTTTACTTTTACCGATTTAGCTATTTACCCAAGGTCTATTGAAATCTCTTAACGAGCTTTGGGATTTCAGTTAGTCCCATGACGAGATAGATGACAGTAATTGACAGGTCCAAGAGCCAGCATGGGAATGAGGTATTCCCAGAAGGATTTCCTAGCAGCCAATCACAAGCGCTTGGCTGAATATCTAATAAGGCGTATCATAATTATTCATATCTCTCTTCTCATTAGCGGTCGAGAGTCTATGTCGCCTAAAACAATGGGATTCTACCCGATGGAACCAATAATGATCCAATGTTGGTTGGCAATAGATAACCAGGCTGGGGAACATTGGATTATCATTGGACAATCTGTATACATTTCCAATGAACAAAACCAATAATGATCCAATGTTGGTTGGCAAAGGATAACCAGGCTGGGGAACATTGGATTATCATTGGACAATCTGTATATATTTCCTGGCAATAGATAACCAGGCTGGGGACACTTGGATTATCATTGGACAATCTTTATACATTTCCAATAAATAACCAATAATGATCCAATGTTGGTTGGCATTACGTTCCCATATTGGAATATTATTGGAATACTGTAGATTTACCAACAATATATCAATGTTGGAATCCTAAACGGCTGATTTACCAATGATATACCAAGTTGGAATCTCATTTTCCCCCTGTGCTATTGCCAATGTTTTTCTTTCTTCGTGTTGTTTAATAGTTGTGACTATGTTTGTATAACCTGATTCCTTTCGAATTTCATTATTCTCCCTGAAAATCGACTGAAGATATCCATTATTGACAAAACCATTATCGGACAGATTAACCTATTATCGTACAAGCAATACGCATTATCAGACACTCGATGTGTGTGTGTGCTTTGTAATCATGAGAAAACCATGAGTTATTCAGCTGTAAAACATACATCATTTCAGGCAAGCGTGGCGGGAATAAGCGTTGTTGTTGCCTCGTTGCATTTAGTTGCTTGATAGCTTCTTCACTGTGCTATAAAGTGTGCCTCGAGTTTTCACATTCTTATAATAAACAGTTTCTTTGCGATAACTTACCTTTCCTTTGCCGTTTCCACTACAAATTTGTTCGCTTACAAGCTGGGCTAAAAGCAATTCCCGCCACGGCCGCGCTCGCGCGCCAGTTCGTCATGTTTCATCCACAGGGTGTCTTATAGCAATGTTTGCGATAGAGGATGCACAGGATGCGATAAAGTATATCCACGAGATAAAGGTTGGCTGGGTTTCGGATTTGATTTTATTCATATTCTTTTTGAGAATCGTGTGGTCACTGCATGCCACATACATAGCACCAACACTTCCAGGGGTGCACGAATTTGTTAAACATCGTTGTATTGCCGTGTAGCCCGCACATATTCCATTACACTTTCCTAGTACTTTAGAGCTAGAACTATCTAGAACGGAGTCATTATATCCGTGAAACGAGTTTGACACTATGTACTTATAAAGAGTACTTTAAATCATTTGTTTTATAATGACTGGACTATTCAACAATGCAACTATTTACTATTTACTATTTACGTTCGGAGAAGTAAAGGAGAACTGACAGGACCGAGAATATGAAAACAAATGTCACTGATGTATCACGAGCCGTAACTCGAACCCTTGCCATCAACCGCCGCTTTCGCTCTCGTGGTTTCTAATTCTCGGTCCTACCATTCACCGCCATATGCCCTCGCTCCATGCCGATAACTCTTACAAAGTGTGTTCGTATGACTGTTTGAGTCAGCGTTTTATGTTAGGTACTCAAGGAAAAATATATTTTTCTCAGGCACTTAGAACTCTAGGAGGATTTTTCAAGGACAAATATTAATTTTCAAGTTTATATAATAACCGGTGCATGGGCACGCTTATGTTATCTCGTTTGTCCGACTATCATCTGTCAGGAATTCAATGTCTTCAATCAATCAATCACATTTATTTCATCACAAGATTTTTATGTATAATCATAATTTAGAAATTACAATAGAAGCGATGGGGAGTCTACTTTTCACAGAATTCAAGTATTTCTGTAGAAGATGGAGTAGTCACATTTGACTGATCTCTTTTTAAGTCTGTGGTGCTTGCTATGTTTTATGTGAAAATTAGCTAGAATTTCTTTTAAATTGATCAGCGGCCAGCAGTCCTTCATAGTTCCGGCTTGATAAATAGAGATGCCATTTTCCCGCTCTTTGGTAACTTAACTGTCTTATTGACCTTTATCATTGATCATAACCATATACAGCAGCATAGCATTATAGCAGGGACTATTCATAGTACATATTTACACTTGCTGGCAAGATTTCTAAACAACTGTATTAAAGCTTATAACATATATCCCTGACATTTGAGAACGCTCTCTCCCGAAAAAATCCACCACAATGAATATTTGATATAACTGAATTTGATACATCAGGGTTTTTTAACAATTATTGCAAAATTACCTCAGAAAACTCGTTATGTTCACAACTGAACTGCGACCTCGCTCTGCCGTTATCGTGACTGTTTCTAGTTATTAGTAAAGGTAATCATTTGGGTTCGAATGCAATTTGGGATTACTTTGAAAGAGTAAGCTTTTCAAAGAATTTCAAAATTGCATGAGCCCGTAGGGCGAATGCAATTTGAGCTCTTTGAACAATCTCACGAGTATAAATTAATCCAGAATTGCACGGAAAAATCATATGATTACTTGTTAATTATACTCATCAGCGTATTTGTGCAAAACATTTTGCTTCAGTTTTTCTCCCGTCTGTAAATGTGGAAATATCTCTTTGTTATTGTTCTACGTTGCTGCAAATTTTGGAAAGACCGTCGCCTCTCAGTCAATCCAATGCACGAGTTATGGTTGGATATATTTTGTTCACATTTGAAGTATTACATGATTTGGCATTACATGGTGCGGCACTGGTATTACACGATTTGGCACTGGTGTTTAGTATAATTAATATAGTTGCTCTCAGCCAATCCAATTCGAGAAATCGTTGAATGTATTTATTAACCTTTTGATAATATAAATGAAAACAATTCTCGATTCTGATTGGCTAAGAGCAGTGCAGTTCTAATGTAATTGAGTGCAAAAAGTGTAATTCAGTGCAAAAAAGTGTAATACCAGCAGTGTAAATTACAAACTTTATCTATTCTGATTGGCTAGTGAAACAATACAAAATCAAGGACAGCCAATCAGATCAGACTTTTAACAATAGACAATTTTTGCTGAATATTTGTTGGTAAACAAGCAGAAAAATGGCTGCCATTTTTGAAAATCAAAGATTTGCTCAACCAAAACCAGGCAGGGGGACTTTCCACAAAAACAAGGGATTTTCAGCCGAGAATGTTTTCAATTGGTGGAAGTAGATGTCCGGTTGCTCTGTTCAAAGAGTTTGTAAGCCGAAGACCAGTCAGTTACGGAACACTGGGCCATTTTACCTCTCGGTAAAACACAACAGGAAAGCGAACGACCCCCGGGGGGGGGGGGGGGGGGGTGGTACTTACATGAAAAATGGGTATGTATGTGAGGCCAAGAGGCTAAAACCCTGACCCTGTTTAACCCAATCCGAGCTCTAAAACCCTGATTGCCCCCTTTTTGGGGAAAACAACCCTGATTGCCCCTTCTTTAAATTGTTTTCAAAACACGGTCGGATATATATCCTGGCCGGTATACCGCGTACCGGGATTTCATGCAAAATACGGAACATTTGTCATTTCAAGTCGGGACGTGGCATTGGGTAAACAAATCAGCAGATGAAATACATAGATAAGTACTGAAGTACGAATTAGCGGCGTCACGATGTATGGGAACCTCAGTGCTTGCATGTGGGCAGGCGATCAAAATGCGGCAACAGAATGTCTTTTTTTGACATAATAGCTAAACAATGAACTGCCTAAAAAATACTGAACCACGACCCTGACTGCACCCAAATTATACTCAAATCCTGACCCTGATCTGCCCAAATCAGGTCAAAACCCTGACCCTACCTGCCCAAACTGAGCTCAAAACCCTGACCCACCCGGGCGGCACATACATAATACGTCACAAACAGAAGTACCCCCCCCCCCCCGGGCGAACGACGTGGCTTGGTACAAAGTCCAGCCGATGGGAGTGAATAAAATCAACTGCATGATGAATAACATAGTAGAAGGAACGGCCCTTGAGACAAGCAAGAAGAGGTTTACTAAACAAAGGGCCAGGAAGACTGGTTAGTAAGCCCTGCGGGGTCGTGCAATTTTGTTACTCTTTGAAAAACCCACTCGTGCGGATTAATCCCAAATTGCACTCGAAACCGTATGATTACCGATACTAATACCATAGAGAGCAAATTAATCCCTAAATTCAACTTGAAATTCACGCGTAATTTGTAATTTAAAATAATGTTTTTCTGGATCGTAATTTGCCCTCATTATACTAATGAGTAATCCAATAGTGACTCATGAAATTAGGGATACATTTTACTTGTGTTTGTCAAAATCTACGTAATTTAAAGCGGCTCGGGAAATTACTTCGATTTTGACAAACACGCGTGAAATTTATCCCCAATTTCACTCGTCCTCATTTGAATACCTATACTAATCTACTTCTCGTCATATTTGTAATTACGTTCGAAAAAGAATTAAGAACCCAGCCTACAATCACCTGACACTGCTGGCTAAGCGTAAAGAATCGAGAATTCACGGGGGGTGTTCCAAATCTTCGACATTTTGAATAATTAACTACACTATGCGCATATGCAAATGAGGTTGTAGACAAAATCTGGCTACAGTCGTCACAGCGCATGCTCAAAACTCCAGAAACGAAATGCTGGACAACTCGATGTTTGAACTGGAGTTAGAGTTTGTTATTAGAAAGGCAGGGAAAGGCTGTATTTTCAATAGTTAGTATAGGTAATCAAATGAGGACGAGTGAAATGAGGGATAAATTTAACGCGTGTTAGTCAAAATCGAAGTAGTGTCCCGGGCCGCTTTGGCGAGGGATATTACGTAGATTTAGACAAACACAAGTGAAATTTATCCCAAATTTTACTAGTCACTATTTGATTATCCATTTATATTATGGAGAGCAAATTACGATCCAGAAAAAAAACATTATTTTAAGCGACACGTAGGCGGCGTTTGAAATTTCAAGTTGAAATTAGGGATTAATTTGTCCTCTATATATTAATATTGAAATTTTCCGGTTACATGGCGAAATTATTTGACCTACCTTCAATGTTGTGTTCGTCCGACATTTTGCTTTCCCTTCAAATGCAAATAAATAAATTACGTACGCACGTGCTATGTCGTCATCTGTATTGTTTTATAAAATACCAATCAGTGCTCTCTAAATTCTGAAGTTTCCCAGAGCCTTACGATTTCGTCGAGCAGGTGCAGTACGAAATAAGAGAAGGGTCTGGGGTCGAGAATGGTACTAAAGTTAACGGAATGTTTTCAACCTCGTGACGACGTGCCTACAAACCATAGGTACCATAGGTAGTGAGCGAGATGCGATTAACGGTATTTCCACGCGGCGTACTATGTAGTGAAAACAAAGTGTAGTGAAAACAGAGTGTTACCGCGCCTTCGATGGCTGCATAAAGTATTTTAGCTCAGCTATTTTACAGCAAAATCTTCCTCTCTGACCTTCGCTGGATCAATTCTATCCAAGCTATACTCGCCTAAAGCACTTTTGGATCCTTTGAGTACTTTTATCTGTCACATATAAGCATATGCGTTTTATTGGACTGTTCTGGGCGATCTTTGGCTCGTCTGTCTCAAGTGGGATATTCAAGATGGCGGCCTCGCCAATAATTTATACCTACTCAAGTGGCATTCTGAGGTCTCTGGCAGTCTTCAGGCGATACAAAACTAACCCTAACTCTCACAGTTTATTGAAGGAATTTGGCCTGTTACTACCTTGGAGGGGAAAACGTGCTGGTCGTGCTTCTGTAAATCGAATTATGGCAAATTTGCACCAACAACGAATTGCTGGCATTACGAATTCGTTTCGGGCACGGCGTGCGTCTGCTGGGCTGCCAAGGCATCATATCCCAGGGGACTGCATTCAAATCTGTGCTGGCGTACAACAACAACCCGCAGCATGTAATACCTTGCGGGACTCGCCTACTGTGTGTGACTCGTTTACTGTGAGATATTGTGATTGCGTACAACAACAACCCGCAGCATGTAATACCTTGCGCATTGCCCAGAATGGGCTTTGTTAGTGGGACACTTTGAGATTTTGGAATGCATTAAGGTCAGCTAAATATAATATTTATGAGTAAGAGGATTGTCCTACGATTGGCTTAAATAAATGAGCTTTGGGAGTTGCTTGTCCCTAGCCGATCTCAAATAGAACGAGCTTTGCCGGGGAGTTGCTAGTCCCAAGCCGATCTCTCAAGTGTGAAAGTCAATTCAATAGAAGTTCGTAAAACCAGGTAATGGTGAAAGAGCGAAGCAATAGTTTATCCACATGCAAAACGACAAAGCCCTTCGGCTTAAACCTCATGCTCAATTTTTTCACAGCGTGTTCAGAACGCATCGGAAATCAGTCTAAATACAGATTCTAGGAAGCTGTAGCTTTAAAATGAGATGTTATTCAAGATTATCCGTCCCCTAGAAGTCAAACAAAATCAACAAATGAAACTGAACTGCATGAGAATACTTTTTTGTTCAACTCGCGTCGAAGCGGTAAAAATAGCCGGTCCGCAATTCCAACTTGTTCTCAATTTTCTCCCAATCGTGCCAACTCGCATCGCAAATAAGTCTGGAGTGAATACAGATTCTAGGAAGATGTAGCTTTAAAATGAGACATCATTCAAGCTTATTCTTTCCCTAGAAGTCAAACAAAATCGGATCCACAAAATCACCGCTAGTTGTGTTCATGGCAACTCACGTAGAAGCGGGAAAAAAGCCGGTCGGTAAAACGGCAAACAGTGCTCCAAGCCGTTCTCAATTTTCTCCTAGTCGTTTTCAAATCACATCGCAAATAAGTCTGAATACAGATTATAGGAAGCTGTAGCTTTAAAATGAGACTTCATTCAAGCTTATCCCTGCCCTTGAAGTCAAACAAAATCACCCAATGAAAGTGAGTATAGTTACAGTGTTCAACTCGCGTTGAAGGTCTTGAATTGGTAAAAAAAAAAAGCCGATCTGCAATTCCAACTCCTTTTCAATTTTCTCCCAATCATGTTCAAATCGCATCGCAAATAAGTCTGAATACAGATTCTAGGAAGATGTAGCTTTAAAATGAGATATTATTCAAGCTTATCCTAGAAGTGAAACAAAATCGGACTCACACAGAAACTGAGCTAATTAGTTGCCGAAGCGCTAAAAAAGCCGGTCGGCAAAACGGCTAACAGTGTTCCAAGTCGTTCTCAATTTTCTCCCAGTCGTTGATTCAGGACCCTTTGGCTGATTTAAAACTCCCGCTCACTTCGCTTTACAACACCTCCCACGGGACTCAACACGCTGATCATTGCTTGATAATTGTCTACTTTGAAAATCCCGCTCGCTTCGCTCCGCTTGTTAAACACCCCCAAGGGACTCAACACTCTAATACTCAATTGAAGAGTTCAATTCATCTGGTGGCCAGAAATGCCGAATTATTTAACTTTTTCAAGTTTTTTATCCAAGGTACAGGATTTTTTGTGACCGTTTGGAGAGCTTGAGGTCTCATTTTAAAGTTATTTTTTAGGGCTACAAGAAGCCGCGTGTAAGCAATTTCTGCGTCTTATATTTCTAGTTGTAAATCGACCATGAATATTGTCCCGAGCAACTTTTCATACAAAATTCGCTCAAAACTCGCCAAGATTCAGAAGGCTAAGGTACAGGGTTTTTTGAAAGATACAACTAAAGTAAATAGCCCAGCTGTTTTGTGACCCTTAGCTATAATAAACCGCGTATAAGCCATTTTTCTGTTCAAAATCCTTAATATGAGAGCGCTTCAAAGGTATGCTGGTGAAGAGCTTTTCGCCGTTTTCTCTGTATTTGAATCTCCCGCTGCCTCATTAACCAGCAATGGTTCAATGATTTTCGGGCCTCTAATGAGATTCAGGGCTGAATATGTCCACTGATTCTGGGCGATGGGGACTCGTCTACTGTATGTGACTCGTTTACTGTGAGGGATTGTGATGACTTACAACAACAAACCACAATACGTGATACCATCTGTGACTCGTTTACTGTGAGAGATTATGCTGGCGTCCAACAACAACCTGCAACATGTAATACCTTGCGTGACTCGTCTACTGTGCGTGACTTGTTTATTGTGAGGGATTGTGATGGCTTATTACACCAAGCCGTTACTCGTGATATCTTGTGTGACTCGTCTACTATGAGAGATTGTGATAGCGTACAACAACAGGCCGCAACATGTGTCACCTTGCGTGACAACTCACCTACTGTGAAGAAGAAGAGTAGATCTCTTAAATTTGCCTGTGTTAATGCTCGTTCTGTTAGGAACAAAGTGGTTGATATAGTGGATCATGTTGTGGGCTTTGACATTGATATCTGTGTCATCACCGAGACGTGGCTAAAGGAGCGTGACTCTGTTAGTGTCGCTGGCTTATCTCCGACGGGGTATAGTTTTAAGAACTTTCCCAGGCAGACCGACAGAACTGGAGGTGGAACCGGTGTGATGTATAAGGACACGATGGATGTGAATTTCATTGATGCCAAAAAGAATATATCTTTTGAATTCTCCGAATGGAACGTCACTTTGAAGAAGCATGACATCAAGTTAGTAGCTGTTTACCGTCCGCCTTCCTCTGACGCACATCCTGTCGTCTTAAGACATACTTGTTCAAGAATGCTTATATTACATAGTGTCGCTTCCATAGCTGCTTTAACTATTGGTCATTTTTGATTTATACATTCTTACAAGTTTTACCTTCTGCAGTAGTATTAGTATAGTAATTTATTACTTTATTTTAGAATTTTGTTAGTATTTTATAGTTATTTTATTATAGTATTTACCATTAGTATTTTTTAATTAGCAGTCTTTAAATAGTTCACTTTTTATTGGAGTCGTTAATTAATCCTTCTTTCATTAGCGATAACTTGGAGTACTACATGTACTAGTATTTTATTAGTCTATCATTCTTAATCCCAAGAGCTGTTTACATGTCTAACTTTTACTATGCATAATCACGTTCTCAGAATAGTTTACTTCTCCTTAGAGATTAGAAATATCTTATTGTTATGTTTAATCCCAAGAGTTCTCTACGTGTCGAACTTTATTCATATTATGTAGATTCTTATCATTCAGTTAGTATATAAAACTACCTACACTTTTGTAAATTTTAACTTTTTAACTTTTTAAAACAAATTTTAACTGAAGAAGGCCGAACGGCCGAAACGTTTATTAATTAAAGGATTAGTAAGAAGTTCTCTGTCTTCACCTCAAAACCATTATTCAACTCTCTCTCTATATATATATATTAACGATTTTAACAGCGCTTTAGAATATTTATAGTTTTAGCGCTATATAAATACTATAATTATTATTATTATAAAACAGGTATACGTAAACGGGAGTTTACTTGGATAAAGAAACAGTGGAAGGGTATCGCAATACTACCAGGATGTATCTAAGCTAGAAGAGAATCATAGAAAGCCATTCATTTTCCGTTAGCATTGAAGCGAAGCGTTCGAAAGCACATGCTCAGGTTAAACGGCTTCCCCTGGATTTTCCACTGATAAAACTTACCATAAAACTACCAAGTAATACACTTCATATATTGATCTACCTAGACAGCGCGTTTTAAGGTTATTTAAAATTGTTTTATTGATAAAATTTGATAAAATTAAACTATATTCGAATCATCTCCGTGGTATCAACCCGTTTGGCCAATAAAAAGCTTTGTTAGAACAACCTTTGCGTCATAACCGGAGAGCCAATCAGAATACGCCATTACCAGGGTCTTCTCTCTGAGTAGCCGCGATCTTGGATGTGGTCACGAGGTTGCAATGTTTTAAACAAGTTCGTAGGTACGATTCACCGAAGCCTGATCAGGGAATTGTTTACCACTCCTGGAACATATAGAAAGCCCGAAGGGCTACAACAAACCCAACACGACCCATGCTGTCGTCCTGTTCTGTCATAGAATCGATGCCGATGGCGAAGAGTTTGCTGGACAACAAACCAAATGACGACCTGAGTCATCGTATGACTGTATTGGATTCTGCTTTTCGCTGTACATATACAGATACCAAACAGTAAGATGCTATAAATCATACCTGGCTGAAAAGAAACTAGCTAGGTCTGAGGTTTATAGGTCTGAGTCGTACATTGTGTGATTTGCAACACTACATATCAGTGCATGTGTGCATCTTGGTTATACAAATTAATACTACATTCCCATAACGGCACTTCGATATGCCAAGGCACTTGAATATCAACACAAGGTCAGGGAAAATCAAATTACTGAGTTCATTGCTGTGTTCCCTAATCAATGGCAAAGATTATGCATGCAACTTAACCTGCCTAACACTAGATGACATACATAAACTTCACACCAGTTTATTTATGTATGGCATCTTCCACAAACAAATATTAGTGAAACATTTATTATGTTCACCCCTCTAACTGAAATTCACTCGTATGAAACCCGTCAAAAACAGAAACATTTTTTTTATAAATCCTGTTTGAACTGACTATAGGAAAAGATTCATTAATTATAACGGTATCAAAATTTGGGAAATGATTCCTCAACATATCAGATCCAAAAAACATAAATTAATTTAAGAAACGTATTTCTGCTATGTTAATTAACGAATACTCAGAAGAACAGTAAAATTCACTAATATTTTACTTCAACTCCTCTCGTAATCCATCTTACGATATACTTTATTTATCTTATTAGTTTATTGTTATTATTGTTTTTATTAATGCAATAACTAGTCTTTAATTAATTATCAGCTTCTTGTCCCTATATCTCCTGCTTGTAAAAGTGTTCCTTACTCGATAACCCCTTGGTTTATTCAGGTCCTGCCTACTCAGTAATTATTGTTAAATTCCTTATTTATTTTTGTTTTGATTGAAATAAACGTATATTGTATTGTATTATGCATATGTGTTGACATACATACACGAACAACCAAAACTGATCATAAATTATTCTGCAACTAACAGTGGCACTCAATATTTCGCAGCCAGCCTTGCTCTTACTTGAAAAATAATTTGAATGCTCTGAAGGAACTGCGGTGTAGTTTATACACAAGCATATATAGTTTATGTGCTACACTGGAGTGTACTTTAGTATATTGTGAATGCTAGGAACTGGAATGCAGTTTATACACATCTGAATAGCTAGCTAGCTATAGGGTTGATTGTGTTCTACACTAACTCCAATTATTGTTTTACACTGTATACCACACAGCAAAATCATTGTTTAAGAACAATGCTGAAAATGCTCAAATGATTGATAAACATATAAAACACTTCTACATTTAGCCACATAAGCATCCAATGATTTAATGTTATATTATACAAAGATAATTACAGTTTTCTACCCAGATGCACCCACTTGTATATTAACATTAACAGTTTTCACATTAGTAAAAAAAAAAAACATTTTTGATCAGGATTATTTACGCCCACAGTCCACATCATTGCAGCAATCTTTTAGTCTCCGAAGAGAAGGAAGTCCCGCATGCAATCCGTTCTCTTACAAACAATCTATCGAACGCACTTTGATAATCTATTATTACTTCTAGTAGTAATAGGCAGCATGGTTTGTAGTGGTATTTGGCATAAATACCACGAGAGAGATTTCAAAATTCCTTGTAATTTCACGAGCCGCGTAGCGCTGACTGAAATTGCAAGGAATTTTGAAATCTAAGGAGTGGTATTTATGCCAAATATCACGTACAAACCATACTATTAAATGTTTATAATACGAGTTAAGAAATTTCTGGTGCAGTCCTCTCACTGCTTGATCGTGTCCATCTATAACCAACGAACTGATGCTCAGACAGAAAGGCATAACAATAAACAATATCTAAAAGAATAAAAAAACTTGCACATTTATGTTGTCCATTTCGTTGATTTTTTTTAAGTTCTTCATGAAGATAAGGAGTGTTTCAGTATTCTTGTGTGATTCCTTACTAGGGATCCCGCCGGGCTCGCTGGAGATTTTCTAGTCAAACTTTGGCTTGTTCGAGAACCCGAAACTAAATTGTACTTGAGTCTTTCACAAATATTTTGCAATTGGTATCTATCTCAACAACATGATCGGCTACACATTTGTAAATTGTCAGTTCTGCATATTTGCTTGTTTCAAACCTGCTTTTCCAAAATTTTCCCTTCGCACCTTCGGGTAAACATGCCCGCCATTTTTCTTTTCAAGAAACACTGGTTGCGTATTTTCCAAATATGACAAAAGCTACCATATATGGAATAGGTTTATAATACCTATGAGTATATACCACACCAGTGAATATCACTGTTTGCGCGCTCTGATTGGCTACTGAAACAGTGAATTCGATTTCATATTCACGTACCTCCGAGCGAAGCAGCGATGATCACCTCGCGCGGGTTTTTGTCCAGTTTTTGACAGAAAATAAAATAACTACAGGTGTATTTGATGCTTGCTATTCACCTGCAGTGTGGTATATACTAAAACAATTATTCACCTCAGTGTCAGTGAATAGTGGTCAATAATTGTTAAGTACCTACATGTAAGGATTACAAATTATGCTGAAATACCACTGCTTTCAACCAATCAAATGACAGAAATTCCTTAGCTTCTTTATGAAGACTATTACAAGAAAATCGGAGAAACAATTAAACAACATTTCTCAAATTGCCCATGAACCTTATTTTTATAAATTTTAGATATCAATTCTAAATCAAGTGAATAGTAGAATGGTAATGTTTTTGTTGCTTTGAATGTTGTGCCGATGAGTTAAGGAGGTTTCAATATCCAAAATGCTAATTACATGACGTCAGGGGAGGTATTTGCAATCATTTCTTTGTGGTTGTGAACGGGCGTTTCTGATGATATAGGAAAACAAATTTCTAACATCATTTTATTTCAACTGATAATTTGGAAAATTTGTTTAGTTGTAACAACAGGTTTTGTATAATAATTGATGCCTCCCTTGACGTCATGTAATTAGCATTTAGGAAATTAAAACCTCTATAAGTCAATGGCACAGCATTCAAACCAGTATATATTATACCAGTCTACTGTTCACTTGATGTAGAACTGATATATAAAATATAAAAATATTGTTCATAGGCACTCTAATACCAAAGAACAACAGTTTATAATTTGCAGTGGTTAAGCTTTTTTCAACTGCAAACCATGTGATCCGATAGAAAACGGTGTTAGCTCCACCCCACATCAGTACTAAGCCCTTAAAATGCGAAATTGCTAAGGTTTGAAATTGACTGTAGACCAAATATTAATTAATTAATTAATTAAATAATTAATGATTGTATTATTTTTATGATTATCGTTAGGAATGATTATTTTACCAGTTTCTCCGCAGAAGAAATGTACGATATAGACACTAATGACAAACAACTAATAGCTAATCAATAAAGAAGAACTTGAGGTCTAAACTGACCAAAGGAAAAATCGTGCACGATCAATCTCCTTACTTTATTACTTGGTACTGTTATTCTCCCACATTTTCAAACACGTTGCACGCTCACCTACTTTAACGGGTAACAGTTTGTTTTGTTACTTGTCATGTGCCAATGATGGCGTGATTTATTTGTAGAAAAATCACCCCTATATAACAATTGCATTTGTTATGTCGTCATACGTTTATCAGATATAACGTGCGCCCTCATTGGGTGATTTATGGTCACCTGCCGGACAAGTAAAAACAAACGTTGGTATCTCGCCCTTGCTCCGAGGGTTTTTCTCCGGGTTCTCCGGTTTTCCTCTCTCCGCAAAAACCAACACGCTAAATTCCAATTCGATCTGTTGATTAGCCGGGACCTGGCTTTGATCAGCCCCCATGGTTGTTTCAGGTCTCGTTAGAAATTCAGAGTCAGTTACCCGCGCGGCAACATTTTTCAAAAATGTGACGTCGGAGGGTTACGTGCACAATTGGCCAGCTAAAGGCGAGACATATTTGTTTAAGTCAAGACAAGGTAGCACGGCCATCTTGAAATTCCTTTATTACCATGCCACTTTCCGCTGACCCTAAGTAATGTTGGCGCTCACGCTCACGAGAGAGCCCCGAAGTGGAGAGTGCAACTAAAAAAGCGGGGAGTGCAACTGTAGTGGGCGTGAGGTCAGTGAACCAATTGGAAACAAGAACTCGGAGGTGTGTCTTCTCCTGATACTCGTAGCAATTTCCTAAGATCAGAAACGATTTCGGCGGTAGCAAGAATGATTGTAGACAGGTTTGACATTTGAAAACCGCAGACCGACTGCCTTGTTGATTTCAAAGTCTATAAATCGCTGCTAAAAGTTTTCTTCTCAATCTACAAGTTCGGAGTTTATTACTAAACGTATCTGAAGAACCGTTAACACTGATGGCTTAACAGGTACAATCAAACGAGGAACAACCTACAAACGGGGAAAATCCGTTGAATTCAGCTAGCTGAGATATGTTTAATAGGTTCTAATACTCCAGAAGTTTTGAAATAATTAAGGCAGTCCTTCTGTGATTTTGAAAACACTGGCGTAACAATTACCACAACCCTTCAGTACATTACTTTTCCTCAAAATAAAATACAATGTCGCTGTTTCTGGTCCCGAAACGTAGCTATCCTGAATCGCTTGACATCCCAGTTTTAAATAATCTGCTTCTTAGGTAACCTAAGGCAACTCAAGGCTGCTAAAGTTGGCCTAGCCCATACAGCGCTGGTTGGATAAGAAGAGCCGCCATTTTGAACTGCATTCGCACACAAAGGTAAAACAATAGGAGATATTGTAGTTGGGTCTACGAATAGCAGTTTCAGCGGTATTGACCCAAACGCCTCTCTTCAATGTAATGAAGCGCTATTCAGACTGTGTATCTAAATTAGTCGACGTGCTTGTTTAGGAGGGTGTTGGTGTCGTGTAAGAATGATGGTTTCAATGGCGCTTCATTACATTGAAGTGAGGCGTTCGGGTCAATACCGCTGAAACTGCTATTCGTAGACTCAACAACAATATCTCCTATTGATTTCTGCATGTATTTTCACCAAATAAAAACTCTCTGAAACCTCTAGGGTATCTATACCAAATCTCGAGCCCGAAATTTTGGCACAAACATACGATGGTCGACACGAACAAAATCACAACAGACTTTGATTAATCGCACACCTTAATAAGCTTCTTCATCTATGTAATTACTAGATTGTGTTGTGTTCACAGTACTTTGTTTAAATCCGTGCCTAGCAACGGCTCCTGTACCTTGGATGCCAGAGGTTCTACTGCCCTCTCTATCCCAAAGTTTAGGCGCGAAGCGGCGAGGAGCGAAGCGACGAGATGGCGGGAGAACCTCTGGGCGCTCCAAGCATGCCTTTGTATCCACCGATCCAATCAGAGATCGTTATTAGTCTTCCGAGTCAGATGTTTACCCCTGTCCTAGAGCAAATTCATTTCTAACGAGTGCTGCGATTGGAAGACAGCCGCGTAGCAGATGGTGAAACTGGTTTCAATTGTTTACGTGTTCCGTATCGCTGAAACCGTCGTTGGAGTTCGCACGAGTTCCCAAAATCACGTCAGACCAGGTCAGCTGGTTTAATTACCTTTTATTCGGTAGTTCTGTGTTGTGCTGTGATCCTTGGGTGAGGAAAGTTTAAGTTTATTTCGGTTCTCTGAAATAGTTGGCTTTTCATAAACAGTTGAGAATTTGAACCTGGAGTGTTGAGCCGACGTGATCGAAACCGGTTTAGTCAAAAGCACAATGCACTGGTTTCTCAGGTGTCAATCAAGGGATTAGTCTGGCATGGAAATGAAATTCATACTTGGGGCGCCCAGAGGTTCTCCTACCTTCTCCTCTCTTCGTTTCTCGCTGACTTTGGCTTAGAGAGAGCAGTAGAAACTCTGATTAGCATATGCCGTTATGGCGGCCGGACGCATGGTCCTCCGCAAACACGACGCTAAAACTACTGTGTAGCTCTATTTAAGAACATGGCAACTAAAGACGAAATACGAGAAGTACTACTACTAAGACCAGTATCACGACTCACTGATCATTTTGTTTACTTTTGAGACGCCAATATTTAACAATTATTCACCGAAATGAAGGTGAATAGTGGTGGATATTTACCGAGCCGCTTCCGCCACTATTCACCGACACTGAGGTGAATAATTGATTCAGTATATACCACACTGCAGGTGAATAGCCAGCACCAAATAGTTATTTTATTTTCTGTCAAATGGACAAAAACTCGCGCGAGGTGATCATCGCTGCTTCGCTCGGAGGTGAATATGAAATCATATTCGCTGTTTAAGTAGCCAATCAGAGCGCTCGAAAAGTGATATTCACTGGTGTGGTATATACTAAAACATGGTATTGGCATCTCAGAATACCAGCCACTGATTGGCTCTTGCGCGAGCCCTTGCAGTCACATGGCTTCCCGGTCAAGTTCAAAAGTCGCATGGTTTGTTCAGCAGCATTTATTTATTGAGCGCGTCGTGGCAAGATTTCGGCTACAATTTCACCTTCAAATCGTTGTAAATTACTTTAGATAAGAATTATTCAATCATAAAAGTAAGGTTGGCATTGTAGTTTTCGTCAGAAATCTAACACTCTGTTCCGCTAATAGTACAATTTTCACCGTCTCAAAGGAAGATGTGAAACAAGCGAACAAGAAGGGAAACGATGCAGGGAGTGCTACAGAAGAACTGGCACAATATCTACGAAGAGACAGTTAGAACAAACACTGGCAAACAGACTGTATCTTATAATTTATGGCAAGCGATTCTTGGCAACAACTTCCTAATTTTCTTAAAGAACCAAATGTTTCCTCTTTTTCTAAAAAAGTCAAACTGTTCTTATTAACGGAGCAGTTTAAAACATAAAGCAATGCTCAAACCTACTTCTGTATCATTTTATTACTCACTTTTCGTCTTCCTCCTTATATTTTTTTACTAGTCTTAGGTTGCTACACACTAAAAATGTAACAAATGTATGCTATTGGCTACATGTAGCTAGAAAACCTTGCGGTTAATTTAGCCTCTAGACACTTCTAGTAAATTATTATTTATTATACAACATATACGTAATTTCTCCTGAATTTAACAGTGAAATTGTAAAATCTAAAAAAAGTGTGAAATAAAATTATTGTATTGTGACATCCAGGGTACGGCACCGCTCCTAAGCTACTAAGAGTACTAAGAATGTCGTAGCGATGCTGGCAGCATTTAATGTCGTAAAGCAGCTTCCCGAAGAAAAGACGACAATTAAACCTCGCTTGTATCAGGTAGGTCCAGTATTTACGCACAAATTTGCCTCTAGTAATACTTAATGACTGCATGGTTCCTCGGGAAGCCAGTGAGTTTTGTTTCCATCGACTCTCTATGTTTTCCTCGACTGGCGTATCGGGAAGCATCGAGATTCTTGGGATACAAAACCCACTGTTTCCTTCGCCGCCAGTCATTATGTGTGTATTTTTGCACTCTCGAAGTAACTGAAATGATAGCCTTCAGAATTTCATCATTGTACTTATGTATGAAGAAAGTGCCAAATGAAATACTCTCTCGCGGAGAGTATATAATCAAACTAGATAATCAAAATCATACCAAACCATAGCCTGATTTTCAGACGGTACGAGGTCGTTCGCTCACTTCCTCCCCCTCCCCGTCTGATTTTTGTGTTCCTGACGTCATAATGTCAACCAATCAGAGCGAACTTTACACTTTTGGCAAAGTCTGGAATTTAAGGAATGTGCTCGCATATTTTTCTGAATGGCGTTGGGGAAGAACTTGAGCAGTGTGTCGACCGAAATTATAAAGTTTTCAGGATTTCGAAGCTATATCCAGAGCAGAAGAAAGCATTGGAATCGTTCATTCATCGGAACGATGTGTTTGTGAATCTACGTACGGGCTTTGGTAAATCACTAAATAAATCTTTCTCCGCTTATAAATCTCATGCATTTAATAGATCTCAAACATGTTCCTAGGTTTGTGGCTTTTAGAAGACCAAATATTTCATGAAATATTATGATTTTTCTGCAGGAGTGAACACACATACTGAGTATATTATGGAAAAAGTTTCATGGCACTTGGGTGAATATCTTTGTTTTCAGAATTATGAACACACTTCCGTAAGTTCACGTATGGCAATGGCATCTAAACTTTGCACAAAAAGTCCGGTTAAAACAATCTCTGATACCAAAACTCCTACACTAGGACAACTTTAGGGTCTTGTGTAACTAATCGGCATACATATCAAGCTTCAAAACGTTTTAAAAATCAAAGTAAAAGCGTAAAAGTTCTAAGTTATGAGTAACAAACTTTACGGCATGGAATCGAGGCAGATATTTCTTGTATGCGTTCTCTTACACTTGTCCTGCAAATACTGCACGCAAACGTCCGTTTGAAAAGTTCCTGCTCTCCAAAGAACCACAGCGGCTACCAACAGGATACCATTCTGAGAAATCGACAGAAGTTTGAAGCTGTAGAATGTTATTTTCAGTGCATGAAAGCTGATAGATCCAACTAGTAAAAGCCGCTACTACACGACTGTTCTACACTTCACGCTTCAATTCATACGTGTGTTCGTATTGGCTTATTGTATAAACAAAGGTTGATGACGTCAGGAACACGAAAGTCTATGAAGTCCATCAGACGGGGAGGGGGAGGAAGTGAGCGGACGACCTCGACCGTCTGAAAATCAGGCTAACCAAACCACGGAATGAATAAATAAAACAATAAGCCTTTAGCAGGAAACATTCACGTGATATGTAACTTCAATAACGAATTGATTGCTGAGCTCGTGATCCCATCCCATTTACCGGATGGGACACAATTTTAGAAAGATTGACAATACATTGGAGGTGGAAGTAGCATTGACAAACAGTTTTTGTTTATAAAACTACCAATTTCGTGTCTTAATTAAATTAATGAGTTAAGATTTTTTGTCACCCACTGGAAAAAATTTGTATCGTACAAAAGGCTCATTTAACAGTGCAACATGAGAACAGCTCGACAAGGGTTTCATTGTCCATTAAACTTCTGACTATGTTGCCATAGCTGTGCAAACCATCCTTTGCTGTTACTCATGAGAGCGTGTGGTTTATCAAACTCAACCAGCTCTCCGTTGTTGAGAACCATGATTCGATCACAGTCCATAATGGTACTCAGCCGATGAGCGATGATGAGCACGGTACAATCCTTGAACTTCTCACGAATAGTGGTCTGAATCATTTGATCTGTTTGTGGATCAACATTAGCCGTCGCTTCGTCCATCACGATCACCTTGTTCCTATGAAGCAAGGCCCTGGCAAGACAGAACAACTGTCGTTCACCAACACTGAAGTTGGATCCACCCTCCTTTACTTCGTACTCAAGCCCTCCTCTGAGCTTTGCAACCAATGACCCCAATTGTGAGCTTTGTAGAGCGCACCAGATCTCGTCATCTGTAAACATACCGAACGGGTCAAGATTATCTCTGATTGATCTGCAAAAGAGGATGGGGTTTTGTTGAATAACCGAGATAGCTCGTCTTGATGACTGGAGATTGAGGCCGTGGATATCAATACCATCAAGTATGACGTGATTGGTTCCTTGGGGCATGCGCATTAGGGCGGTAATTAAGGATGATTTTCCCGCTCCAGTTCTTCCTGCTATTCCAACTTTCTCTTGACTGTTGACACGAAACGTGATATTTTTCAGAACCTGTGGTCCTCCATCGTGATACTTTAGTGACACGCTATCAAATTGCAAAAGGCCATGTTGTGGCCAGTTTCTCGGGGGATGTTCCTTGATATCATATGCTGGTTCATGATCAAGGGTTGTGTAAGTAATCATACGCTGCACAGAGGTCATGAGATTTTCAGCTTCTGAAATATTACAGATCATGTAGTTTGTCGATCCAATGAGTTGATACGCGTATATAATTACAAACGCAGCTATACCTGTGACAAAGGAGAATTAAAGAAAGAGAAGAAGTAAATATTTGTTCTAATGTATTATACACCTATTTCAATGTAACGTTGTCTGAAGGAAATCTGAAATGAAAAATGCGAGACGAGAAAATATTATGGTAGTCTGTCGTCTGGCTCCATTGCATTCATTTGAATAGGTTGAACGTCCTTTCTATTCAGCCATTGTTACCTGAGGGTTAAGGAACGTTTATTCGTTTGTTTTAATATAACTTCCAACGGGATTCGAAACGACTTTCTCAGAACCCATAGATTTCTAGCCTATCCCTTAACGACTACACTACTGAATCACTTGCTGAACTCTCCAGTCCAAAAAAGAATAATAATTAATGAGTGGGATAACTATGCACAATAGTCCAATAATACTCTTAATCACAAAAAGTAGAAACAATATTAATGCTTACGTAAAAGAAACCTGCATGTAATAATTAATGAGTAGAAGAAGCGTCCGAGACATTTGACATTTGCACGAGCATTTTGACACCCCCATAGAATACGGTGACGAGGATATTAAACACTACGTATACCATGATTTCGGACACATTCAGAGCAGGAACCCCGTCGTTTTCAGAATCTTCGATACATTTTATGCGTTTTGATACCAAATTCGATCATTGGGGTTTACAAATAAATACTTGATCTCCGCGTTATGGGAGGTAAAACTCTTTTGAATTCTTACTCAAAATATATTGTTCTTACTAGTTGACTCCAGCCGTGAGTACATAGAGAACAAATACTTTAAAGTCTTTAAAGGCGGTCGTAGTGAGATCCCTTGGTTCACGGAGAACATAAACATGGACTAATTCACAATAATGAATGGTGCACTTTTTTCCTTTTGCACTATAGCTACTTTCCGCAAAATAATGTTCTTCGCAAAGGAGAGAAAGTTGATACGAAAACACTTTAAACATAGCCTCCCAATGGAAAAAATCGTGGATACAATGTTAATTGTATTTTAAACAAGATATAAACATAGCCTCCCAATGGAGAAACTCGTGGATACAATGTTAATTGTATTTTAACAAGAGTGTGCATGCATAGCATTATACTGTACATAAACATAGCCTCCCAATGGAGAAACTCGTGGATACAATGTTAATTGTATTTTTAACAAGAGGTGCATGCATTGCATTATACTGTACATAAACATAGCCTCCCAATGGATAACTCGTGGAAACAATGTTAATTGTATTTTTAACAAGAGGTGCATGCATTGCATTATACTGTATATAAACATAGCCTCCCAATGGAGAAACTCGTGGATACAATGTTAATTGTATTTTTAACAAGAGGTGCATGCATTGCATTATACTGTACATAAACATAGCCTCCCAATGGATAACTCGTGGATACAATGTTAATTGTATTTTTAACAAGAGTGTGCATGCATTGCATTATACTGTATATAAACATAGCCTCCCAATGGAGAAACTCGTGGATACAATGTTAATTGTATTTTTAACAAGAGGTGCATGCATTGCATTATACTGTACATAAACATAGCCTCCCAATGGATAACTCGTGGATACAATGTTAATTGTATTTTAACAAGAGTTTGCATGCATTGCATTATACTGTATGTGGTTCCAGAAAATATCCATAACCCTATCGGAGGTTTATTTGGGTTGAACCCCTCCAGGGACGTTTGAAAAGAACAAGCCCGTTGACCATGGTTGACCCCAGTAGTATACATTATGTTCTGTCTGTTTTGCACTCGAAACAATATCCCACAATACATGTATAGTTGCAAACTCAGCATGACAGAGATATTATTTAGGTCACAAAAAAACCCAGGATAATTCCATGCGTCCCCTACTACTGACGTGTCTCGTCTGATGTAACTATATTTCATCGATTCGGTACATATAAAGCTCGCCGTCTGGAATGGGTCTAACCCGTAATGTTGTGGTGAAAATTCAATACCAACTCTCTGTATTGGAGAGTATTCTATTATGGGAACATTTTAGTGTTGGAATTAATTTCCAACTTATTAAGATGTTGTAATGGTAATCTTGTGATAACATAGATATTGAGATTGTTACATGCAGGGAAGGTTATGTAATACGGCTGGATGTTTATACACGTCAGACTCGAAAAACAAATTGACGGGTAAATATTCACAGTAGTATTAAACACATTTTCGTATAATAAATTATTTATTAACGACGTTTAGAAAATAGAGGGACAACATAAATGAAATAAATAAATAAATGATGGCCAATTTACATTTTAAATCGGAGTTTGGATACGTTAGAGAAATATTTCTTGAAGAACCGAGCTTAATATATGAACGGTTTTGGTTACATCCCAAAGCAAATCATTGACACCGATAAACACAAACTTTAATAGAATTGATATTTAGTGACGTAAAAAAGTAATATGAAAGATTAAACACCTCAAACTAGTTCTAATGTTGGTAAAGGTTTCTTTGTGTGGTTTGGATCCGAAGTACACAAAGATTTAGAAAAATAATTCAGTTCACATTACTGTACTAATGCACCACCGTCTGTGACTAGGAAACGTTTTAGCCAATTTAAAATAATGAATATAATGGTGCCAAAAGTAAAGAATTCTACCTCTGATCAGAACTGATAACTTTCTCCTCCATATTTTCATTGAATATTTTTAAGGTTGTCATTAAGCGACGTGTTATAGGACTAAAGCGAGCTATAACTTACCCGGACTTGTGGAAAGTAGAACTGAGCAGATGCTTAGGACGGCTAGAAAGAGACTGGATATTACGTAACACCTGAGGGTGAGCCACATTGTGATGGAAAGGTAGGAAAACCAAGCCTGACAGAGGCGATCCTGTTTCCTGAGGAGTAATAAAAGGTTGATAATGATTACGTTACAAGTTATCAAGACCGAGTACACATGGATGTTTTCAAATTAAATTTCAAAAACGTGTTTTAAAAGTTTTCATGAGCCAAATGATTCGGAGTTTAACAAATCGCAGGGATGTAACAGATGATATGACTGTACTTTTGTTACGGATTCCAATGTCACTGTCATGATGAGCGCGTCCTACCATCAGCATTTGCCAGAAACCTCGGTTTTGTTTTTGATAATAGCTTGACCTTTGAACGACAGGTTGCTGCTATCTGCAAATCTTCATTTTTTTTCACATCAGAAACATTGCCAGAATTAGAAAGTACCTATCTGATGATAATATCAAGACATTAGTACATGTACATGCGTTTGTCACATGTAAATTAGATAATTGCAAGTCACTACTCATATCTTATTCAGAAATTGCAACTTGTGTAGAACTGCGCAGCACGTCTTGTTGTGGGCAAGCGCAAATATGACCATATTAACCCAGTCCTTAAGCAACTTCACTGGTTGCCAGTAGAAGAAAGAATCATTTTTAAAATCGTATTTCTTACATATAAAGCACTTAATAACCAGGCTCCTATTTATATCAGAGATATGTTAGATATTTATATTCCTGTTCGTATGCTTAGGTCGTCCTCTAAGTGTCTTTTGAAAGTTACTACTTGCAATCTTAAGAGTTATGGCGATAGAGCTTTTTCAGTCGCTGCACCAAGACTGTGGAATGAACTACAACTTCATATTAGATTAAGTTCATCGTTAGTCAATTTTAAATCTAGTTTAAAGACATTTTTATTTAATTGAGTAATATTTTTTTAATTGATATTGTCTACTACTATTAGTCTGAAGTTAATAACATTTTTACATTATTCATATTTTTATAATAATTAGTAGGATTTTTAAATCATAAATTGTAAAGCGCCATATAACTTTTTAGGATTATGGCGCTCTAGAAGTTCACACATTATTATTATTATTATTATAAATACGCATCAGCGGTCCCTTTCCCAGTCAATCATTACCAAACCATACCTTCACTGTTTTACAGTAATGGCAAAGGCCTAGTCTGTGGCAGTAAATTAGTATAAAGGCCACCACTGTAATGCTTAATACATGTTTTGTTCTTCTTTTTATTCAAATGTATTTTCTTCACTCTACGCCATGCTGGCATCAAATGATAAATGTTAGCTCTATGTGTCCTCTTTTTCATGCAGCCAAAAACTGCCTGACAAATTAATTGCATGGATAATATCCGTATTTATCCGTATTTTCAAGTTCAAGTTTTTTTTTTCACTATTTAGAGAACACAATTACATTAGATTTTCAAAATTACAAAACGAAGTAACATAGAAAGAGTATGACCATTAAGAGTTCGTGCGCAGTGATCAAAGGAGCTAAAGCTTTCGAGTTGATCATTGCCTACGTTTGTTTATAAATACAGAATTCTAGATTAAGCGGAAAAAGTGTGGCCAATGCTTCATTTTTGATTTTCTAAAAGAACGTACGGTTTATAATGTTTCTTTGAATATGTTAATAGAGCTAGAATATTTAACTTCAATGTAAACTGTTTCCCAAATTTTTGATGAAGTAAATTTAAATGTATAAATTACATAATTGGTTCTTGCTTTTGGTCTAATAAAATTTAAATGAGCAGAAAATCTGGTATTGTATGTGTGGCGTTTTGTAGCTGGTATGAGAAATTCAGAAAATACCGATGGGACATTTGTTTTTCCATTCATAATTTTGTAACTAAAAATTGCAATTTTTAGTTTGAACATATTATCAAGTTTTAAAATTCCAAGAATATTAAGGTACGGTATAGCACTTTCTATGTGATGTGCAAACAAATATATGTTTTTAATGCACTTATTTTGTTTAGTGCGGAGTTTCGTCAGTTTGGATGTATAGGTGTTACCCCAGCTCATGAGGCCATAATTTAAATATGGATCTACCAGTACCAGTGTATAATAGAGTTGCTTCGACATGTTTAAATCAAGATAATTTCTGAGTTTATTATTCCAATATTTTTTGCCATTTTACTATTTATATGTTTTATTTGTTGTTCCCACTAAGTATTTTATATAACTTTTTTGTTCAATATTAGCAATATTTAGTTTAGAGGTTTTCTTCTTTGGTGATGTTATTATAATGCAATGTGTTTTTTGTAGATTAACTGATAGTTTGTTAACAGCACAGTAATAGAGGATTAATTTAAACTCTTCATTCATTACTGTTTCTAGATCTGTTATACTATTACACGAATAGAAAACATTAGTATCATCCGCAAAGATTCTAAAAGTAAGTTTTTAGAGCAATTGGGCATATCATTTATGTAAAGCAAGAAAAGTAATGTCCCCAGCGTTGAGCCTTGTGGTACCTCGCATGTCATTTCAAGCATACTAGATTGAGTATGTCCTTCCCCCCCCCCCCCCCCCCCCGATTATTTAGGTAATTAGTGAACCACAACAGTGGATTTCCTCGAATTCCATAATTACCTAATTTGGAGACTAGGATCTGGTGATTAACTGTATCGAAAGCTTTAGAGAAATCGAGAAATAGTCCACATGTTAATTGTTTTTTATCTATAGCCGTTTTAAAATTATCCGTCGTCAAGGATTGCCTGTTCGGTGGAATGTCCTTTCCTAAATTTGAATTGATGATCAAATATGACATTATTTTTTATCTAATAATGATATAAGTTCATCATACACAAGTCTCTCTAGTATTTTACTAAAAGGTGGTAATGTTGATATAGGTCTGTAGTTATATGTATCAGTAGCTATACCACTTTTATAAATTGGAGTAACTCTAGAGATTTTAAGAATATCTAGTTCAACTAGTTTCTGATTGATTTATTATATATATATAAGTAAAGGGAAGTGAAAGTGCTTTACTTGCTATTTTTATTAATTTGTTGGGAATATCTATTGAAGCCTTATGTTCCTTTAAGTCTGAAAATAATTCACAGATATTTGATGAGTGAACAGGAGACAAAGCTTGACACTGGAGAATTGTGAATATAGCTAGTTGGGTTGTCATTGGTATGCTCAATTACACTAGCCAAACGTGGGCCAACATTAATGAAATGATGATTGAATTGGTGTGCCAGAATACGTCTTCTTATTTCTTACAAGTCTTGTTGGGTTTAACTGTCCTTTTGTTTTTCATTTAATTAGTGTTCCAATTAATTTCCAGGTAGCTTAGATTTATTTTACACCTTTCGAAGTTTATATTATAATACTGTATTTTACTCTTAGTTCGTATTTGATTAAGTTATTAGCATACCTCTTATATTGATTTACGTTTTCCATATCATTACAATGAAAGCGGGTTGGATACATTTTCTGTTTAATTTTTATTGACTTTGAAATTACGTTTGTTATCCATGGCTTGGTTAATTGTTTCATTTTACTTTGTGGTGTTGCTTTATATATATATGGAGCATGTTTATGCAATCACTTTCATTGCATTTATTGTATTAACTGTTGTTTCATTAAGGTCTCTACTGTTAATATTATTCCAATATATTGCATTGATATCACTAAGATAAGCCTCTCTATCAAATGTGCTATAGTCTCTATATAACCGTTTTTCTTTACCTCTTTTTATTGAAATATTAATTATGCAGAAAAATGGCAGATGATATATCGAAGAGTGCAATTCCAGAGGAAATCTGCTCGATAGCAGTATTTATGTATATATGATCAATCAATGTTTTAGAGTGATATGTTAAAATTTACATTGATTTAGATGTTTAAGCAACTATTCTAACTGTTCAGTAAACCGCTTTATATTCGCTTGAGGGTGCCTATATATACATACGGCCAATTATTAAATATTTTTTACCATGACCTGGGTCTATTTCGACGCAGCAGGATTCAACAAGATCAGTATTCAATTTTATATCAGAGGTTGGATATGATACTGGAGAACATAATGTCAGAATCACTTTCATTAAACTTATCTGTGTTTCTCATTAATTGATTAAGATCAGTATCGAGATCTAAGTCACGAGACCAGGTACCGAGTACAGCACTGCGTTCTTTATAACTATCAGTTAAACAATAAAATGGCAAATAATCTAATTACACTTACTTGCCATTGATGTGTGTTAATCGTATTAAACTAACTGATGACATAACAGTTCGATATTTGCATTGCAAAGTTCGATCTCTCTATCACAATGATTCTTCGAACTCGTTGAATTCCTCGACTCTAGTAAATCCATAGATTCTTGAGGTATCAGATTCTCGTAGTGGTATATTTCCATTCATCGGGTATTTAAAGCGGTGATCTTTCTTAAATGCATTTGATCCGACCGAATAGTCTCTTGCGATACGCAGTAAGGGATTCGTTGATATGGATTTTATCTGCAGTCATAACACTCTTACCAAATTCCTCGGAAATTAGTGGGATGTCTTTTGTTATTTTACGAGCCAGTTTGCTCTTTCGTTTGTAAAATTCGTCTTTCATGTCTCTATGAACAAATTTGAATATCATTCTGTCATTCGGTCTTTGATGTTCTTTTTAGACGCCAATATGTGAGCTATAGATATGTGGTGCTCTGTTAATTCACTGATTCCCATCAATTGACCCAGTTCCACGGTCAATCTCTTTGGGTTATCTTCTGGAAGTATTAGTATGCCAGTAATTTCAATGCAATCTCTCCTCATGTACTGCTGCATGTCATCTATAAGAGCATGTTCCTTCGCTACATTTTCCATATCATGAAGTATCTTCAACTTCTATAATCTGTGTTTTCGTAGTTTGAAGTAACTGCATAACAGTATCATATTTCGCTGACAGGAACTTCTGTGACTTCTTCTGTGATTTCTTTGCATTTATCTTTCACTTATCTTGTAAAATCGGCACTATTTCTGTTTTAATCTTCTTCTGTACACTAGGAAGTAGTTCATTTCTCAATAATTCCGTAAAAGAATTTAATGATGACCATGCAGGTCAATTTCAGCTTAGCCTATAAGAAACCTTATTATTACACGGGAAGATATCAGTCGATAGTTTCTCCACAGAAACAATTTATTGGGCTTATTGTGGCATAATCTCTAAGATCATGATGGACTACTACCATAAGTGTTAAAAAGGCTTACCTAAACATGTTTCTTGTGAAGGAATCTTGTGCTTGATGGACTTTAATAGTGGTCAAGCCTTCCAGTGTGTTGGCAAAGTGAGATTGAACAGGTGTACGAGCAAGAGACTGTAACCTTGTTACCTCTCGAGAGACGCGGAGGAAACGCCTTCCATACCATATATAAGCTATGATGGGAGGTATTGAGCACAACGCCAACCAGTAGTTTGCAAGGGCAGGGAGTGAAAGTATTACTGTTACGTCAGCGATGAGTGCAGACATACCAACTGCGAAAGGAAACACATCGTCAAGTTGTCCAACATCTGCAGAGAAACGGTTTAGGATTCTTCCTACGGGGTTGGTATCAAAGAAAAGAACTGGAGACCTCACAACAGCGCGTGTCATCTTGTTGTGTAGAGCTGTTGTACATGTTAGTACTGTTTGATATATCAGAAATGGCCGAAGAAACCATAAGATTGTACCAAAAAGTCTTAGACAGATGTAGGTAATGATGCTGCCGCGATCGCCAGGATGCTCCCATGATACATCAGTCCAATTGCTCATCACCAAACCAGGTAAACTATCTACGACTGAGAAAATAAAATTGATAAGTATTACCAAATATATGCTATAACGCTAATGATCGAAAACGGATATTGCAGAACCTCTAGACGGGCAGTACGTAGAGTAATTCGCATGATTGCGAGTGCTATACGGGATTTATGTGCAATAAGCGATATTTTGAAAGTTATGATATTTTCACGAGCCTTTTGGCTAGTGCAATTTTATAACATTCAAAATATCACTCATTATATATATATATTATATATATATCCTTCCACAAGCATCCAGTACGAACTGTCAATTTTCACAATTAAGCTAAATATAAAGTGTAACGGTTTCTGTCATTCACCTTGATGAAGGCCATTGTACAGGGCCGAAATATAGGTGTTTCATTTAATAACAGTATACAGTTTCTGGACTTACGATTAGCTAGGCAGCAATTATTCTGAGTCATTTTTAAAAGCCAATGTTTTTTTCGAAAAAGAGTAAGCAACGCAAAAAAATGAAGTCATTCGTGTAAATTTTGCAAATCATGGTTCATTGGAAGGTTTAATATTAGATCGTTATAGACTAACAGGTTTAGCTAATTTTATTGTAGCTAATTTTACGTTTCTAAGTATAGAAAACGTCACTAAAATTAGTTAAGAATTCAGCGGTGACTCACTGGTACTAATTATAAGAACAATGCCTATATTATAATTAGCTACTTTAAGATAACGATACATTTCTTGTAAAACCATATTGTTATTTTTAGGACTTTGGTACACTTAGCTCTAGTATGTAGGAGTACCTTGTAACTTGGCATGTATTTTTAAGCTTTCGTTCGGTATCTTTTTTAACTGATGAAGGCCGAAGGCCGAAACGTTTTAGTATTTTTTTAATAACAGTCCTAAGTTGCTCTAGTTCGCATTAATATTCAATTTTATAACTACGCGCGCGTACTGTTAGTGTCCATTTAAGGGTTTTGGATGTAGTAACTAAACGAAATTTTCCCAGTACTAAACAGCTTTTAAATGTCGTATTTATTTTTCGAAGCATCATCCGGCAATAATCTCCGCAGTTATGAGCGCATAGATGAGATATTTATCATTATTGTCGCGGTTCGTGACTAATGCGCTGGCTAAAGCTGAGAGCACTAGACGGAAATACATGTAAATAAAGCCGGGTATTCCCACTTTATCATCCGAGAAGGTTCAAATGTTATTTATGAAGTAAACGTTTGTTTCCTAAGGTTTTATTAGTTATGAAAACGTCGACACTGCAAACGGAAGAACTAGCATATTAGCGAAAATATGATAATCATTATCATGATTATGTTACAAAGCCTGTTATAACGATCTGGTATTATTCTCACTGGTCGCCCCGCTCACAATGGCCATTAGGCTTGATTGATTAAGATATGGGATAAGATAACATGACGAGCTTAACCCGGTTCAGGAATGCGGGTTCCCCGTCGTTTTCTAACATTGAATACTAGAAATGTCACAGCGGTGTCCGATATGTGAGAAGGAGCTCTGCTTCAAGAGTTAGATCGTTAAGATTCTTTTAGGTGTGAAATAGGTGTCTGGTATACACCTACAGAAAACGTATGGACATCGGATCCTGTAAAATTTCCGTTTAGTTATTAAAGACTAGGACCTAATTGAACGCTAAAAATAAACCACACTAAACACACCGTGGCCTGCGTGTAGACGTCTACCGCACGCAGGCGAAATACATCATTACATGTATTCTAATGCACGTTTGCGCTAAACAGCACTTCCAAATAACTTGTTTACTGGAATTCGAAAGTAAAAAATTAAGAACACGCCATGACATTTAATTCTAATCAGAACATTTAATGGAACAAAGTTTGCGTTAAAAACTTACAACAGCTTTCGAATTTCGCTAATAAGATTCACGGCATTCTGGTGAATTGAATGCAGCTACGCTGCCAGGACTTCCCGAACTTGAAATCAATCTTATTTTGGTAAACATAAATGCCGGAGTCGCTAGAACTGAAGAAATAAGTTCTATCCCGGCAACGCTCAGGCAGCGAAAAGCTGCCTTTTTAGCTGTAAGCTATCCAACTGTGTCATATTTCTCGCCGCAACCCTTCAGCGAAATCAGAGTTAGCAGTAGCGAAGTGCATTTCGGCTTGAGTCGGTCAATCAGTGGCTTGAACTTGTTCATTTCGTCATGCAGGTCAAGGTTTTCTGGCGTGGCTGTTTTCAGTCCAAACTTTACGGTTGTGATTCTGTTTTGGCGGGAATTATTACCATGTAGATTTACGCCACCTTTTAGCACTAACATGCAGCTAGCTTCGCAAAGTCACCAACTTTTAATCCAGGCTATAAATCCAAATTGTTTGGTCAAAATTGAACTGACTACCCAAGGAAAATCAGAATGATATTACTGGTATTCTACTTCCACTGTAACCCAAGGAAGACAGAATACATTTAAAACTATATTACTGGTATTCTACTTCCAGATTAGATAACAACAGTTCAAAATGAACAGCTGACTATACCCAAGGAAGGCAGAATGCGTTTAAAATTATATTACTGATATTCTACTTCCAGATAACAACAGTTCAAAATGAACTGACTACCCAAGGAAGACAGAATGCATTTAAAACTATATTACTGGTATTCTACTTCCAGATAACAACAGTTCAAAATGAACTGACTACCCAAGGAAGACAGAATGCATTTAAAATTATATTACTGATATTCTACTTCCGATCCAGATAACAACAGTTCAAAATGAACTGACTTACCCAAGGTAGACAGAATGCGTTTAAAATTATATTACTGGTATTCTACTTCCAGATAACAACAGTTCAAAATGAACTGACTACCCAAGGAAGACAGAACATGTTTAAAATTATATTACTGGTATGCTACTTCCAGATAACAACAGTTCAAAATGAACTGACTACCCAAGGAAGACAGAATGCGTTTAAAATTATATTACTGGTTTTCTACTTCCAGATAACAACAGTTCAAAATGAACTGACTACCCAAGGAAGACAGAATGCGATTAAGACATGATATTACTGGTAATCTACTTCCAGATAACAACACATTATTCACTATGAACTGACTACCAAAGGAGCTTACAGAATGAGTTAAGTTATCATTGATATTATTATTGATATTCTATTCGGAGTCAAAAGTAATACGAAAACTTTTCCATTGAAGAATTAGCTTAGAAACTGGCGGGTCTTGAAGACTGCGAATCGTTGGTGGTAGCTCACGATTTCCGGTGTGATTGCCGTCCGCACAGGTTTACATCTCGGCTAATATTCGCGCAAAGGAAGGAATTAAGCGAACCTTCCCAGATTTACGAACAAATACCAACCTGACCAACCACGTAGTACGTGTTAACGTAGAAGTACTTCGTACTGAGTTCTTGCGGCAAGCCGGAGCCGAAGATATTTTAAGTCTTGTTCTGGCCTTTTGCCTGCCACAGCGCTTTTGCCTGCCACAGCGCTTTGAGCAATTTCGTAGCCAGATCAAGGTCGTAGAATTAAAGTAGGTACCATCGGCTTTTACTATCGACTGCTGTCCCAAAGACGACTTGACCTTGCGAAGTTGCCCGCCAAAACTTGAAATTCATGCGCCTATTTCGGCGGTAAATCGAATATTAACTATTATTCTAATTCTCAGTAGGGAACTACACAAGGCGAACGGTGTTCTGCCGATGACAGATCAGTCGATTTATTTTTCACTGCCTGAACACTCTTAAAACCACAAGGTGCGAGTGTTGACGAGATTTGCGGTTTACAAAATGAATTAATCCTGACATCCAGCAGCGCATTCCTGAACCGGGTTAAGCTCGTCATGCGATGACGCATTGGAGTGAGAGCTCCAGGAAGATAGGGAAGGGTGGGAGGGAAAACCACCGCCCCTCCCCACCACCCATCCAGTAACGTGCAAGATAGGTTCCGCCCAACTACTCGCCGTTAGGATGGCGTCTTCTGACCGAGTTCTGCTAACTACATGGACTTAAGATGGGCGTACAATATATAGCCTAGTTAATTAGGATGCTCACGTGGCGTTACATAACACCCCTGGGGTTAAATGACCCTTTTAGCGCGTTTCTCTCATTGAGAATGTGGTATTATTCTCACTGGTCGCCCCGCTCACAATGGCCATTAGGCATGGTTGATTAAGATATGGGATAAGATAAGCCCTCGCCGCAGAGCTTATCCCCATTCTATAATACTAGGAAACCCTAAGGGGGAAGTCTACCCCTTCCGAACCTAACCCAATGTGACACCCAAAACTCACCTCACCCCCAAACCCCCAAAACCCGAGTCTTCCCTCCGAACCTAACCCAATGTGACCCCGTAACTCACCTCTCCCCAAACCCCCAAACCCCCGAACCACCAATACTCATCTCGTACAGACACACTAAACCAAGTTTAATAAATAAATGTCCAAATGTTACATGGGATCAATGTGGGAGAGGACGCGAACTTACATATACCAATACGTGCAAAATCTAAGGAAAAGCCATCTCGAGGCCCTGTAGGGAGTTTTTGGAGGAGTATTCTGCGGCAATAAGCTCTGCCTGAGAGGGTAACCCGGGTTAACACACTAAGAAGCGCACTACGTCAAGCGAGGAGCACGACCGGAGATTCTTCGGGGTAGGCAGATGCATAAGGAAGCTAGACAATTCCGCCTGAATGCTGCGTTTTTGCTTCTCGTAAGGTTTCCCATATTTCGTGGATTGTAGCTCGTTTATCCTTATGTCTAACGGTTGTCAAGAGATCTAGAAGCGAGTCCGCCGAGTGTCTCTGAGATCCGCAATTTTGGCAGAAATGGAAGCAATCATCGTTAGCATAACCACACTCCTTGCACGCTGCTGCTGGTCTACAAACCCGGGAAACCCCGATCTAGAGACAAAGAAGCCGTTGTAGAATTAAGTGTCCAATGCATGGAGTCGGAATACCCACAAATCCCACGGTATTGGTAGGGAACGCATGCCTTGATGTGTAGGAAACAGCACTATATCGAACTCTCCTTTAGAAGCCAGTTTTACAGCTTCAGACGAGCGAGAGGAGAGGAGAGGCCACCAATAGCGCTTTGGAGAGATATCTGGAACAACCATCGTGCACATACACGCTTGGCCAAGGAGGAACTTAAATAGGGGTCCAATCAGTATGATCGGAGGGAAAACGAACGGATTATCCTCTTTGGAAATGGTCTGGCAAAATACATGTACCCCTGCTGACTGGGGAGTATTCCAGGGGGTGAAGTGCCTTAAAGGGGAGCCGTCGGGGTGTCGTTGAACATTGGAGTCGAGAGATGTCAAATCAAGGGAATGAGGTCCAAAAATACATTGGATCCTGGACCATACCTGGGGCGCCAACATACTATCAGCAGGACTGAGAACCCGGGAAGGAGCATCTGCAATGTTATCCCTGGAGGCGACGTAGATAAGGCGCAGGTTGATATTGGCCTCGAGGGTGAACTGAAAGATGCGTTTTATAACGTCCACAAGGTCCTTGCTCGGTCCGCCCTGATTATTCCACGCCTGTACCACAGGTTCCGAGTCCACATGTCAGTCAACCCTAGAATTCCGTAGGGTATGAGACGCGGCTTGCAAGGCGTAGAGCACAGCAAAGGCCTTGCGAATAACAATGGGTCGCTTACTATCCTCAAACGACCAGTAGTCTCGAATAGTGAAAGGTGGACTATTCGGACACGATACCACTGCTCCCCAACCGGTGTTCGAAGCGTCGGAGGAAATAGACAACATAAAATGCCCTTCCCTGTGCCACGGTAGGCAGCCTTCCCAAGTATCTAAAAATCTCCAGTATGCGATCTCAGTTCTCGGATCGCCGGAGATACGAAGGTTGAACTTTCTTCGGCAAGCCTGTGATATGGCCCTGTTTGCTTCTCTACAGTATAGTCTAGCCGCAGGAACTGCCATACTGAAGGAGTTCGCCTTGCCACAAAATGTTTGTAAGATTTTAAGTGAAATGGATTCATGTTCAAGGATGGAATCCCTAAGTGCTGCGAAGCGAGCTCTCTTTTCTATAGGAAGAATAAATGCCAATCGTTGGGAGTCAACCAAGAAGCCAAGGTACTGTACTACATTACATGGGGTGAGGAATGACTTGGACAGGGCGATAGAATAACCCAAGTTTACTAGGGTATGGCACGCGATATACGCGGCTGCCTCTGCAAGCTGGAAACCAGACTATTTTGCGACCCGTTGGCTCTTAGACGACGAGGCAAGTTGCCCAATATGTCTGTCGTCAATGTATTGAGAACAAGGAACGCACAAGGACCTGATGTAACTAGTTGCCGCTAAACCAGTCGTGTGGTAAATGTAGGCACTGCCTTTCCAACCAAAAGGTAAAGTGGTATAGCAGACAAACTAGCCGTTCCACTCAAGACCAAATATTCGGAGCTCTCTCTTGTAAGACGGATATGGTTATAGCCATTCTTGTCGTCCATAACAGTTTGAAAATGAGCAGCCCACGGATCTTGGTAAATCGGAAGGGTAGTCTAGCGTAACAGGCAGACCTGTGACCCACAGGTTCAGAAACCTTTCATCGTGGCACATCCGGGGCTTAGTAGGCTAGATGACAATAGGCATTACCAAATATGGGGGTGAAACCTGACCAACTTTTCCCCAAACACAAAGAGAACCAATTCCTGACACGCTCTATAATGGTGTCGGATAGGAGGTAAAGCCGGACGGTTAGGGAACAACACCGTAGGAGGGAAGGACGAATCATAGGTTTTCCCTAAGAAAGTTCCTATGAAGGGACGAATGAAATCCAACACATGTACACCCTGAGCGATATAACAAAAATATATCATCTTTCTTGTGGAAATGCTCTAACACGACCTTCCATGAGTCAACATGATTATGAAGCCCTCCGGCAACGAAGGTAGTAGGGCCTCTAAACTGCAATATGGTGGGGGACCCCATATCTATTGTTGGAACACGAGAACTGGGTCAGGGAGAGGTCCATATGGGGGACGGGAGGCGCCAGTGATATCGCACCAAGATACCGAAGAGGGGAGGATGTCAGAGAACTCCCCGGAAGACGTGTACCCCTGAACTTTTTCCTTTTTAAAAGGAGGCTAGGGAAAGAGAAAAAAAAACAATGAAAAGGGTAATGGGATGGCCAATAACTCGCCAACAAAAGAAATGTAAATAAGGGGACAAAGGACGGAAACAAGAACCAAGGTATCCAAGATATGTTAATTTTATTGCATCCAAGGAATCATGCAATACACAACAAATAAACAGATAACATAATAGCCTCGAAGAGAGATGCTATAAACGCCTAGTTGTGAGATACTGTCTAGCACCGCGACCAGTCCAGGGTAGCGATACGGATGTTCTATGAGCGAGTCTAACAACCGGAAGCAACGGCCATGCACTGAAAATTCTATCGTCTCCCACGTCTACCCGAAGGTTGGACTCTGCATGTCCTCTGGGTGTGCCCGACCTGACCACAATGAAAACACCGGCCACGAAATGACCTACCGGCGGTGTATGTAATAGGACGGGAAGGAATGGAGTAAGGGGAAGCCCTGGGCTTGAGTCGTGGCTGCTGCTTCATAACCTGGGCAATGGGCGATGGACAATGGACCTCACACCTCACTCCTTATCCCCTAGAAGCCTCGTAAGGATGACAGGCAGGTCAGGGGACTCCATAAGTGGGCGGCACTGCCTAAGGATGGCCTGGTAGCGTTTTAAATTGACATCCCCTGCACGCATCGCTTCATCGCATATATTTTCTAACGCGGCTAAGGATGCATGGGCATCAAAAATCTTTTGTGGGCGGGATGCCAAGTCATTTTGCAGCTCGTGCACCAGCCGAGCGGGCTGAAACAGGAATAGAAACGAACAAGCAAACTCACGCAAATCACGGTACAATAGGGCAAAAATCCAGTAAGGCCTGGGAAACGACAGGCGGGCCGGTTAATCCCCCAATGCACACAATCTAGATACTGGGAAACGGAGAAACTGATAGTGCAAACATGAAATGTAACAGGGGGCTAAAGCGCAACCCGCCAGCTCTGTCGATCCCCAAGCAACCTCGATGAGGCATAAAGGCATAAGACACCCGTACTTGAGGGACGGCAATGCTGACGAAGTGGCGAGTAAGAAAAAAGCGGAAAACTAATATATAGGACTATAATACGCTATAGGATAGGGCCCCAAACTGCCCAAATAGAGCCGGAGACGGTATGGCCCTAGAGCTAAACAAGACACGGCCAACACTCAGGTATGAAAATAACTGAGTAGAAAGTGTTGCCTTGATGACAACACAGCAAATGGCTAGATCTTTTCCAATAAAGACGTAACATCGTAGGTCCCACGGAGGCAGGCCTAGAAATGGACCTAGAGTCCTATTGCCATAACCTCCTGCGCTCTTGAGGCCAAATATCACAAACTAACAAACGTGGAAATAAATTATAGCCATTCAAACCAATCAACGGATAGGTACAACAAACCAAACATGGAAACAATTACGACTGAACAACAGGTCAGTCCAACACGTGATCATAAAATTATAACGCTTTTGACCGAACAACGGGTTGGTAAAACACATCGAAAGTGAAAAACAAAACGTTTGAACAACAGGTCAGTCCACATATAATACGATAATACGAAAATTACCAATTTTGACTGAACAACGGGTCAGTTCAACACGTGATAAAATTACAAACAACATTTTGATCGAACACCTGGTTGGTACCACAAATTCGACTGAAAAACAGGTCAGCCCGATACGTGTTAAGAAATTAGAATAATTTTGGAAAATATGACGACTGAACAACGGGTCAGTCCAACACGCGATAAAGCCAAAAGGTAAATGAAGAAACAAAAGGTAGGAATGCTACAAGATAGCAATAAACACCACTATAAACTAACAAGCTGGCCGCGAAATAACAAATCTACATGAACGCAAATAACTGAACGCTGAAGGCGAAAACGTCCTAAAAGGTACCCGAGGAAAAGGTAAAACCGAGTGAAAGATAATTCCCAACAACGAGGGAACTAGAAAAAACTCGTCGCTAAAACACAAATAGAGAACACTGAGAAAACAAACCGAAGATAGAAGCTATGTATATTACCTCGCGCGGCTCCGCGTTAACTTGGTCGAGAGCTGGCGGATCGGCTTGTGCCCGAAGAACAGGAGGAACTTGGGGAGCAGGAATTGCAGGATCCAAATTTCTAATAGCCTGAGCATAAACGGGATGGAGATTATGGTCAGCCATGCTGCTCGCCGGAAGGATGGCGTCTTCTGACCGAGTTCTGCTAACTACATGGACTTAAGATGGGCGTACAATATATAGCCTAGTTAATTAGGATGCTCACGTGGCGTTACATAACACCCCTCGGGTTAAATGACCATTTTAGCGCGTTTCTCTCAGTGAGAATGTAATATCAAACCTTCCAATGAATCATGATTTTCAAAAATTCACAAGTGACTTCATTTTTCGCATTGATTACTATTTTTGGACAAATATTGCCATTGGTTAAAAAAAATGATTTAGAAATCATTGCTTCCTAAGTCTAGAAATTCGCGCGTGCCTTTAATTTATATTTCAGTAGCTCCTTTGTATGTTATTGTTTGTTGAACACGGCCCGATATTGTAGGTAAAGGTTGGAAGGCTTTTCGTAAGAAGGCCTTGAAATTGTCTGCACCTTAGATATTGAGGCTAATAGAAAAATATATTTTTATTTACTTTGTCTAGTACTCTGGGCTTGACGTTCCAAATAGCCAGCGCGCTATTCACAAACCACGACAATAATCTACGCGCTCATAACTGCGGGGATTATTGCCGGATGACGCTTTTGAAAATAAATACGACACTTAAAAGCTGTTTATAACTGGGAACATTTCGTTTAGTTACTTCATCCAAAACCCTTAGATGTACATTAACAGTACGTATACGTAGCCATTGTCGCATCGGTCTCTGTGCGGGACAGTTTCCAAATCATCCGCGCGCGTTTCCAAATCATCATAGCGAAGACTTGTGTAGTTGATTTAAAGTCAAAGAATTCATCTATAATACAACACTTTTACTCGGGACAGGGAGGAAAGGTTAAAGTAACCTGAGTATTTAAATGCACTCTATATATGTACTGTTAGGTCGAATATTTGTTGAACAGAACATATCTGGTCGTCGGAAAGAGAACGGGAAATGATCATGCCGAAGTTTCAGGTTCGAAGTGTGAATTCAGAGCTGTATGTGAAGCTGTTATAATTAAGAGATCTTCTAATGACCTAAAATATCGAGATAAACAATGTAGAGGAGACATGATTACACCTGATCTGTGGGTTCAGGGCCAATATCACTTCATTTGAAACTTTGACATTCTACATTTTTGGTCAGTTACTCTAAACCACATGCAACCAGAGCGATGAAAAAAATCAGCTCGATATCAGCGCAGTTATTCCATTCTCTGTCTTACCTCTGCGAAACCTGAACAGATCCTACACGTCTGTCATAATGACTTACGCTTCACGTGTGTCACAAAGACTTACGCTTCACGTGTGTCACAATGACTTACACTGACGTGCTATAATTTGACCGTCTCCCGGTTAGCTCAGTGGTTAAGCGCCGGTCTGTTGTGCGGGAGGTCGCTGGTTCAAACTCCGGCCGGACCAACACTCAGGGTCTTAAAATAACCGGCTGAGTAGAAGGTGCTGCCTTTGTGAAACAATTTCGTTCACGAGCTGCAAATGGTTAAACCTTCACGTCTTCTCGGATAGGGAAGTTAAATCATAGGCCCATCAGTGGCTGAAGAGCCACCTCGTGGAAATGCCACTGATTAATCCGTTATTATTATTATTATTGTTATTATTATAGCTTAAAATTACAATTCACGTGTGTCACAATGACTTACACTTCGTGCTATAATAGCTTAGGCTTCACGTCTGCCATAATGACTTACGTGTGTCAGAATGACTTACAATTCACGTGTGTCAGAATGATTTACACTGACGTGCTATAATCAATAATGATCCTTAGGTTGAAAGCGTAGTTGAGAAGTTATGGGCTTTCCCATCCCGAACCCGAAAGAGAAAAAGCCTGGGAAAACTCATGGTACCACAAAAACCAATAAGTCGGCTGCGTTGCCAGCGTGGTCGTCCTGATGGTGTAGTGGTTAACACATCGGACTAGTATACCGAGGCCGTGGGTTCGAATCCCATTCAGGGCATATTTTCCTCTTTCACCTTTATTCTGATTGTTAATATTAGGGATGGGTTTCTTCTCTCTATATACTTAATATATATATATACAGTCGCTGCCAAAAAGGTTGTCCAGCAGAACATAATATAATATGGATATTAAAGTATTTTATAATATAGATACGATAGTACGCGCGCTCTGATTGGCTAAGAAGCCATGTTTTATCAGAGTATGTAACATGGTTAGCCGTGTTATATAGTTTTCAACTGGCGGTTTCCTTTCATCGCGCGCGTAAATCTATATTATAAAACAGATAAAGAAGCCTTAAATCCATGTTTTATACTATCATAAAACACTCTGGGCCTCGCGCACGATGTTGGTGATCACCTTTTCACATTTTACAGTCTAACGCTAGGTTTAATGTCATAATTTCACTATGCTTTAATGTTGAAGCTTGATTTTTCACAGGAAGATAATGTAGTTCGTGTGCACCAAGAGGAGTGAAAATCGTTTTCTGAAGTTTCGAAACGATTTTTTAAATCACTTTTTTTCTGAAGCATACCACTTAATTTTAGCTGTTTTTGACCTATTTTTTATCCCGAAGGAAAAACTTAGAAGTCACTCACCTTCGAAACGAGCCCCAACATCCGGCAAAAGGTTATACATTTGTGATGCACATTAACTATAGTTTCATTTGCACTTCGTGTTTTTTGTGGTTTGTTGATGGTTTTACATACACAATCCATTTTATAGCGTTAGACTGCCATTTTAAATGCACAAAATTGCCAGATTCGCGTATCGTGCCCTCGGGGCTCGATGTTCGGATCGAGCATAGAGGCACGATTATCGAGCCTTCAAAGTTCTAGATCGAGCATTTTACGTTAGGCTCGATGAGGGCACCATTAGGGCTCTATAAAGGCACGATAATATTCAGGCAAAGGCTCGATGAAGGCACGATCCAAAGCTCGATGAAGGCACGATGCCAGGCTCATAACATTTTGCATAATCATGTCACTACATACCCTGGGTTCCAGAGGTTAAATGTTTTGCCTTTTGTTGGTAAAATCGGTGAGCGCCTTCCGTGCGCTCACCGAATTTACCGACAAAAGGCAAAACATTTAACCTCTGGAATCCAGGGTAGTCACTACACTGAGTTCATTGCACATACCAACTCGGCTCAAATTAATTTAAGCTATGATTTTCAGGCGAGACTACAAGAATGGCTTTTCTAAAGTGAGAGAAATACCAAAAAACACCCAAAATGCATAATAGAACTCAAGTTGAAGCAGTCAGGTTTTAAACTGCGAGCCAATTATACTATTAAAAACTGTAAGCTTTGAGTATATAGTTTCGAAGAAAGAAATGTTGCTCACTACAGATTGACCATACGTACATGCATGTACATCTATCAGCCAAGGAATTAGTTCCTATTTTCATTTCTTTCTTATGTACAAATATATAGTTTCTTCATTTTGGATGCACCATTTGACAAGTATACTTGATAATTTTTTGATGAAGTAAAATATGGCAAAGATTCGAGTGGTGCAATGTATTGTTTTTAAGAGAGTTCACTCTGTGTAACCGAAATCAGTTTCTAGAATAATCGTTTTTTTCAACTGATCCACTTAATCTTTACAATCCTATATCAGGACATTGAAATGGTATACTAAATTATCTCTTTATTATATGGCAGCTTCGTGGGCAGGCAAGACTCCAAGGGGACTCTGAATGCTGCAATCTAAATGGTTGCTCAGCGGGCAAAATTTTTCATCTTGACCGCTCAAGATTTTCCTAATTCCTTCACAACCATTCGTAAACAAATGGCGATAAAACCCATACATTTTGAAAGAAAAAACGAAACTAAACAACTTGTCACATGAAGGCAAATACTAATTTAAAGTATATTTCTAATTTCCGGTTTTCGGCTAAAATTCAACTTTATAGAGCAAACTAAAGAAGCTTTCCGACTCTCGCAAGTTCGATGAAAATGACTGCAGCAAAACCGAATGAATTGAGTGTTAGAAGCTGGATTAGTGGATAAATAACTTTTTATATGTAGCTGTCAAATTAAATACACAAAAGCTGAAATTGCTGTACATGCAGACTTCCAAAAACACAATGAAAAGTTCAGCTACCTCAACGCTTCTAAAATCGCAGTACAAACAAATTATTCCGGCAACACGCGTAAACTAACTTATAATTAGCACACAGTTTCATCAAAGAAATCAGATTGTTTTATTACATATGGGTTGAGAAATTCAGCATTCACATTTGGTAACTGGCGTATAACACGAGAGTGTTTACTAGTTAGTACTTACAAGTTTGTTCGTATTCTTCTACAGCTCATTTTGTCAAGTTTTTCAGCTTATCGTATCGCCACTCAACTCAAGTGATTTAATTCAACGTGCCTGTTTTCAACTTTCAAATCTTCCACAAATATGCACATGTTTGTCTCCAGATAATGCCATTCGGGTTCTTGGTAAAGTTGTCATTGAAACTCAGTGCATCTGAAGTGAAGTACAGGTCAGTTTTCATCCATAAAAAGTATTTTTGATGAGTCGAAAAAAACAACTGTTGTGAACACCACGAGTTCAACTTCAAGTAAAACTCGTCGGGTCTCGGTCTAATTTTGCTTAATTTCTATTCGCTGTTCAGTTTACCGCGAAGTGGGTTCCTGGCCGGCGCGTCAAAAAGTGTGTTTTTAGCACTATTTTCGCCATATAATAAAAACCTTATTAACCAAGCTTTTCCAAATTCGATAAAACCCAGACATTTTGAAAGAAACTAAACAACTTGCAGCAAAAACGAATGAATTGATGCCAGGCTCGATGTAGGCACGATCCAAAGCTCGATGCAGGTATACGATGCCAGGCTCGATGAAGGCACGATCCAAAATCATTCAAGGCTCGATCTAGGCTCCATGAAGGCACGATAGATGCACGATGAAAGGAATGCAGGCTCGATATTCGAGCATCGTGCATCAGCCATCGTGCATCGAGCGTTCCAGGAAGGCTCGATGCACGATGTATAACGCACGATGTACGTTGTGATGTTTTTGTTACGCGAGTGATCACCAACACCGTGCGCGAGGCCTCTGGTCATTTGAGAACACTCTAGAAATGTTGAAAGCACGCGCCTTCGGCTTGTGCTTTAACATTTCTCTCATGTTCTCAAATGCCCATCGTGTTTTATGATAGTATAAAACATGGCTAAGGCTTCTTTATTTGTTAAATATTATGTTCTGCTGGACAACCTTTTTGGCATCGACCTTTTTGGCATCGACTAGTCTTGGTCTAGAAAATAGCCCAAAACAATGGATATTATAGTATTATATTATGTTCTGCTGGACAACCTTTTTGGCATTGACTGTATATATATATATATACAGTCAATGTATATATATTTCGAACCCGAAAGAGAAAATGCCTGGGAAAACTCACGGTCCACAAAATCCCAAAGTCGGCTGCGTTTCCAGCGTGGTCGTCCTGGTGGTGTAGTGGTTAACGCATCGGACTAGTGTACCGAGGCCGTGGGTTCGAATCCCACTCAGGGCTTATATATTTTCTCTTTCACCTAAATTCTGATTATATATATATATATATACTAAGGATTCGGAGTATTTAAATTCTTGGTTGATTCATATTTCGCTCTACAATACTGTTTCGTGGGGACCAAAGTCCTCACTCGTCAGGAGTTACTTCGTGAATGAATATTTATTTACAGTTGAGCGTCCACTGAGCTTTCCACGAAAACTACGAAAACTACGAACAAACGAAGAAACAGACCAAGAAATAACATCCTGTGGTATAATCCCCCGTTCAGCAAGAATGTATACACTAATAGTAATGTAGGTAAGAAATTCCTTAGCCTTGTTGATAAATGTTTCCCAATAGGCAATAACCTCAGGAAAATCTTCAACAGAAATACCATTAAAATTAGTTACAGCTGCATGAGCAACATTAAACAAATTATCGACGCCCACAATAAGAGACAACTAAAGGACTTTAACAACGATAGCAAACCTGAGGATGAAGAAAGTAAGAAGACCTGTAACTGCCGTAACAAGAACGAATGCCCCCTTAGCGGAAACTGCCTGCAGTCTGCTGTAGTGTACCAAGCGTGTGTAAAACGTAAAGATAAGAACACATGTGAATCATACGTGGGCCTCACTGACAACGAGTTCAAGACTAGATACAGAAACCATACTGCATCATTCCGGCACTCAACCAAGAGAAACTCAACAGAACTTAGCAAATATATTTGGACTCTTAAGGACATTAATGTAGATTACGAAATTTCATGGCTAATTATTTCGCAAGCAAAACCTTACAGTAGTGCAAGCAAACGATGTAATTTATGCCTTAGGGAGAAGTATGTTATTATTTGTCAACCATTCCGATGCACACTTAACAAGAGGAACGAACTTATATCATCATGTAGGCATAGGAACAAATCATTGTTACGATACAATTAGTCCCAGTTGAGCGCGCACATGAGATGCACGTCAGCGGAACGCCATTTGAACCTACACCCGCTTGCGTGGAAAGCTCAGTGCACGCTCAACTGTAAATAAATATTCATTCACGAAGTAACTCCTGACGAGTGAGGACTTTGGTCCCCACGAAACAGTATTGTAGAGCGAAATATGAATCAACCAAGAATTTAAATACTCCGAATCCTTAGTATTATTGCTCTACAGCATTGTATCGAGCACTGTTTGATAGAATTAATCGAAACATTTATTTATCTATATGGATGCTTGAGTCTATACTGTCGGTATAGTGCTCAATGCATTAAATGCAGAGCGTAATAGATTGTGGGTTGTAGATAGATTAAAGGCAAGACATCACTTTAGCTGTTCTCCGAGTTTCACGCTTACGCGATCATCAGACAGACTTTAATGAATAATAAACCTTACTTTAACCTACATATATATACAAGCGGTGCTATTGTTCTAGTTATCTATTGTTGTATAAATCGGTCTATAGTTCTGCGGGACTATTGTTGTTATTCGGTGCTATTTATCTAGTTATCTATTGAAATTTGTTTTGTTCTACGGGCTTATTGTTGTTATGTTATTCGGCTTTTGGTGTTCATTAAGTAATACTTGTTCTCGTGGCGGCATTTTGAAATTAGTTCCGATCTTTTGTTGAGGTGGCTGGCTTTGTCGGCTTTAATGATGTGAAGTTTTTCCGCTAGACAGAGATTGCATCTTTTGGAAATGTTGTTGTATGGGCTTGCTAGGTGATGATTGACCAGTTGATTGCGTAGTTTTTCTTGTTGTCCTTGAGTTTCCAGATGTGTTTTGAGAGCTCAGTGCTGTTGGCGTATTTTCTGTTTCGGAATGATAGCTTGTGTTGCGTTTGTCGTTGCTTGAATGTACCCTCTGTCAGTCCGATCCAATGCAGTTATTTCCTGTTTTGTCTTCATCTGTAGTTACGCGTGCATTGCAGACTAGGCTGGTTGAAAGGCAGTTGTTGTCGAGTGGGCATTGTTCTTTTTTTCTGTAGTTGCATCCGCTCTGGAGGGAGGTCAGATGTTGTTGCTGGTTATTTTCTTGTTGTGCTTGTTAATTATGGTTGCTATGTTTTCCGTGCAGCTGTAACGGACTTTTACGTTGTTCTTGTTGAAGATACAGTGGAACTTGTGTTTTTGAGGGAAGTGTTTCTGGATAAGGTTTAGGAAAGTTTTGCCGACATTGGTTTGGACGTTCTTGCTGTATGGAGGGTTAAACCAGATCGGAACTAATTTCAAAATGCCGCCACTAGAACAAGTATTACTTAATGAACACCAAAAGCCGAATAACATCACAACAATAAGCCCGTAGAACAAAACAAATTTCAATAGATAACTAGATAAATAGCACCGAATAACAACAATAGGCCCGCAGAACTATAGACCGATTTATACAACAACAGATAACTAGAACAATAGAGCCGCTTGTATATATATGTAGGTTAAAGTAAGGTTTATTCTTCATTAAAGTCTGTCTGATGATCGCGTAAGCGTGAAACTCGGAGTAACAGCTAAAGTGATGTCTTGCCTTTAATCTATCTACAACCCACAATCGAAATATATATATAAATTGAATATAGAAAAAGGCGGTAAAAACTAACGATGAACTTCCTCATGTAGAAGGATCCCTCTGGATTCACAGCTAGTTGTAGTTATATATTATACAAAGAATTTACTGGAGTACAACTGGCAACTTCTCACAGTTCCATATATTTAAAAAGTTTCGGCTTTCAGCCTTCATCAGTTAAAAAGTAAAAAATAAATAAATTTACATTCAGGTTTAGTGCTATATATATACAGAAAGCTAATACAATAGTGTTTTTAAAAGAAAAATTGTTGAATAAAATAAATTACCGTTCCTCAAATGAATACAATGGGATTAAAATTCAATGTGAGCAGCCGTACTCTAAACAGTTATGTAATATCGCAAAGGTTATGTAATACTGCTGAATATTTTCCAAAGTTAGTTACTGTGTGTTCTACGTATACTAAAGCGCTAATTACTAATTGAGTAATTTGTAATATTTCTAAAGGTAGTGTAAAACTATTTAAGTATGAATAAACGGCGGGAATACAAATCCAAGAATAGAATCATTATAAATAGTTTTACACTACCTTTTACGGCTGTTCACATTGAATTTTAATCCCATTGTATTCATTTGAGGAACGGTAATTTCTTTTATTCAACATTTTTTCTTTTAAAAACACTATTGTATTAGCTTTCTGTATATATATAGCGCTAAACCTGAATGTAAATTTATTAAATTATTTACTTTTTAACTGATGAAGGCTGAAAGCCGAAACGTTTTTAAATATATGGAACTGTGAGAAGTTGCCAGTTGTACTCCAGTAAATTCTTTGTATATATATAATCAGAATAAAGGTGAAAGAGAAAATATGTGCCCGGAGTGGGATAACCGTGGATACTCTCGGCATTTTCTCTTTCTGGGTCGAGATGGGTCGATGGTTTGCCAGCGTGCTTGGTCCTGATGGTGTAGTGGTAACACAGCGGACTAGTATGTCAAGGCCGTGGGTTCAAATCCCACTCAGGGCACATATTTTCTCTTTCACCTTTATTCTGATTATTTATATATAGAGATGGGTTTCTTCATTATACTGTTTATATATATAACTTAAGTGACAAAAGCATTCAGTGCTATTGAACGGGTGACTGAATACACGTGAGGAATTTGAAAACGCACTGTACGATTTTTACACATAATTAGAAAGCTCTGAGGAATAAAGGTAGGAGTGATGTTGAATTAAGTTTCAACCAGGCTACGTTCCCAAAACTTATTCATGAAACGAAATGAAATTTCATATAGATCAAAGTTAGGTATCTCGAATATACTAAAGTAGGAACAATTTGTTTTGGTAACTTCCTCCAAAACCCTCAGATGTACGCTAAACGTAGCCATTATTACGTCGGTCTAGTATTCGGGTCAACGGGTTAGAGTAGTCGAGTGACGAGTAATCCTTCCCACAATGCACCCGATATAGTTGGATTTGACAGAATTTTTGCAATTTTTGCAATACACTCGTTTTCAAAAACATTGCTTTTGATTTATATATATATATACCTTTTGTTCTCCATTGTTTTAGCTGTCAAATTTGACAAGAATACAAAAGGTATATATAAATTTGCAGTGCAATGTTTTTGAAAACGGATCGAGGTTAATAGAAATGGCAAAGACAGTGAACTCATAACTGTAAAAAACATTGTACAGTTATGAGTTCACTGTCTTTGCCATTTCTATTAATATTATGGAATTACGGTCTGTGAATCCTTGGATCCTCGTAGCTGGACTATCCGTTGGCTTAATGTTTATTTTTATATACAGTCAATTGCAGAAATGTTTATTTTTTTAACCTTTTTAACTGATGAAGGCCAAAGGCCGAAACGTTTTAGTATTTTTTTAATAACAGTCCTGAGTTGCTTCTATTCAATTTTATAACAATTACTGTGGACAAGAACTTGGAATCAATTTTATTGATCCTCTTGGCTGGACTAGCTGTTGGCCTGAAGACATTTGGACATTATATACATATATATATAGTCGTTGCTGTTAAGGTTGTCCTAGACATATGCACATATGGATTTATAGCCTATGTTCAGTTCGCACCTTTTACATAAAGAACGGTAATCAACCGTGACCGCGCCCTTTGTATTTGGTAACAAAGAGCCACGGTGGTCTAATGGTTAACGCTCTTGCTTACCAGTTAGAAGCCCGAGTATCGGCCGCGTCTTTTTTTTCACTGCGAAGATTTTTTTTCACTTCTTTTTCCCCCTTTTTTCCTGACTGCATTCCCTTAAAAGCTTTTATTTCAAACGTGACTACAAGAACGCAGTTCTTTTTAACTTTTGAAATGCCTAGGACACCTATCATCCACATATACTTTATTAAGGGATGTTCGAACATTTAGTTTGCAAAAGCTTCGACTGCCGCAGGGAATGTAGTATTTTGATCATCAACATCGTCCATGGCGTAGCTTCAAAAGTTTGTGATCGTTTGTCAAAAACTCGTAAATCTTACGCCGAGTACACGGCTTTAATTCCATGTGAGTTCTCTTTCTTCACATAGAAAATAGCTTCGTGAACTTATGCAAGCATTACTATGGGTTTCAAAGAGAATTCTGGACAATTTCTGGACTGCCGGATATTCGCGGCCGATGTTTTCGAAATCTCGAAAAATATTAGGTCGCTCGCTCAGTGTGCCTAAGTTCACAAAATCAGTACGAATGAAATTCATAACACTTGCTAAAATCGCTTCCTACTTCTAAACAAAGATCGATATAATACTTTGAATCAGTGGGTATCTAGTATTTTCAAAACTGTTTCTGGTATATACATGCAAGCCCTGCACAGTGTAAGAAAAAAATTACGCTTATTCAAACCCACAACCATCAACAGAATCGCTACACCGTTCTAAACGAAAATAGCGTAACTTGGGCGTACTCAGTCAGTGCTGGTATAACGATCTACTTCGAAAGAGTAGTATATCAAATGCCGGTTCTGGCGCACATTCCTGAAATTCCTCAAATTCCTAAGACCAATTAGTAAAATTGTTGCATTATTTTTTTTTTCATCTAATGGACTATCCTCACTTCGTTCGGCCCTCACTTCGTTCGGGGTCCATTAGATGAAAAAAACAACGAAAATACAACGATTTTACCAATTGGTCGTAGGAATTTGAGGAATTTCAGGAATGTGCGCCAAAACACGGCATTTCGTGTTCTACTATAGTTCATTTATTGTATTTATACATTATATTAATAAACATATTTTTCCGGATTAAAGCAGTTTTGTTGTACTTTTTTTCGTTGAATTTTTTACATTTCAACACCCTATTAGAGGAACGATATTATACAGTATATCTGTCCTATTACGTTTATTACATTTATTACATTTTAACATCTATTAGAGGAGTCATTAGTTTACAGTATATCCATCCATGGTACTGCATATATTAACATTTATTCGAACACTTGGTTTATAGTGAATTTATTGTATTCTAACACCCTATTAGAGGAGTGTTGTTATAAGGTATTATATCATGGCTGAGCATATACTAACATTTATCCGAGTACGTCCTTTAAAGAATTATTTACGAGGATGGAGGATGGATGTTCCCGATGATAATCCTCTAGGAGCGGATCCAGCTGTTTTACTTTCTAGTGTACGTAAACAAACTACCGAAAAGTTTAAGGAAGAGCTCCAAGACCATAATACCTTTAAGGCCCAATTAGCTTTAAACATAACTTTCGTACTTGATAAACCTGATGGTTACGTATACGAGACAGCTACCTTTTATAGCACACAATCTGTTTTGATCAATGATGCTGGTATCCGTGGGGTAATAGTAGAAGCACATGCTCAGATATACAACCAAATTGAGAAGTGGATCAGTCGTGGATCAAATTGGGTCATAGATAGAATCAATATTCTATGGTTAAACGCCGCTAAATATCAACCACTACGTGGAGGTTCATATTTACCACTACCTGAAGAAATAGCGAATAAAAAAGCTGTGATCAATGTAAACAACAAAGACGATCACTGTGCACTTTGGTCGATATGCGCAGCAATGTTTCCAGTTAAAAAAGATCCTCAAAGGACATCAAAGTATCAAATAGATATGGTGAAATCCAATGAGGTGGACTCACCAACACCAATCTCACAAATACCACTTCTAGAGAAGCAAAACAACATTTCTATTAATGTATATGGATGGGACCCAAAGGAAAAGTGCTTAATCATATATCATATCTCAAAGAAGACTTTTTCGAAGTACATACATCTACTACTAATAGAAGACCCAAAGAGCGGTAAACAACACTATTGCTGGATAAAGGACTTCAACAAACTACTATTCGATCAAACAAAACATGATCATAAGCAGCACTTCTGTGAACGATGTCTACATGGATATTCCAATGAAGCTCTTCTTACAAAACACATTCCAGAGTGTAATGGTATCAATGACAGGGCCATACGCATTGAAATGCCTACCAATAAGAACGACAAAGTTTCGTTTCAGAATATACACAAACAGCTTAAAGTACCGTACATTATCTATGCAGATCTCGAGGCATTGACCACTAAGATCGAAGGACCTGCTCAAGATCCAAAGAAGAGCAACACACTTAAAATAGAAGAACACATTCCTTGTGGATTTTGCTATATAGTCGTACGTTCTGATGGTCATAGCGAACTACCAGTACTATATAGAGGCAGGGATACTATCGAACGTTTTCTACGATGTATACAAGAGGAAGAGGTGAAGATGAAAGCCCAAAAGGCTAAACCACTACGCATGTCATGGAAAAACTATGAGGCTTACAATAACGCAACGATTTGTCATATCTGTCAGAAGCCCTTGGTTGGTAAAGATAGAGTACGTGATCATTGCCACATCACAGGCGAGTTTCGAGGTGCCGCACACAATACCTGTAATCTAAAATTACGTGTTTTTCCTACCATCCCAGTCGTATTCCATAATCTTCGTGGATATGATGCTCACCTAATAATGCAATCCATATCCATAACATTAGGTAAGATATCTTGTATTCCAAACAATATGGAGAAATACATTTCATTCTCACTTGGTAACCTAAGATTCATCGATAGCTTTCAATTTCTACCATCATCTCTTAGTACATTGGTATCAAGTTCAGAATCAGACACATTCCAACAAATTGTAAAATATACATCTAATCAAGAGAAAGCCAATCTATTAACTCGTAAAGGAGTATATCCATATGAGTACATGGATTCGTGGGATAGATTTGCAGAGACTTCTCTACCACCGAAAGATGCGTTCTATAGTAAACTAACTCTAGAGGACATATCCGATGAAGATTACGAACATGCAATAAAAGTTTGGAACGTATTTGATTGTAAGACATTAGGTGATTATCATGATCTTTATCTACAAACTGATGTACTTCTTCTAGCAGATGTGTTCGAGGACTTTCGTACAACATGTATGCAAAACTATGGATTAGATCCCGCACATTATTATACGAGTCCAGGACTTTCATGGGACGCTTTATTAAAGAAAACAGGAGTGGAACTTGAACTATTAACTGACTACGACATGTATTTATTCATTGAGAAAGGTCTACGCGGTGGTATATCCATGGTATCACAGCGTTATGCCAAAGCAAATAACCAAAGTATACCCGATTTTGATCCCAATAAGCCAAATAGCCACATACTATATCTTGACGCCAATAATCTATATGGTTGGGCCATGAGTCAATATCTACCAACAGGAGGATTTGAGTGGTATACACCAACAGAAGAACGAATAACCAATCACACAATCGATTCAGATAAAGGTTATATCCTTGAAGTCGATCTTGAATATCCTCGAGAACTTCATGATACACACAACGACTATCCACTAGCTCCCGAGAGAATTCAGGTGAATAAAGATTTGTTCTCAGAGTATCAGACCAATCTATTTGAGGAACTATATAAAGGTAATGGATCTTTGAAAGTGGAAAAACTCGTACCTAACCTATATAACTAAAAACGATATGTGCTACACTACCGCAACCTACAACTGTATCTATCTCTTGGTATGCGCTTGAAAAAGATCCACAGGGCATTACGATTCGACCAATCACCATGGATGGAACCATATATACAAATGAATACAGAGTTACGAAAACCAGCGAAGAGCATCTTCAAGCAGGATCTATACAAACTGATGAACAATAGCGTATTTGGAAAAACAATGGAGAATCTACGTAAGCGTGTAGATATCCAATTAGTGCGCGCATCAGAAGGAAACAAGCTACAACGTCTATTGAATAAACCTAGTTATGCTCGATCCACAATTTTCGATGATGATCTTGCCGCGGTACATAACTACAAAAGTAGGCTATTGCTAAACCGCCCCATATATGTTGGAATGTCAATTCTAGATCTATCAAAGCATCTGATGTATGACTTCTACTACAATGAGATCAAGAAGCAATATGGACAACTCTGTAATCTACTTTATACCGATACCGATAGCCTACTACTACACATTAAAACTGAAGATATCTATACAGACATGGCAACTCATAAACATCTATATGATACTAGTAACTACAGCAAAGACCATCCGCTGTATAGTATCGACAACAAGAAAGTACTTGGTAAAATGAAAGACGAATGTGGAGGTATTCCAATAGTCGAATATGTTGGACTACGATCGAAGCTCTATTCTATATTGAAAGTAGATGGTGGCGAGATTCGTAAAGCCAAAGGCACCAAGAAGGCAGTAGTGAAACATCGTATTCGTCATGATCAATATAAAGAGTGCTTAATGGATAAGAAAGTATTCAAGCATGGAATGAATATGCTTCGAAGTGAAGGTCATAAGATGTATGGTATGCATATGAACAAAGTATCTCTATCACCGTTCGATAGTAAGAGATGGATTTCAGCAAACGGAATAGATACAACAGCCTATGGTCATGGAGACGTTTTTCCAGACGATGAAGAATTAGACGGTTTTATTAGCAATATACTATCAAACGTAGTTGATACACTATCCTACAACAGTAAAAACGTCATTACAGAGGATGAAGATATAGACGACTTTATTTGTGAGTTGCTTCTATCTTAGAATACCTTTTGGTGGTAGTTCTGTATCTGGTGGTATCACTTGTATCTCTTCACGAACGAACCCTCGCTTTGGTGCATCTTTTCCTAAATAGTATAGAACTGGTTGATTTGATGATACGACATTTCGAGAAATATAGTATGTTTGTAAACTCCATACAGGATCAGTTGCTCGCTTTACTCCACCTTCCAATTCTCCCGGTGAGTATAGATATCGAACTAAAACATCGAATGGTAGTTGCCTTTCTTTCAATCCAATAATTCTAGAATATGTAGGAGTCTTTATGTTTACTTGTTGTGCATCTATAGAATTTGAAGGCTCCTTAAACGTTAGTCGAGTAACTTCATTGTTCATAGCCTTGATAACATCAGGAAGCCTCAATACCCATTCTCTACTACGCGCATCCGATCCTTCAGATGTAAGTACCATCTCTTTTGCATATTGATATCCAAACAATCTTTCAGCTATCGTTCTATTTGCTCGTTCGACAAAACTTTGTGCCCTATGATTACCAGCTTCACCTCGTTGAACTTTCGTACCACGTAGTTCTAATGTTTCAGACATACGTCCCATAAATTCTCTACCAGGATCTACTTGCAATGTTTTTGGCCATTCTAGTGGACTACGTTTGTAGATTCGTTCGAATGCCGCAGAAACTTCACCACTATCTTTCGACGCTAAAGGCTCAGCCTCTTTATATCTAGAAGCTACATCAATTACCACTAAAGCATACTTATATAGTTTCCTTCCACGACTAGGTCTATCATGAGGTAGAAAGATCAAATCAGCTTGATGAACTTCATTAGGTTTCGATACAGTCCAATGTGGTCGTGGAATATAGTGTGGTGGTGATAGATATATTTGCCACATGGCTTGTTTCTCTAACCAACCCTTAGCTACGTCTTCCGATACCTTTGCAGCCACCGATAACTTACCAATTGCAGCATGACCTTTCCAATAGCCCATAGGACCATAGAAGATATTCGCAAGTTTAGCATCCATTATATATCTATGTATTCTAACCTTCAACAAGCAGGGGAAAAAAAGAAAAAAAAAGGAATAAGAACTTATCTAACCAACTAGTTCTTATTCTGTTTTTCTTTTTTAGTATCTCGTCGATCGTAAAAATTCTCGTTTTTTAAAAGGCATATCGACTAATAGCGTATCCAGCGACTAGCATTCCACCACCAACATAGATCAACTCACCAGTCTTCTGATTGCTTGAGGGTTGATAGTAGTCGGATAAACGAGGTTCTTTCATTGTTTTGAGTCGTTTCAGTGCCTGACGTAACTTATCGGATTGCACAAAAGCTCGGTTGCTATCGAGTTGATTATTATGAGCATCGCGTTCAGCAACTTCCTGTTTGCGTATCCAATCGGACAATGTTTGATGTTTTTCAATGAAAGCCTCCCTCTCAGCAATGAATTTTTCCGTTTCCCTATCATGTCTCTCTCGTTCTATATTAGCAGTTTCATCTTTCCCGCCAAACATCTTAGCAAGCACTTGACTACCAGTAAATGCCGTTGCATTCAAAACTGCTCCGAAAATGGCCATTACGATAGCTGAAGCCATTATGATTTGGTCTTTTGTTTCTCGAGATATTGTTTTGCATATATGCTACCAGCTATTACTGCAGTCCACTTCACGTAATTTATAATAGAATTAGAAGGATCGCTAAGCATAGATTCCTTGGTAACCTTTTTTACGATCCACCCAATACCAGTAGCGATTCCCGTTATCATAGCAGCGTCGGTTACTGTTTTCGTTAATTCTTTATCCATCCTAATATATATCGTATATCTCTAGTCTTTAATTGTTACCCCATATCTGGTACCGTAGTCTTTACAGGACTCGCGGGTCGTATCGTACTAACGTTCTTATGAGTGTCGTCTCTATATCTTCTGTATTGATAGTATACACCAACTAATGCAGCACCCGTACCAATAACTGCGATAGTAGTATTGATAGACACATTTTTCATCCAACTTTCATCTACGTTGATTTCTTTAGGTAATTCACTTTCACGTGTAATCTCTCTCTTTTGAGCCTCTCTAGCAAGTTTATTACTTAGTGCTAATGCTTTCCCAGCAGCAACTCTCTTTGGATCTTTTACTTTAGTTGGTGTTGTTTTCGGTGGATTCGCAGTTATCTGATCCGTCTGTTCCTCCATCTTGATTCGATATAGTAGTTACTTGCGAAGGTTCAATAGGTGTACCAGGAATGACTATGTGATTAGATACGTGGAGAAAGAAGCTAGCTAGTGCCATGACGCGACCTGTTTTAAGTACTAATCGACCGACCTCAATACCTATCTGGTGACGGATTAGTTTGTTTTCTTGTATTTCTTTGATGAGTACTTCTTGAGAATCTAAGGTTGCTATATAAGTAACTGAACGTGTAGCTAGACGTATCACACCATTGACTATGGGTTCTGTTGTTTGATTACCTAGGACGGCCTGATACCTTCTATACAATATATCTACTTCTTTTTCAGATAGTCTAGCAATATCTCCTAGAGAGAAATTATTACCTAGATATTCTTTCGTTTTACCAATTACAGCTAAAATCTTAAGTGCTTCCCGACATTCTTTAATATCCTCCAATTTCGTTGGAAATTATAATTTGGTTGGTGGACCTGTTAAATCCTCACCTTCCAGTTCTTTAACGTATTCATCCATGATAATATGTTATAGGTGCGGGTAGCTCTAACACTACTGCAAAAGGATGTCGCAAACAGAAACATATGCGAGCAAACTTATGAGATCGAAGTATCATTCGTAATTCATTACATTCTTGTGAGCCTCCGTAATCTTCAAATATCTTTTTACCATCTATAACTGATGCCGTATGAAATGCTACTACGATAGCTACGTTCTCACGAAAAGGTTTACATATACTCGTTAATTGTTGGGATAGTACCCAAATAGATAGTCCTATATGTCGAGCAGAGAATGCTAAATCTACTAGTTTGTCAGTTCTTCGTTTTACATCTTTTAATGCGGCACAATCGTCAAGAATCAATAATGTATTGGTACCTGACCAAAAGGTTCCACAAATATTTAACGTAGCATTGATAGCATCCTGAGATGGAGATAGAACATAGAAGTGTGGATCTCGATTAGCAAATCCATGATATGTTTTGTTGTGGGCATACGTAGGACAAATTAATACTATATAATCGAACTTACCACGAAATGGTCCACGAAGTTGTTCTATGAGGAATGCAGTCTTTCCACAATTCGTTGGACCTACTATAAGTGTGTTGAATGGAATGTGTTCTACGAGGGAATCCATCAGTATGTTATACTATCTAAAGATCTGTTCAATTTAATCTTGAGCTGAGCATCTGCAAGGACGTAGATATGCATGTTTACAGTGCTAACGATTTTGCCCGCAGTTCTATGTATACGAATATCGATATCTTTTCCACCACCAGTTTGTGCCATTCCATCGCCATGAGCAGAGGAATCTTTTTGCTGTACGACAATCGACTTAGGATGGCAAATCTGTTATTGTAAAACTTGGTAGGAGTCATAGAAGTATTGGATGTACCAAACCATCCTTTTGCGGACTCCCAAAAATCTGGTGTTAACATACCTCCTGGAAAGAATCTATTTGGAACTCCATTTACGTCTATCTCTATCTTTGAAATATCAGGATTTACAAATGCTTCACTATCTCGTGAACCGGCGGTGGGAGGATCTACGAATAGAAAGAGTAATCCAGCGAATGATCGTCGTGGAACATTTATATTCTGAGATATAAAAGTATCTGATGCCTTAGCGATAGGTACTAACTTGAAGTGAACTGCGTGATCGTATAGGAATGCAGTACCTTTTTCATATGCGTTAAATGCATTCCTAGCTAGTGTTTCATTCTTGATTGCTTCGTATTCTAACTGGATGTTGGTAAGCTTGTACGTACCTATCTTTGTCGAATCTGATCCAACGATTATATCGATAGCGCGGGCTAGAGTTAATTCGAATGAAATAGTGTCTTCTAATGCATGTGGATATAGAACTCCATGTTGTGTCAGAATATCGACGTCTAATGAAATTCTATATTTGGAACCATATGCAACCAACAATGCATTCTCACCAGTATCTGAAGTACCTGCATCACCAGCCTTAGATCGTAGCTTATTTGTGTTATCTGATTGGATACCTTGTTGTACTCTCGATTCTCTCTCTTGTGTAGATAGATAGATATCGGAATATGTTTGTAATAGATCCGATCGAGCAATGTCTTCTACTATTTCAGCTCCTATCTTACAAACTCGATGTATAACTAAGCAACGTCCAACATTTGCAACGACTCGATTATTAGCATGTGCCCCAGACAATACGATATCACCCAATAATGCCAAACTACCAGGTACTAATACGATATCTTCTCCTAGTGTTGGTACTTCCACATATAGAGTCTCACCTGGATTGGCAGATGATGGAGTGAAAGTTTTTCTATATAAGGTTCGTTGAGCTTTGAGTGCGAGTGGCACTCTTAGTGCTTCTGTAGGAATTAACTTCGTCGATATCATGTTGAATATACCAAGATATATAGTTATGTTCAATATGGGAGATGGTGATATTGACCCGACTGATACAACTGATGAGACTCCATTAATTCCAGATGGTGGCGATGATGATGATGATTACTTGAACGAACTATTAGGTCCACCCAATGAGTGGATCCCCATGAAAACGTTAAATATTGATGCAAATGGTGATGAGATTGGTGGCGACGCGGAAGAGACATCGTTCATTGAAGGTGAAACAACTTCAGCAAGTGAAATCGCATTTAAGCTTATCAAAGAGCAGACAAGAGATGCATGGTTTAAGATACTTAGTAAATTTCCAAATGTTAATTATGATAAATTCACGGCTCGTGTAGATGAGTATGACAATGTCTGGGTAAAGCTCAACCAGAAGAATGCTAAAGCTCATCTCCTATTCAAAACGCCAAAGGAGATGGTCCTCAACGATAAACTACCAAAGACCATAAAAACTGCATTAGGACCATCAGCTGAAAAAGTTATAGAAACAAAAGAAGGTAAGATCGAAGTCCTCAAACAGAAACAGAAAGTATCTGAGACTGTCATAAAAGATATCGATTCAACAGATGCTGAAAAGGTTGCAGCTCAGGAACTAATAGACATTGATGAAAAAGAGATTCAAGAAAACGAACAAGAGATCAATGAAATAGAAGAACGTATATCATTGCGAGATAGGGTTAAAGCTATTTTCAAGAAGCATGGCGTAACGGTGCTTAGCACTCTTGCTGCATTAGCTATTACACTTGGTGTTACAGCTGCTATGATTAAAAAGGCACTTTCTAGTATAGCTAATGGTGTTGGAAAAGGATTAAAGAAATTAGGAAAAGGATTAAAAGAAATAGGAAAAAAGTTAGCAAACATTTTACCTGGGATGATTGGATCAATTGCTAGCTTCCTATTTAAAACGGCTGGTGAGGCCATAGGATTCCTAGCTAAGAATGTTTGGTTGTTAATCGTAGCCGTAGTTGTGTTCGTAGTGGAGCAATTCAAAAAACGTTAACGAAATATCATCCATGCAATTCCAGCTCCTGCAATAGATACTATCGCTAGATTGATCTCATGTTGTTGAGTAGGATTCGGTAAGATACTATGTGAAACTCGTTGTGGAACTTGTTGTGGTAATTGTTGTGGAACTTGGTGTGGTAATTGTTTCTTTTGTTTCTTCCCTTTCATATCTGGTGGGTATTTGGTTTCGAGAACATCTGTATTAATATCGTTTTTCCCTAACACCATACCTTCTGTGGCGTTCGGGATTGGATTTTTATAACCATCCTTCTTGCTGAGGTAGTACTCAAGATTGCTTGGTAGTAATCGTACCCCTATGGCTATTGCTAGGTCTAATCTCTTATGTGTGTGTAGTATAGCTGTAAGATAGTTTGTATAGCTTACCACTAAACCGTTTTCGAGAATAGCGTCTTCGACTAATCTCTTAAATTTTTCTTTGACATTGAAACTATCTATGATGGATTGGTTAAGATCATTTTGAGCAGCTAGAACGCAATATCCAAAAGCTTCAACGGATCGATTCAATCTACCTAATCCAGCATTTGTTAATCCCTTACCGATTGGTGTTGTAAACCAATTGTATTGTTTTCCTTCATGTTCATCGTTCCGAATGAATGCCACAAGATCGCCCTGATCCTCCTTACCTCCTTGGTCTGCAAATAAATTATATTTCTGAGGCCACGTGGTTGCACCTTTGTCATAGCTTCGGACTCCATGAACGTTTACGAATCCTGTCGAACCCGGGTATAAAAGGAATATATCTCCTACCCATTATTCCTACCTCCGTGCCATCGGAAATCTGGTGTTCGAGATATACCAAATTCGATGCATAACTTCTCAAGAGCTTTTTTGCTATAGAGGTTATCCAGTTGTTTGAAAGCAGAGTCACCAGGTAGAGGAACTCCGTGAGCACCACCAAGTTCATGTAGAATTCTTCGTATTGTGAAATAAACGTGAAATCGTAGTAGTCCTTGAACAATAGGAGGATACGTTTTGTAAATAGGATCAAACAATGACACTCCACATCCAGAAGTCGCACACCACGTTGCGAAATTCAATTGTTGAGGCCAATATTTGAAATCCGGACCATGTAACCAATGGTAGGACTCATTTGCTGTCATATGCTTTACGACAGTCTCTTTGAATATGTTCGGAACACCTGCTTCGAACTTTTTCGTAGGTGTGACATATATCCATAGATTAGTGAGATCGATATCTTGTGCTTTTTCAGTAGGTGGGACCGCCGTAATAGGATATTTCACACTTTTATCTAGTGTTAATGTATGTGGAAAACCATCATGCACATCCCACAATGCGTTATCGATGCGTTTTTGAATAGTAGCAGGTAGTTTGGAGAAATCATCGCCATAAACCACATAACCATGATTCCCATCTCGAAACCAAATACTAGTTGAATATTTGCCGGGACCATCTATATCCGTGGATGCATAGAACTGGTGAAAATCTGCATGTGGGTATCTTTTCTTAAACTTCGCTAATAGATCGGCGTTCAGTTTTGCGACCTTTTCATTTTCTTCTATCCAATCATGTTTGGAAAGACCTTCGTGATTCCGTGCGAATAGTACTCTCTCATAAACTGTTTTGTCACCAAGTGCTATACTAAGCGCCTTACCTGTCGTACCAATCCACCCCATCAACTTACCTCCACCTGTCTTCGTAGTAGGGCCTTCATCTGTGAACACTCGGTGAGACATCCCACGATCATTGAAATTGACATTATCAGAAGTGGATTCAAACCAACCAAGTACTGCCTCAGGAAATAGATGCTTGAACTGTTTCCACGCCTCTGTCATATTGAAGCTATACACTCATACAGCTTATACCTTTAATATATAATGGTTATCTTAAATGTCACCACCACATCGTCTGACCATACTGTCTACTTCGATAATCCTATTCTTATCAACAATATTTCGCTAGTTGAGATCACTTTTGAGAATAGTTGGTGGAACCTAGTAGAGAATGCGAACTTCTGGTGGTTTACAGCTGGAAAAAATAACGCTCCAGATGTGAGAATCTCACACACTATAACTGCAGGACACCACGACATGGCAAGCCTCAAACCCTACTTCAAGCCTGCAATTGATGCTGGTATCTTGAAAATAGTTGAACAGCTATCTAGTAGATTTTGGAACATAGAAGTCAAGAAACCGATTCGATTTGATAGGAAACTATGCACATTATTGTGTACCGATAGTACTCCAGAAGGGCATGGTTTGTCAATCGAAGTGGGTAACCACACACTGGTGCTTCATGATATCTACACTGTGTATGTCCGCTGTGATGTGGTGGATTCTAGTTTCTCAATTCTCGATGGAAAGCGATCAAACGTACTGGCTAGCTTAGAGATCCGAGGCGGAAGATTCGCGAAATCGACATATGCTTCACTAATCCCACTAACTATCAAAGCTCTAGATACAGTACGAAATAGCCTTAGACTAACGATTTGCGATGATAAAGGAAATGTGATAAACTTCCGTGGTCGCCCTGTACGCTACGTATTGAAGCTTGAGTAAATCATACGTATATATACAATGGATGGCGATTCGATTCAACCGTTTCCAACAGCACCAAAACTCTATCCATCGGGAGATCTAAGGGAACTGAGCGATATTGGATCGAGCTTTAGACTGCAGAAAGTCTGCGATACGCTTGCCGATCTCGAACAGCAGGCAAAGCACTACAAAGTTGTTCGCAAAAAATATGCTCGAGCGCGTGGTATCGTTCATGGGATTGCTGTTACCACAGGTAGCCTGAGTGGCGTTTTATCAGCCTTCGCGTTAGGTTCATCATTTACGGGAATTGGGATACCTGTGGGTATTTCCTTAGGATCCGCGGGGTTCCTGTGTGCAGTCATTTCGGCTTCGATGACTATTGTTAGTAAGAAACTTGGCGTTCGCGTCTCGAAGCACGAGAAAACTATTATATTGGCTAAAGCAAAGGCTAATTCCGTGGAAGCTAAAGTCTCAAAAGCTCTAGCCGATGGTAACATTTCAGAAGCCGAGTTCGGAAGCGTTATTGATGAGAAAAGGAAATATGAGACGCTTAAACTCGAAATACGGCAAAAAAACAGACAAGAAAGAGGGTCAAAAAACGTAGAACAACTTCGATCCGAGATCCGAAAGGAGATGAGAGCAAAACTTGGCAGTCTAGTGGGATAAGAATCAATATAACCAGCGTGGATTTTATAATCTTAGTATAAATTAATTCTGACGTCTGGTTCGTATGCAAATTTCTGTCGATGGTGCCCAGCGTGGATTTTATAATCTTAGTATAAATTAATTCTGACATCTGGTTCGTATGCAAATTTCTGTTGGTACGCAAGTGGTATTGATGGCGCAATACTTATGATATCGATGGCGTCATATAGACCACGAGGCCGGCACGCAGGTGGTATCGATAGCGTCATATAGACCACGAGGCCGGCACGCAGGTTGCATTGATGGCGCCATATAGACCACGAGGCCGGCACGAAGTATGACATCTATCACGCAGGTGTTATTGATGGTATAATAGAGATCATGGCCCATCCCTATCGTCATTATCGTTTACCCATGGTGCACGGAAGGTTTCTCGCGCTCGTTAGAGACTTAAATGGCGTTCTTGATCAAGTTGGGGAGTTCATAGACACGGGAAAAGCTAAATATACCGGAGAATAATTCATTTTAAGTATTGCTGAGACTTACCTGTAACTAATCGGACAAGAACTCGCGATCGACCGACTGACAAAGAGGAAAAGACCAACCAAACGCCCCTCGAAGAGGTGAGACGAACACTGGAAGAAAGCTTAAACACAGAGCGTCGAATGGACTTCACAGGAATCGAAGAAGACGTAAAAACAGAGACTAACACAGACTAATTTCTAATGCCCTCAAAGGTAGCCCGAAAAACGTGTCACAAATGTAGGATGTACGGCGGAGTCGAATATTTTCTTTCGCAGTCGGCGAATCATTTTAAAAATGTTTCTATTGTGTTCCTTGTCCTTTTTACATGAGTAATAGTGTGTTTTGAAATTTCCTAGAGATGAATGTAGATGTTTAAATCGTAAACGCCTGATTCAAGGCTGTCACAAATGTAGGATGTACGGTGGAGTCGAATATCTTCTTTCGCAGTCGGCGAATCATTTTAAAAATGTTTCTATTGTGTTCCTTGTCCTTTTTACATGAGTAATAGTGTGTTTTGAAATTTCCTAGAGATGAATTTCGATGTTTAAATCGTAAACGGCTGATTCAAGGCGCTTTGAAAGTAATTATGTAAGAATGCGGTCCTGCAAGGACCGGTTTGGTAATTCAGTATAAATTATGTAAGAATGCGGTCCGACAAGGACCGGTTTGGTAATTCAGTATAAATTATGTAAGAATGCGGTCCGACAAGGACCGGTTTGGTAATTCAGTATAAATTATGTAAGAATGCGGTCCGACAAGGACCGTTTTCGTAATTGACATACAATAAAAACTATTTGTGTACATAGCACGTTGAAGTTGTTTTTCCCCAGTTCTTCCTCTATCAGGATTTTTTCTTCTTGTATATTTCACTATCGCTAGTTAGACCGTGTCTCATATAGATGGGCTCAAAGTGGGAATTATAAGCAATCAACTCATTGATAAAACGCACGACCGAACCCTTATGTATACCACACCGTTTAACAACGTCAATAAGAGACATACGAGATCCCGAATGATGTAGTACCTCGTAACTCGCTCCAACGACTTTAGTTCGAAGCATAGAGCTGGTACCTATATTGTTTTCTATTGTCGTATGAACAATCTCATAGACTATTTGTTGGACATTCTTAGGTACTCCTTGGGGGTCGAGTTTAGCAAAAGTCGTTGCAATGTGAGGAGCTATTCGATCGGTATTTAAATCTATATCGATCTTATCGTCATCATGTAGAGAACGTATAAAGACATTTCCACGACATATGCTTTTATTGTTTAGTTGCATAAAACGAGCGACCTCACCTTTAGATCGAACGAACCCACATTGTATACATACCTGATAAAGTAAAGCAGCTAAAATAGTTCGTTTCATATAGCTACGTTTGATACAAACCTTTTTTACTTGGATAAATGCGTCGGCTACGATTACCAATACATTTGTGGGAAACGAGAGGTCGTAATTTTGTTTATAAATAGTGTTGTATGCCTGTAGTTCTCGCATGATTATTCGTAGTTGTAATTCATCGTTATCACTTCGTTTTGGGCTTGTGCGGTCTAGATCATGTTGATATCTAAAGCTATCCTGCCCTACTATACGTAACCGAGTAGTAAGATCGATAGTTGTTTCTTCACATGATTCGACCTCGGAAACAAGACTACAGGTGGGACATATGAATTCCGTTCCTTGAACTTCCATTGGGCATAGACATTCGGAACATGTTTCACCAGTGTTAATATGCAACAGCGGTTTGATATGTAGGCTTGCACAAATTTCTGAACCAAGTAATCTAATAAGATCGTTCATACTAGTTGTATACCATATACCTGTCAATTGTCTAATCGTTTGTTTAAAAAAAAAAGAAAAAAATGAAGAGAGGTCGCATAACAATTTCTCTTCATTTTTTTCTTTTTTTATATCGTGATTTCTACTTATCCTCCGATTCTACCACATTTAGATCTTTCTCACTGATGGATAGGTCATCCAATGCATTATCGAGATCGTGAATGTCCACCACATTTTGATCTTTTTCCGATTCCACTACATTTAGATCTTTCTCCGATTCTACTACATTTGGATACGTGATATTCGCTGACTCGTTAGCTCGTTTCTTATCAAGGTTCTTCTTGTTGCGAATGGTACGGCGTTGAGGTGCACCACATTGTGCACAAAGTTCGTGAATAGTACGACAGCCTCAACCACACGTCAAACATGGAACGAATATAGCACATCCTCTTCCTATCTGGAAGTTTTGTTGAGAGCAATACTCTGACGTCTTTGAACACTTACTTATACATTTCGTGGTCTTTCCTCGCATCAACCAATCACAAGTTCTTGGCTCAATCATCGTGCAATATACCTATATATGTTATATGTCTAATTGGTATCTTAGTTGTGACGTCTACGTTGAGGTTCTTCGATCATACGCACTTGTCTAATCGGTGTGGTATTAATACGTACTAAGATAACAGCATACGTTAATATCGTGAAGTAGAGAATGTATGTTAGTACCATGGATGGATATACTGTATACTAATCATTCCTCTAATAGGTATTAAAACGTAAAAATACAACGAAAAAATAGTACAACAAAACTGCTCCAATCTGGAAAAAGCAGTAGAAACCGATCTATTAATATAATGTATAAATACAATAAATGAACTATAGTAGAATCTCAAATGCCGTGTTCTGGCGCACATTCCTGAAATTCATAAAATTCTAATGGACCCCGAACGAAGTGAGGATAGTCCATTACATGAAAAAAAAAATGCAACAATTTTACTAATTGGTCTTAGGAATTTGAGGAATTTCAGGAATGTGCGCCAGAACCGGCATTTGATATACTACTGAAAGTCTGGGAAAATTTGAGACCGTCTCAGGTTGATAGTATTATTTTAGCTACAGCGTCCGTTCTTATCCAATATCAAAAAATAAATTAAACTGCAAAAAGAAACACATGTAAACAGAACAAAAAAACAAGGGGGGGAAAACAAGAAAAAAGAAAAAAGAAAACAAGAAAAAGAAAGATACGATGCCGATACTGAGACTTGAACTCGGGGCTTCGAACTGGAAAGCAAGAGCGTTAACCATTAGACCACCGTGGCTCTTTGTTACCAAATACAAAGGGCGCGTTCACGGCTGATTGCCTTTCTTTATGTAAAAGGTGCGAACTGAACAAAGGCTATAAATCCATATGTGGATATGTCTAGGAAAACCTTTACGGCAACGACTGTACTATCTGCAGATTGAGTATTATAGCTCCTTAACTTTGGTTTTATTGAGCACTCTTTTTCAGATTGTACCATTGCTGTTTGCATTAATGCTGGCCCACTACTCTGTAGTTTGAGCGCTTTGGCATGGTACAGTGAACCTTTTAAACTGCCTTGTTGCAAGCTTGCTTGCTTCATAGCTAAGGTTCAGTCTGAAATCTCTGTTCTGCACTGATGAGCTCACAAAGAGCGAAACAGTACATACTGTTTGCAGATTGAGTATATAAATTATATATATACAGCAAATTGCAAACATTATGAGGTGTCCAACTTTTCAACATATCAACATATCGGGTGCATTGTGGGAAGATTTCCCGTTACTGTCCCGCACTGAAACCGATGCGACAATGGCTACGTATACGTACTGTTAATGTCCATCTAGGGTTTTGGATGTAGTAACTAAACGAATTTTCCCCAGTACTAAACATCTTTTAAATGTCGTATTTATTTTTAAAAGCATCATTTCTGCAATAATCAGCAATAATCTCCGCAGTTATGAGCGCGTAGATTATTGTCGCGTAGATTATTCGTGACTAGCGCGCTAGCTGTTTGGAACGTCTAGCCTAGCTAGCAGAGTACTAGATGAAGTAAATAAAAATATATTTTTCTATTATTAGCCTCATTATCTAAGGTGCAGACAATTTCAAGCCCTTCTTACGAAAAGCCTTCCAACCTTCACCAACAATATCGGGCCGTGTTCAACAAACAATAACATACAAAGGAGATACTGAAATGTAAATTCAAGGTACTCACGAATTTCTAGACTTTGGAAGCAATTATTTCTAAATCATTTTGTTTTAATCCAATGGCAATATTTGTCCAAAAATAGTAGTAAGTAGTGCGAAAAATGAAATCATTTGTGAATTTTCAAAATCATGATTCATTGGAAGGTTTGATATTTGATCGGTTATAACATGCTTGGTAATTATCATATTTTCGCTAATATGGTAATGTTTTCGTTTGCAGTGTCGACGTTTTCATAACTAATAAAACCTTAGGGAACAAACTTTAAATTCTGAAATAACCTTTGAACCTTCTTGGATGATAAAGTAGGAAAGCACGGCTTTATTTACATGTATTTCTGTCTAGTACTCTCAGCTTTAGCCAGCGCGCTAGTCACGAACCGCGACAATAATAAAACATGTCTCATCTACGCGCTCATAACTGCAGAGATTATTTCCGGATGATGCTTTTAAAAATAAATACGACATTTAAAAGCAGTTTAGTACTGGGAAAATTTCGTTTAGTTACTACATCCAAAACGCTTAGATGGACATCGACAGTACGTATACGTATCCATTGTCGCGTCGGTCTCTGTGCGGGACATGAACGGGAAATCGTTCCCACAATGCACCCGATATATTGATATGTTTATATGTTGGACACCTCAAATTTTTTGCAATTCGCTGTGTATATATATATATATATATATATGAGGCATGTGAACACAAAAGGCGCCTTAGCAAGGAACACTCATTTTGTGTTAACATGACTCATATATATATTTCAATCAAGGAGTGTGCAATAAACCTGTGAAACAAAATCTAGTCAACAGTAAACGCAACAAAACAATGGCATTAGTGTCCAATAGTTCGTAACAATCTAGCAACTGTTTCACGGGAATAGACGAACGTAGCAATTGTTTATTTTGCAATATCGGACAGCTGAATTTGCGCAGTTTGTAGGATTATTTCTACAAGGATGTATTTTTCATGGGGCAATAATGTTGACCCATGTTTTTTTTGCCAAAATGGAAACCCTATCCTTGATACCACACATTGAAGAAAAACTGCCTTACCTGGTGTAGAAATAACAACAAACAACAAACCGACAATCAGTGGAATGGCAAGTCCAGCTCTCAAGTAGATCCAGTAACTTTTCCACGAGATATTACCAGTATCTCTGTCCTCTTCAACTACTGAAAGCCCTTTGCCATGGGTTTCATGCATTTTCTCGCCTTTAGGAACGGAAGAAGTTTCATCTTCAATAACGGCATTGCTAGGTAGGGAGATCTTGCTGTTAGCTTTGTCTCTGATGAAGTCTTGGCAACAGGTTTCATTTACTATTTTTCCCTTTTCCATTACAATCACTCGATCCGAATGCTCCAGGTACTGATGTTGATGGGTAACTAGAATTCGAAGTCTTCCCCCGAGCAGTCCACAGATGCATTCCTTAAATATATGTTTGCCTACCTTGAGGTCCACTGCACTAAGTGGGTCGTCCAAGAGATAAATATCAGCATCTGCATACACAGCGCGTGCTAGGCTGACGCGTGCCCGCTGACCACCACTCAACGCGATTCCACGTTCACCAATAACAGACATGTCGCCGTTAGGAAAAAGTTCGAAATCCCTACTCAGGTCACATGCTTTAATTACTTTTTCATACTTCTGATGATCGAAAGGGAGATCGAAAGTGATGTTTTCTCGAACAGTTCCAAGGAATATCCAAGGCACTTGTGGAACATGAGCGATGGTACCTCTTAGGTTTATTTTACCGCGGGTACTGGAAATCTCTCCAAGAATAGCAGAGAGCAGTGTAGACTTACCGCTACCTACGGCACCTATCACTGTAATCAGGTCATTCTTCCACGCACGTAAGCTGACATTATGTAAAACATTCCATTCTTCGCCAATTCCAAAATTAATCGTTAATTCTTCTACATCTAAAAAGGTGTTGACATGTTTTCTGTCGGCATCACCCCTCATATTTGGATAAGTCGAATGTCGTCTGCACTCAGGCTTTGAGAATACCAGTTCCGAGTCCCTGAGAAACTTTCCAATTCTTTTCTCCGCTATACGACAGTTTTGTAATCTCTCAAGTCCATAACCTAGGCTAAAGTGAGCAGCATTCTTCAGTGTTGAGAAAGCCATCATGACTGGGAAGATTACAGTGACACTGGCTTGGCGACCAGTGAAAACCAGACACAGTACAACTACAAACATGGCCAAAGTTGATGTGTGAAAAGCTGTAAGCAAGGCTACAATGGACCATCTTTTTCTCAACTTATTTACTTCCATCCTGCAATTGAATTAAATAAACATTATTGATTAAACTCCTTTTCGTACGAAGAATAAATGTTCATACATCGAAGTACTGATATTAATAGATGGTTATTCCGTATATTTAGTTTTTAGTTTCCCAAGCATATAAATCCGGATGAATTGATTAACATTGTATTCAGTAATAACTTAAAACGTCGCGTACGATATCTGAGATTCAATAATCTTGTGATTGTTACCATTTACATAGCAGAGCAGGTAAATAGGATTACCTTAAAAAGCAAAAGGGCAGAGAAGGAAAAAGACGTTAACATTGTAAGGTATCATTCAGCCGCTGATGCTTACTAGATAAAACTATGCGTTCATGGTGGGAGGTTAGTCCGACTAAATGAAACACCTTTGTTCTAGAAAATTAAATAGTTAACACATTTTCGATAGTTTACCGTAGTATGTCCTCATACTTAGCACGGTTTTGCGAGATCGCATTGTAATTTTTTTTGTGAATTTCACGACGCGCTAGTCGTTTGAATCCACAAGAAAGTTTGATGATGGCTTAACGAAACACATAGTAAATAAGAGATTATACCACGGTAAACTATCGTAAATTTGTTTTTACAACAACAAACGAGAAATTGTCAAGCGGAACATCCTTGAAAACAAGAGCAATTGTACTCGATAGAAAAGAGATTCTAGCGCGCTCGTCTATCGCGAAGTCTGTCCCGAGAAATGACGTACTCGATGGTATGTCCTTATTTCCAATGGCAATAAGCCAATCAGAACACGAGAAACTAAGCAGTTATTGTAAAAAAAAAAACATTGGTACTCCCATTTGGGTTTCAGGCACCATTCAGTTTTCATCGGTGATCTTTTCCGTTTGTTTCATTTATATATTTAGTGAGAAGATATAATAATAATTACCCTTTATTGCAACCAGGTTTCTGGATATTTACCCACTTTCTTGTTTGTATAATATGCCTTTAGTCAGCCAAGTTTCCACGCGCGCGTATGTCAACGCTCGAAACCAGAGTCACGTGACTGAGTTTTGCCAGCACAACAGTCGGATCAGTTTGTTCGCGTTGTTTCTTTCAAGATTTTACGATTTTATACATTTAGTTTAGCAAGCCAGGAACCTCACAAGGTGATATTCATGTATTTGTGCCGCATATCCGCCTTAGTTTGTAATTTTATTGTGTTTTTGCCTTGTATTTTGGTGTACTTTTGACTCGTATTCGTTTGTTCATTCGTAAGCTTATCTACCGTATTGCTGTTATTTACGTTACAGCTTTGCGTTTTCCGAAGACAAATTAGTAAAGAAAGTTCCAAATCAACCGTCAAAGGACAGTCGTTATATATAATGATGTCATTGCATGGCTCCTCCCAGCTATGCATCTTTACTGTTCTTGTTCCCATGATGATCTCTTTCAGTAATGTGATACATAACTTGTCTCGATAGTTACTTACTTTCGTGTTTGTATAATGATGTCATTGTATGGCTCCTCCCAGCTGTGTATCTTTACTGTTCTTATTCCCATGATGATCTCTTTCAGTAATGTGATACAAAACCTGTCTCCATAGTTACTTACTTTCGTGTTTGTATAATGATGTCATTGTATGGCTCCTCCCAGCTGTGCATCTTTACTGTTCTTATTCCCATGATAATCTCTTTCAGTAATGTGATACATAACTTGTCTCTATAGTTACTTACTTTCGTGTTTGTATAATGACGTCATTATATGGCTCCTCCCAGCTGTGCATCTTTACTGTTCTTATTCCCATGATGATCTCTTTCAGTAATCTGATACATAACTTGTCTCCATAGTTACTTACTTTCGTGTTTGTATAATGATGTCATTGTATGGCTCCTCCCAGCTGTGCATCTTTACTGTTCTTATTCCCATGATGATCTCTTTCAGTAAAGTGATTCGCCTGTCGGTTATTCTTGCTGCTCTACGGTAGATATTAGCACACTGGGTAGTACCATAAGCCTGGAAAGGAAATAAATACAGACAGAAATCAAGACAATGCAGCAAAGCAAAAAGAACGAAGTGAAGAAAAATAAGGTTTTTCTAAATAAATGTTTTGATATTAAAACTTCGTGTACTTATATAACAATCAAATGACATCAATGACAACAATGCGGCCCTAACATTTGCTCAGTCACGCGGTATTTCTGTATTGTACGATTTTCCGTTTCCCATTTTTGCACAGATGAGAGTAAACCCGAGCCCTTTACTACGGACGACTTGGAAAACTGAATTTCCACGGCATATAAGTGAGCATGCGCATGGTCAACAATTGACAGAAAGTAAACAGCAGGATGGAGGTTTATGTCGCTTGCGTGGCAGAATATATATCTTGAGACGAAAAGTCGTATCATAGAGTTCACAATGCATGGCAGACAACAATTTGCAAGTGCAACAAGTGAACACAAATTGACAAGAGACTTGATGATTTTGTTGACAAATACATGTAAAATTAATGCTAGCTGTACAACGAACAAGCCAGACTGGGATTTGAACCGCACAACTTCTAAATAGTGGTACGGAGCTGTTACAGTAACGCCCATGGTAACACATTTAAAACAGGCAATTTGTTATGGCTCTACAATCCCGTCGTTTCACGAGGTCGCACCAAAAGGTTTCACCAGACCTGGACTGGACCTTGGAGGATCATCAATGTCTTAACAGATTATGTGCATCGGATGCAGTATGCAGGACCACTAACAGCAGTGAGAAGAAAGAGCGTTTGGAAGATTGTATACTTGAAGATTGTATCATGGAGCTCAAGCTCAAGAGAATGTAGCATCTCGCATAACTCATAAACTACAAATGCCCCTGACAAAGAAGGTAATGAAAGTGAAGAAGATTGGGACGAGTGTTACGATACACAGAAGCCGTGAAAACTAACGGTTGGACAACAAATTTCTGAATACCAAGGAAACGAAACCATGCCAGATGCGTGTACTCCAAATCCAGTTTCGTTAGAGAAAGAACAGGCGGAACAATAAGAAAAAAATGATGCTGAGCAGGAGGCACAAGTCCACAACGGCAACCAAAAACAGGTTGAACAGCAAGGTGCAGAGCTATATGTTCAAAAAGACAACTGAGAACAAGAAGAGCCTGCGCGGGAAGACATTGCAGATATTGTCCGTCGGAGCCAAACCCACATCAGCGGTTTGTTGAATGGATCACTGGAAAGGAATATCAGGAACCTTAGCGGTTTGGTGAATGAATCACAGGAAATGAACGTCAGGAACCTCAGTGGTTTGCTGAATGGATCACAGGAATGGAACGTCAGGAAAATCATCAGTTTGGTGAGTAGATCACAGTAAAACAACGTCAGGAAACTCAGCGCTTTGTTGAATGGATCACAGCAAACGAATGTGAGGAACCTCAGCGGTTTGGCGAATGGATCACAGGAAAGGTACGTCAGGAACCTCAGCAGTTTGGTGAATGGATCACAGGAAGGAATGCCAGCAACCTCAGCGGTTTGGTGAATGGATCACAGGACATGGTCAGAAATTCATGCCATTGTGGGCGGGGTATACAATTATGCAAATCTGCCTGCCCATCATAAATTACTTGTTCTCAGGCTCGCTCAGCCATTATTCCAGGCCAAACACTGCTCGAAGCGAATTGCGAAAGCGGTCGAATTCGAAAGGCTTCTAGTGTTTATGAACTGCGTGGTTGGAAAGTTCTAGCTATGTCGGATTATTATTAGTAGAGCGGCTAATAGCCAAGCGGGAAGTAAACAGTGTAACCGAGTACGTTTACAGGGAATACAGTCACGATTTAGTTTTGCATATTATATTTCAATGCCGCGTTATTTTTTTAGCCCTATCAGACAAGCTCTTATATATGAAAGTTATAATAGAGCCAATGAAAGAACAGTTAAGAATATACCAGTTCCCAGGCTTGTACAGGCAAACCGAGAGAGAAATGGCGGACAAAGCGTTTCGAAGAGAGAGGCAAGAGATGTGCAAAGGACTTACGTGTTTACGGCATTCTTCCCTGCTGTGGCCGTCGAAAAACCTTAAAATTACTCATATTTGTTCGCAATTCGCAGCGCGAGGATAATGTGAAGTTAAATTTGGATCTATCTGGGCAATATAACGTCTTTTATACTACTCGGCTGAATCGGGACAGAACAATAACCACCCGAGTTTTATATTGTAAAGTTGATCAGAGCAACCATCATAACGGCTGAAAGGAAGGAGATTGCTGTCAACATGGAGGTCATAACATGGAGGTCAGTTAACTCATTTCAGATTCTTTTCGAAGCCATAATTATTCGTTATAACTTGAAAGAATACAATTTTACGGAAGGCAATATGATTTAGAAATTGCTAAGATCGGAACAAATGAGCTTCGCTATAATACCATCTCCCAATGTATCCCCCCAAAAAAACTTCCATACAAACTACTGTAAAATTCTGAGCAACTCCGGATCTGTTTATTGATGAAATTTAATGCCTAGTGCGTACGCGTGGCATGAATTTCTGACAATGAAAGGAAAGTCAGGAACCTCAGCGGTTTGGCGAACGAATCACAGGAAAGGTTCGTCAGGAATCTCAGTGGATTGGTGAACTGATCACAAGAAACGAACTTCAGGAAACTTAGCACTTTGGCGAATGGATCACAGGTAATGAACGTCAGGAACCTCAGTGGTTTGCATGAATGGTTCACAGGAATGAAACGTCAGGAAAATCATCGGTTTGGTAAGTAGATCACAGTAAAACAACGTCAGGAAACTCAGCGCTTTGTTGAATGGATCACAGCAAACGAACGTGAGGAACCTCAGTGGTTTGGAGAATGGATCACAGGAAAGGTACGTCAGGAACCTCAGCCGTTTGGTGAATGGATCACAGGAAGGAATGCCTGCAACCTCAGCGGTTTGAGCTTTCCGAGGGGAAGCTCAAATGTGCCCGAGCTCCAATGCTGGGCTCTCGGGCAACTTCGTAAATGCAGCCATGTCCTGGCAGCCGCTCTTGACGCGGACAACGAGAGAGATTAATCTCAAAACCAGAAAGCTACGTAAGTGTTGAATACGGAATCGGCAACAGCTCATCAAAGTCAAGGCTCTAGCAACAGTTGAATGCTTGAACAATCCACAACGTGCACATCACCTTCAATAAATAAAGTACCCTTGTTTTGACTGACAGAAAGCTTTTTAATACGTTTTAAGAGTTTCTTGTGAATTTGAACGATCTTTAAATCAGTTTCAATTATGGTGAATGTTTCTAGTCGTGTCTGATGAAAAGTTTCGGCAAAGAGCTCCACCGGCCTTTAAGGGCGCTGCAATTGTGTTTTAGCGCCTTATTTAATGACCGTAATGAGATTTCAAATTTTGATCCTGAAAAGATAGAGTATTCGCATTTATAGCCCGCGTTGTGTCGTAGTTTTATCATAACATTAATAGACCACACATTTATATGTGTTTACTGGCGAAATAACGCACTTGGGATGTTGGAAGTACAAAAGAAATGTTTGAAAATAATGCCTTGTTAGATCTAACTTGGAATATGCCGACGTGATTTGGGACAGTTGCACTGAATCGGATTTTCAGCTGTTAGAAGACATTTAATTCAAAGCAGCAAAAATAGTCACTGGCGCAATGAAAGGAACCAGTCATCAAAGTTTATTGCAAGAATGTTCTTGGGAGAGCCTGAGCTCTAGAAGGTATCAACATAAACTAGTCTTATTTTACAAAATAGTAAATGGTTTAACTCATTATTTTCTACATAGTTTTCTTCACCCTTTAGTGTGTACACAATATCCGTATCCTCTGAGGTCTGGTAATGATTTTTGTCTAATGCCCGTGAGAACAAATAGATTTGCAAATTCGTTTTTCCTTCTACTATGAAATGTTGGAACAATCTTAGTTTGTACACTCAGTCTTGAGAAACCTTGGTAACCTCCTTGACTTCAAACATAAACTTAAGAATTATCTTTTTAATCATAAATATTATAACAAACTGTATGATGTTTCTTTTACAAGGTATGCGTCTATGCTGCCTTCATTCAAGTTTAAGGTTAGGTGCCCACGGTTTGAATGATTATTTATACAGTTTTAACTGTTCTAATTCTCCTTTGTGTCATTGTGGTTATGGTATTGAAACAGCAAAACATTTCTTTTTAGTCTGTCCCAACCATGCTGCTCTGAGAGTTTCGCTCTTTGCTTCAGCTGCTCGCCTTTTAGGTAATACTTGGGTTGAAGCTACTCACTCTCAAAAGTATACTCTTCTTATTTATGGGCCTAGTGATATTTCAGTAAATTATAAAACTCTCATTTTTTTTCGTAGAGTTCAAAGTTTCATTATTGACACTTGGAGATCCACTGCTTCAACCTAATTCTTGTTACGTATTGTACTCTTTTTATATATATCGTAGGCCATTCTCAAATTTCTATGTAAACCCCTTTGATGAGCGCACAGTAGTGCTGCTCTTGGGGTGAACGTAGCGAGAAAATATTTCAATAAATAATAAAAATATAATAATGTTTGTGAATTTCAAGCATTTCTTGAGTTTCTCCCAATATCCTGCCTGCTTTATTTCGCCAGTAAACACATGCAAATGCTTAAGTAAACCGAGCAAGAGTTCCCGTAGCCACCAGATTACTTACCTTAACTGGTGCTTAATAAGATGTGAAGAACTCGAGGAAGATTTCGAGTCTTTATCGGAACGCTCGATTACATTGGCTGCCCGGCGTACTTGATTTTGTTATAATTCACGCTCCATACATTTTTTCGGCGTAGATTGAGTTTAATATTATAAAACAAATAGAATGGCTCCCCTATGTTCTATAACACCTATAACAAAATAACGCACTTTCGAGGTTTTGAAAAGCTGCTAAATGCACTTGCGTTCCGCTCGTACAGTTTTTCAAAACTCGAGCGTGCATTATTACTTTGTTAATGTTCAAATTTCGTGCATTGTACAAAATCCAAGCATGTGATTGGCTAATGAGCGTGCATTATTGGTGACCACAGCACTCGACCCAGACCCTCTCTTACCTAGGGAAAGGGAGACCTAGTCCTTCGCTTAGTTACGTGTTTGGACGGCTTGAAAAACCTCATCGCATATTAAACAGTGAAAATGCAGACAATTACTAGAAAGGTAACGGCAGGATTGAACTCTGTTGCCTGTGTGACAGAAGATATATATTTTGAGGCGAACATTTCATAATCGCTCGTTGGAAATGGCTGATTTTTTAGTGCTGGATGTACAGCTTTACAAGTCAACATGTGTCCGAGTGAACAAAGATTTCTACAACACTCTAGTTGTCTTACTTAAGAAATGGATTGTATTTCCGAGACCTTACTCTGTCAATAAGAGGAGACAATGAAGCGACAATTCAGTGGAAGGTTCGAAAACCTAGGATATTTTTATTTGGAAAATGTTTGTATCAGAGCCGAGGACATGGAGGCCGGTTTCAAGATTTCAATTCACTGGAATCTGCAGGTTAGTTATTTTCGAATGAAAGAAACTATTAAAGAAAGTAGACTATCTAGGAGTTAAGCCTGCTAAATACTCGATATTTTAATATATCATTACATGGCTCCAAGATAAACTTTTTCGAGTTAAATGTACAAACATGTACTCGCAAGGCGTCAACTAAACTGACCGAACGCCAAAGTAAATTATTCTTTGCAAAGTTATCTACTTCTGTTTTTATTCATTGTCTATTGAAATGACGTTTCTTTGTGGAGATATTTACCGTAAAATGATTTAATTCATGCGAAATATTTGACTTCTTTATGAAATTGTTATTGACAACTGATTTCAATAGGAGATATTGTAGTTGAGTCTACGAATAGCAGTTTCAGCGGTATTGACCCGAACGCCTCACTTCAATGTAATGAAACGCCATTGAAACCATCATTCCTATACGACACCAACACCCTCCTAAACAAGGACGACTAATTTAGAGACACAGTTTGAATAGCGCTTCATTACATTGAAGTGAGGCGTTCGGGTCAATACCGCTGAAACTGCTATTCGTAGACTCAACTACAATATCTCCTATTGAAATTCACGGCTGACAGTGCACTCAGTTTGAATATTAAAAGGGTTAGAGACTTTATGTTTGTACTTTATCGGCAAAATACAGTCACTTGCTGACTGTACGATGAACTCAAAATTTCTTCATACTGCATTCGGCCTTCGGCCTCATGCAGTATTCATTATTTCTCGTTCATCGTACAGTCAGCGCGTGCCTGTATTTGTCGATAAAGAACTCACAAGCAGTCTCTAACCCTTACTTATTGAACGTCCATAATAAGTCCATAATTCGGCCAAAGTTCACCACTGTTTGTTTAATGTTATGGTTATTACATGGCATTAGCAATACGTTTTTCACGCTTGCAGAAAAAAAAATTTTGAAACACTATTAAAGAAATGGTAAACGTGCAGCGTGCGTCCATCGAGTTATGGAGTTTGCTAAGCACGAAAGATGCGTAAGAGTCGCTCGAGGCAACGCCGAGAGCGAATCTAGCTTCTTGAGTGCTTAGGCAACCTCTCAAGTGCGTCCATAACTCGATGGATGTACAGCTGTGGCTTTTACTATTTCTTTTATAACATAACCACGACAATTAAAGAGCAAATAATGTCTTTGCTGGTGATGAAATGAAGCATGAAGCGCGCGAACAAATCTCATAAATTAAGGTGGCTCGCCTGGATTTTCCAGGGACGCACCATACCCATTTTGAACGGCTGATACTCCACTGTCAGAGCTCGGTCGGGCTAGCCACTTAACCCATTTACTAGAAATAGAATAAACCTTCCTAAAATGTAGGTTTGTTTGACATCGGTGTTACCATAGCAACACAGCGTCGACGTCATGTATTTTACATATCATCACTTTTCTCGAAAACTAGACCTAAACTTTTAAAACGACCTAGTATTCCTTGTAGTCTGAATGTAGGCCTTCAAGACTGCAAAGTTTAAAAAAATTGTATGAGAGCGTTTTCGAAAAAAATTGGGTTGAATATTTTCATTCAAAAAATAAACAATTCGCCTTACTTCCTGTTTAGTCGTCGAGAACTGTGTTTTCCGGACAGATTTAAGCGATGTTTTTAGCATATTTCATACCTGTGGCATAGGACTACTTCCCATGAAAATTTCATTCCATTTGCTTTATTCGATTACGGTTTATTGAATCATAAGTAATGTCATAAATATGCTCATTTTACTCGAAATAGTAATGTATTTGCTAAGGAAGCTGTAATTCGAAAACTAGTCGATAATTTTTTTTTTAACTATTTACCTGAAATTCAACATGTACTACCCTGGCTGTGTAAATTTCAAGAGCATTGAATCATTTTAAGGGCGCGAAATAAAAACAAAAACATAGGGAACTTTTACATTCAACCACACAAGCTTCATTGCTGTATCATTTTGTTTATAGCTTGTGTTTTTCCGAAATTTCTCTTTTGTCTAGATTCTACATACTTGTGTGCTTTTGAACTAACAAGTTCACCATGCACGCTTGCTACGCTTCGCTACTGCCGGAATGCTCGTGAAAATTCTGTTCTTAGTACAATAGTCACGCTGCCAGTTGTAACGCTGAAATAATATAACTTATAATATTTATTTACAAAAGGTTTTATAATATCACTAATACAAAATCTCGTTTTTAATTTATATTTAGAAAATGTGGTCTACTAAAACCACACTTATTCAACATTATCATCCCGCACTGTCAAGCTTCATGGTTTAACTAATTTGCATGTCATTGTACTAAGAACAGAATTTGCACGAGCGTTCCGGCAGTAGCGAAGCGTAGAAACCGTGCATGGTAAACGTGTTAGTTCTAAAGCACACAAGTATGTAGAATCTAGACAAAAGAGAAATTTCGGAAAGACACAAGCTATAAACAAAATGATACAACAATGAAGCTTGTGTGGTTGAATGTAAAAGTTCCCTATGTTTTTGTTTTTATTTCGCGCCCTTAAAATGATTCAATGCTCTTGAAATTTACAGGGCGAGGGTAGTACATGTTGAATTTCAGGTGAAAAGATTAAAACATATATTTATCGACTAGTTCCTTAGCAAATAAGTTACAATTTCGAGTAAAATGAGCATATTTATGACATTACCTCTGATTCCATAAACCGAAATCGAATAAAGCAAATGGAATGAAATTTTTATGGGAAGTAGTCCTTTGCCACAGGTATGACATATGCTAAAAATATCGCTTGAATCGGTCCGGAAAACACAGTTCTCGACGACTAAACAGGAAGTAAGGCGAATTGTTTATTTGTTTAATGAAAATATTCAACCCAATTTTTTTCGAAAACGCTCTCATACAATTTTTTTAAACTTTGCAGTCCTGAAGGCCTACATTTAGACTACAAGGGACTCTAGATCGTTTTAAAAGTTTAGGTCTAGATTTCGAGAAAATTGATGATATGTAAAATACATGACGTCGACGCTATGTTGCTATGGTAACACGGATGTCAAACAAACCTACATTTTTAGAAAGTCTATTCTATTTCTAGTAAATGGGTGAAGTGGCAGGCCCGAATGTGGTCTGGCAGTGGAGTATCAGCCATTCGAAGTGGGTATGGTGCGTCCGTGGAAAATCCAGGCGAGCCACCTTAAGCTGGCGCGACTGTTCCAGTGCAAAAACAATTCATTCATTGATCTCTGCTCAACAAAATGTTTATTCAAACCTTGGTCTCAATGAAAAGAGAAGATCTAGCTAGCTAAAAAGTTCTCGAACTGCAAGAGAAAGACATTTATTCAGTTCCTTTTGTTGGAAGCAATCGCTTTGGTAAAGCAAAAATTAAGAAAAGGGTTCATTCGTCTGTTGAAAACTGAATAGATTTCGGCGGAATTAAAAACGATCTGCACGCCAGAGGTTTGGAATTCGTCGTTTTTCCTATGGATTGGAGTGAACTGTCAGCTGAATCTCCTGGTTTTGGCTTGTTGCTGTTGCCATTTGTGCCAGTACGGGATATCCTTGAAACAAGTGAACTAAGTAAGTTTGTTTGTTGTTCTCTAAAATTGTAAGTTTATTTACTTTCACATCCAAAAGTGGCAATAAAATAATCTCGTTGTAAAATGAACTCAATGAATGTGGAGCTTATTCATTTTTCTGTAGTTGGCATTAATATCAGGACACTCGAGAACGTTTTAATGAGGTTTATTCGTTTAATTCCACTATGTACACCTCTGGCTCTTCGGCGGTTTTCGACTCGACTGATATATAATTATAAGTTTAGTTTCTACCAAATAAACCATTGTGGTTACTTTTAATTAGCTCATAAAACTCGTTTGGATTTTTTTAATAATCAAAAATGCTGTCCCTTTACCTCTAAATATCGAGATTGAACAGTTCGTCGTCTTTTTTTGTCCGTCCTTTCTGAATGTTTCAGGATCCAAAACTCAGTGCAAAAGCTCGTAAATCTTGTTCGTCGTTTGTACAGATTTGCAAGCCGTCTCAACTCTTCCTTTTCTGGTACGGTGGCTCGGAAAATGAATGAAGCTCAAAATTTGCCAAGACAGTCGCTGAACAAAATTCCCTGTTCACTTGGATTAGAGTTTTTCTTTTATTGTCCTATAAAATTGTTTTCGTGGGAATAGAAAAGAAAACTTTGGTGCAATTGTGAACGAAATCCGACATCCGACGTGAGCGTGCAACCATGGGCAAATGGCCACGGCTATTAGCCAATCAGAGCGCTAGATTTATCGTGGTTATGTTATAAATACTTTGTTATATATCCTACAAACCTGGTACATCACCAATACCGCTATGACAGCGACTCCAACGAATGATGGCCAGCCTGCAATCCAATATACAATCACTGCAAAACTAAGGATTTGTAGTGGAGAAAATAGAATGGATGGAAGGTACTTGACGGTTAACTGGAACCGCTCAAGGTCATTGGATAATAAGTTGATGACGTGACCTGACGTGATCCTTGTCAGATGTTCTTGTGTGTATAGAAGCACCTTAAAACAGAAATACATTGATAAGTTACTTTACTTTCGTACAAGATATACACGTAATTGAATCAAACACTTTTCAAAGAACTGTGTTTCATAGACCCATTGCATAAATGGCGTTCAATTTAAATAGGTATTGCCCTCAGACTTTAGCCTCGTGTTCGATGCAATGGTTATTGAAATTGCACGCCATTTATGCAATTGGTCAATAACCAGTATAATTGGACCATTTAGATCAATCACATGGAGTTTCGGACATTTCTAAAGGATCGGCAGTGTCGCGAAGCTAACTTAATTCATAGGGCAGTTTTCACATGACTGTCGAAAGTGTTTTGGTTTTGCGTTTACTAAGCTCTCCTATTGGCTGAGAAAATAAACCAACTAATCAGATTCCAAAGTAAAACCAAACGCAAATTGGTTTTGGTTTTGCTTTGGTTTGTCATTGGCTCACAGGGAAGCCATTTTTGAGTTACTTGTGATTACTCGCTCCTATGATTAGCTGGCTGTAGGTAATTTGCTTTTGGTCTTTCGACACTCATGTGAAATTCGCTCTATGATGTTGGAATACAAAACTTTTTAAGCATATGACAATTCTTTCCAAGGTACTAAAACTTTTTACCAGATCACCCGTACTGCCCCACTCACACTTTTCTTTCAAAACCACTTACAAAAGTCACGTCATGGGGGCCGGACGTGTTTGGTGTGAATGAGCTGCTCGAACTTTTGCTTGCTGTTTTGTCATTATTAAAACACTCAGTAGTCATATGCTAAACAAACTTATTGACTGTGTTACTCGGGACGAACGGGTAAATATCTGTCTGTTGATCATTTACTGCGTCCCACGCTCGGTCCTTACGTCATGACCTCGAACCAAATATTTTCTTGTCCGGCCCCGTCCCACTCAGTCAATATCTATGTACCTATGTACCTTTAATTCTATTTTAATATGTTGAGTAAATGTATGAACAGAAACTCATTCATTGCCAGAAAAGTCTGACTTTATTAAGCATGGAACTTGGATAGAAGAAAACTCTATTTTATATGAGCTAATCATCATTCTGAATCTCAAATGTAAGTGTTGAAAACAAGAAACCAACAAATTAGTCCTCGGCCATTTATCGTCCAGAGTTCTTTGCGTACATACTTTTGGACGCCTTGTTATACGCTTCATTTACATGATTAAAAAAGTTTTCTTAAAGTTATGACACGGGTGCTGATAAACTGCAATTTACAGAGTATTCGAAAGTGAATGAGCTAGTCGGTTTGTTATCAACATTGATCCGATTTTGTGTAAAATTTCGACACATTTGTTTTACAATGCTTCGAATGGAAACTTAGAAATATGAATTGTTCAATTAGCCTCATAGCATGTACTCAGCAGTCTACATGCACATCCACAAAAGTAAAATAGAAACCTCGATTTTAAATACATAAGATTTGTGACAGCGAAGAAAGTCAAAATAGTAACTCAACTACACGTATTTTGTACTGTCCAGAAGAGTTTAAAAAATACTTTTTTGGTATTTGGACAGCATTTTGAAGTGAGGAGCAAGAGTATCAAATTTGTTTTTTGTGTCAATCCGCGCTTGATCTCATACGCTAAAACCTGGTTTTCACAAGCGGAGCGTTTCACAAGCAGAAGCAACAATATACGCAGAAGCAGTAGTGCATTGATCATTAGAGACGACTTAGTATGACTATCTTCATACGTGCATGACTGAGATTGCTTAGATTATCATTTGGTGTGTGTTCAACCCACGTACAACATTAAATTTAATGGGTTCAACCCATTTAATGTTTGCGAGTCAGCTGCAGGCACATATTTCTCTTTCACTTCAATTATATAAAAAAAAAACGCGCGCTAGTAAGCGTACGTAGGAAATAGCCGAAGTAAAACTATGAATTAATGAATAGAATCTTTTCTAGGATTTCTACTGTTAAATAAATCGTCCATATTTAATCCTAATGGACAGAGGATTCTTAGGCGATGGGCCTATCTTTATCGGTTAATGCCTCTTTGTTAGTAGCCTGCGTCACATCCGAACTGAACTCTTGTTTGGTCTAGACCTCCAACGAAGTACCATGATATAATTTATGTACTCGATTCTGATTGGCTCTTTTTAATGCTCATTCTTACACGTTTTCTGACTGGCCATTCAACTGTCACCAGCCTGTCACCAGTGCGAATTACGGCTAATTTACATTTTAAAATATGGCGGCTTTTAATTTTATACACGTCGAGAAGAGCAATGATATATGTTAAATACCAGTTTGAAATTGAGATTCGTTTGCTGGGGAGCAGTTGATCGGAGTTGAGTTCGGATAGATGTGGCACATCCTAGATCTTTCCAAGCTGCATGAGAGATGTTTGCGTGTTCCTCGACCGACCATTTTGTAGTGATGGATTCTATTAAAGTGCATATGAAACGAAAATTAAGTTGATCTAATATTAAAATTGTTTCGAAATGATGAATAATGACATTTTTCGTTTGTCAACATCTTATCTCGTTTCAGAGACAAGTGTAAAGCCTGAGCGAGAGCAATAATCTACTGGCCAGAAATGTCACATGACATTTACGAAACTGTATCCAAGTGTGCGACATGTGCTACAAACAGAAACCAGAAAGAGGCGATGATTGCACATGAGATACCTGAGCGACCATGGCAGAAGCTCGGTTCTGACCTTTGTGAATGCAAGGGGAAAACTTATCTCATCGTAGTAGACTACTACTCAAAGTTCATAGAGACAAATATACTGCCAGACAAAACAGCTGGGACAGTTGTCACCCACATGAAGTCCATATTCGCCAGGCACGGAATTCCTGAAGAACTGGTGTCTGACAACATTCCCTATAACAGCAGAGAGTTCAAGGAGTTTGCTAAATGCTGGGAATTCAAGTTAACAACTTCCAGTCCAACATACGTCCAATCCAATGGACTGAGTGAACGCGCTATGCAAACAATCAAGCAGAGACCCAAAAAAGCAGACGATCCATACATTGGCCTGTTAGAGTATCGGAACACGCCCGTCACAGGCATGGCGTATTCACCTTCGCAGCTACTGATGAGCCGCATCGCGAGAACAAAGATCCCTATAGCCAAGGAGCTGTTGCAGCCAAGCATTGCTACCGACGCGCAACAACAACCAAAGCTTCGACAAGGTCAGCAAAAGCTGTATTATGAGAAGACAGCCAAACCTTTGCAGCCTTTGAAAGAGAATAAAGGTATCCGCCCACGTCAAGGAAAGGTCTGGGTGCCAGCCGTAGTGACTGCCAACACCAACTCCCCAAGATCATACATAGTACCACACCCAATGGCCAACAATACAGGCGCAACCGACGTAATTTTCTTAAAACAAATGAATCACCACCAACCAATACAGGACCAGAACCGGGAGAGGAATTGAACAACCAGCCCTCGAGGCAAATCAACCAGTTCCAGATGGTCCTACTAAACCAGTCACACCTGTGTTTCCACGCACATCAACAAGGACCAGAGCCCTACCTGCTAAATTCAACGACTTTATAATGAATTGAATCAGAATAAATTTACTCGATTATGTTGATTCATACTGAAAAATGATTGGACTAATTCAATGCATTATTTTCTTAGAAGGGAGATGTAGTAATATGACCCTATTACATCTGATTTACAGTTGTGTGAATGTATTAATGCACACCCATGTATTGTATTACACACACACTCATAGGTGTGCGGCTTTGCGGTAGCATTGTTAAGTATCTCTGACTCCACTTTTTCCATAAATGGTGATATTGTGGGAATTGTTGAGGACGTTGTTGTGGAGGCTGAGCTTGCGGAGACAAAAACACCATTAAACGAAGTTGAAGCCTGGAAGGATCAAGAACAACTAACCAATGGCCATGTACACGCTGTCAGTGGTAGGTCCTATAGGAGCAACGCAACAACCGAGGGCTTAAACACCGTAGTTAATTTATCTCGCCGCGATCTTACAGAAGGAGAGATAGCAGTATTATCAAAAGGTCTTAAATTGTGTCCCACACCTAACGAGATAGACATATATAGTACTCGTAAGGATAACGAGTACATTAGATGTTCAGACGAATATTTCTATAATGATACTGACGTGGAAGGATCTTTTTCTGAAGTCCCTTCATTTAGAATAAAGTCTAGTTGGTGCCAGATAAATTTAGAGAAATATCTAAAAGCTTAAACTGAAGCAGTAGAAGAAGAAATAACGACTTCTATAGATTCCAGTAAGTACATTTATAGTAATTTATCATTAACAGAAAAACAGCCATTGAATGAACTTAGATCATATGAAGATATAGTTATTAAAGAGGCAGATAAAGGATCAGGCGTAGTCATTATGGATAAAGAAAACAATATCAAAGAAGCCTTTAAAAGACAGTTAAATGATCGTAATGTCTATAAGTTATTATGTCATAATCCTACGCATCATATAGCTAGTCTTACTACTAATAGAGTTCATAAGTATTAGATTGTAACACAGAGGCATTAAGAGATAACGAAGCCCAATGGGCCTATTGCCTAACAACCCTCTGTCCATTAGGATTAAATATGGACGATTTATTTAACAGTAGAAATCCTAGAAAACATTATATTCATTAATTCATAGCTTTACTTCGGCTATTTCCTGCGCACGCCTATTTGCGCGCGTTGTTTTTCACATATATATATATATATATACAGTCGATCCAGGAAAGGTAGTCTTACAGAAAAGTCAATTACATACATATAACTTTCACGTGTCCGTATATACAGAATAAATTAAATTGCTTGTGGTTCGCTGGTGTCGCAAGGTGGTAAAACCCGCGACCCGGAGATACAGGAAACGCGAAGATTCGGAAGCAAGAATACTCGAGTTCTAGAATAGTTTGGCAGCAAGTATACAGGAGAGAGACACAAATTGGATAAATGCAGTATCCGTTTACAGGAAGGTTGCGTTTTATCTGGGATTTGACGAGTAAACATTTGCGTTTAATTCTAGAAGTTTGGTCGTGCTTTTTGCACGAGCGCGTAGGGCGAGTCCAATTTTAGCTTTTTGGAAACCATATGATTGATTGACTTTGGAAACCATCTGATTGACTTGACAAATGAGCGGAACAAATAAGCTTTGCTTCTGTTTATTCAGTCTTGAGTTTATACTAAATCTGTGGCTTAAAGGTACGCACTTTTCTCAAAATAGCGCAATGACGGGGTCAACACCGTTCACGCGCAAACTAAACTTGCCTATTAACTCAAACCAAGCGTAATTTACTGCATATTGTTTTCCTTTTCCCCCCTCAAGCTTTCATTATAAAATATTGGGGGAAAATATCAGATAGTGAATGCTAGAGAACAGTAAGTTTGGGAAACCTTTTGAACAAAGTTTGATATGTACAAATTGGAATCACAACACAACTGGTATGAAGTCATGCACATCAGGCAAGACCATTCAAGAATTAGTATTACAAAGTAAAAACGTTCAATAATAAATAATACGTAGGGAGCTAGGTTTGCTTCAGTAACTAACAACTAACTTACACTGGATAAAAAAGCCGGGATGTTTTGCGATGTTTCAATCTTTTAAATCAACCACGCTAAACCACGTAATTAAGTGTAGAATTAAAACTGTTGGTTAGCTTCGCAGATAAAAATAACGAAGCATGACTAATTTTTGAATATTTAATCTTTTTTTAATAAGTGCCGTTAAAAACAGCTGCAATATTTGCCATTGTAGCATTTTCTTCAATGCATTATTTAAAATAAACGGATGTGGCTGTATTGCAACCGATGTATTTTTTCAATGATTATATGCAGTCAAACTAAAAAGTTCTTCATACTACACAGGACAGTTTAGTTTTTTTTATTCGAGAAGCCAAGTGAACTATCCATGCGTTTCGCGCGAAAAAGAACAAAGGTAGGCTATTCTTAGCCAATCAGATAGCTAACGTCACTTCTCATTATCATTCTTCTCACTTTCAACGCGGGAATTCGAATTGCTGGTTTTCACTCAATCCCCAGAGATTCAAATATTGGTGTCCCAACAAAAGAAGCTAACGAGGAATCTATTGTTTAAGGGTACCAACATGGCGGCAACCTCTTTTCGCGGGAATTTCGAATCTAAAAATAGCCTCATCTACCTCTGTGCTGGGGACCCAACCAATAACAGAGGAACGCTCCTGGTATGGGCTCCTGTATATATATATATATAATTGAAGTGAAAGAGAAAATGTGTGCCCTGAGTAGGATTTGAACCAACGGCCTCGGTATACTAGTCCGCTGTGTTACCACTACACCATCAGGACCAACCACGCTGGCAACACAGCCGGTTGATGGTGTCATTTAAAAAAAAAACGTCGCTGGTGCAATGAAACTAATCACATTCTTGATTTATTGCAATACATTTTGTTCTTTGAATAAAAAAAAAATCACCTGTCGCTAGTGAAAGCAATACTTAAATTTAAGAACAAAATTGAAATATATAAAAGGAAACCTCGATTTTTGTTAATTCAAAGAAGACAATTTATTGCTTTAAATCAGGAATCTGCTTCGTTTCATTGCATCAGCGGAGTTTTTGAAAACGGTCATAAGTAAAATAAAAATGTTGCATTTTGTCCAATTCGTAGTTATTGATAGGTACCCAAACCTTAGCATCGCATCGAGGACGGAGTGCACTGAGATACATACCCTATTATTATGAACGTTGATAATATCATATATCTAGATACAAACCTCTAACTATGCGGTCTCGATGTCACCAAAGACTTGGTTCTCTTTCAAAATGGCTGTCAAGAACTACAATTTGTATTATTCGCATTGATTCTCTTTAGACCTTTATCACGCAGCAGCTATTTTGACTATCGACAAACAATTACTTTGCACTTTCACTCTCGTCTCTGTGTCGAGTTTAGAAGTGCAAGAACAAAGGTTGTTTTTTCCTTGGGATGCAACTGAACATGGCGGCTGCGTGACGAATGTCAATTGAATTTGAGCTTGTTTTTTAAACTGAGTAAACTCCCAACTCAGCTATTTTTCATCGGCATGTCGTACATTTGTGGCAATGTAATATATTAAAATAAAGTTTCACATTCTTACATTCATGAAAATCGCAGTTGTAAAATATCGAATAAAACATCCAGATTAAATTTCTCAACCAGTTTTCACAAGTGATTTCTTCTAAGTTCTGTAAAAATATAGCTCAATTAATGAAATAAGAAGAATACCTTTTTGTAAATAATTCCAGTAATCGCTGTTCTAACACGCATACCCAGAATGGATGAGCGATATTGGGAGTGGCACTGTATAAACCCACGGAGGAACGTCGAGACGATGATACCAATGGCATAGAGTAACGCACTCGTCGTGTCACGCTCCGATAACGTGATTATTAGGCCGTAGAGAAACAATGGCGCAACAGTAACAGCTAAGACGTGCGTTAATGTAAGAAATGTCAAATACAAAATGTCTCCAACTGATATAATGCCAAATATTGCCCTCCATAGGCTTGGTGTGGTGAGGTGTATCTTAGCACGCTCTTGCTCTCGTAACCAGTTACATTCAAGCTGTGTTGTCAACGTTTCGCTTCTGTCCTCTTCTGACAATGAAGGTAGATCATGTAGTTCCAGGGGTCGCTGATTGCCTAAGTTGATAAGAGGGTTAAGCCATATGAACGTCAGTAAGGACCATAATCTAGCTTTGTCCTTCGGGTTTTCTTCCATTTTATCCTTTTGTCGTGTATCCACCTGTAAATGAGAATATAGAATGTTAAAATCAAACGTAACGACTGGGGAGATCAAGCTTTTCTTTGGTAAACCAAACATATCAGCTTTAAAGCATATCTTCGGAGCTTTTATACACAGAAAATCAATAAGAGAAAACATGGTGAAAAAAAGGGGAAAAAAGGAAACAAGATATAATCCATGCAGGTCAAAACTTTTCACACCGCGCGAGTGGCGAGAGTACCCCGCTCCCTTCCCTCGGCTGCGCCTCAGTACTGGAACTAATTGCGCCGACTTGAAATCCCGTCCAGTCCTCATTGTCGGCTTTGGACTATTACTTCATAACCAGTGTCCATCATCAGTTTACAGAGTAGTCTATTTAAAGAAAGCCTTTCCTGTCATTCAGCAGTCAATCACATTCTTTGAATTTTGATGAGCAGCACCTGATTGGATAAGATAATACCTGTCTTTGTAATATAGTACACCTAATTATATTGCGCAAATAATAATGGCGGTCAAGGCCGAGTGTAACTTTTGATATCTGATGATCAGAGAGGTACTTTTAAAATTATAGTTCTTTCTAAACAGGAACTAGCGAGCAGCACATATAAGAGAACTTGTGGTTTCATTTGCAAAAAATAATTTATTGTTCATCTGAATACAGCATAACTAGCTATGTTATTAGTTGTTGTTATTTGTATTTTTTTGATAGAATAGCTCACTTGATTTCTCGTTACATGCAAGTGATGACAACGCGATTTGACCGCGTACCGATATAAAACGTGATGCGAATCGTCTTAAGATGTAGCTTCTGCCGGAACCATGACTCCAGCTTGGTTCGAAATTTGACCTTAATATTTATATTATCAGCGGATCGAGACAAAAGGCAGGTGTGGCATTGTGTTACTAATGTTGTTAAGTATGCATAGATGGAGACGCAAGCGCATAACAAAGTATGCTATTTTTACCCGCCATCTTGAAATGTAGTTTGTATATGGTGTCAGAACACGGAAAAGTGTAAATGGAGCATGCATCTAAAACCACCTCAGGCTCTGAGACTGAGCAAGGAAAGGGATAAAAGGGGGCATGAAGACACTAGAAGCGAAGTTGGGACAAAGTCGCAAGTGAACTCAACACGAAAGGTGAGAAAATCCAAGTCGCTATATGCTACTCCACGTGCTCGGGAAAGATTGTCAAGAAATATTTTCACAATTTGTGTGGGCGAATCACGGAGATAACGACAAAATAAAATTCAAAGCCTATTTTGAGCCATTGTGTTCAAAACATTTCAATCGACATCTTTTCATTGAGAGAAATCAAAAGGACGGCGAATCAGTAGACGAATACTGCAGTGCTTTGAAAGCTATGGCAAACAAATTGCGATGTCCGCGATAGACAAGAATCGTGGCTCACTTCGAAGTTAGTGTTAGGCCTCAGAGACCTAAAGCTAAAAGAAAGGGTGATGGAAACGGACAAAAGTCTGGAGGGTACACTAAAAGCTGCGCGTATTTCAGAGTAAACAACACTTGAAAAGCATAACCAAAGACAAAGTGGAAGCAGTTGACTCGCTAGGTCAACAAAAAAAAAACACAGCGACAGCGAGGAAGAACCTACAAGAGTGCAATAGGTGCGAAAGGTCATACAAATTAAGCAAGAAAACCTGGAGGAGGTGAGAAATCATGTATGAAATATGGCACCGAACACAGTTATTCTCAGTGTCCCGCTTTTGGCAAACGCTGCCATAAATGCAAGCAGTTAAAGCACTTTGCTAAAATGTGTCTGCGTGGAAAGTGACAGCAATGAAAGCAGTTGAATACAGTGAGAGAAGATGAGAGAGCTGAGGAAAGAGACAGCTGTCGAAAGTGTGTTTATCGGATCATTATATAAGCAATGTACAATGTACATCAGTTAGCAATGTACCTGGTGACAAAGACTGGTTTGACGACACTGTTGATTTTGGAAATATCCAAGTAGTAGTCAAGCTCAATGTAATGTGATGCCTAAGGAATTATATGATAAGATTACCGCCAAACTCTTACAACCAACATCTGTCAAACTCGAGAGTTACGCTAAAACCTGTATCAAACCTGTTGGAAAATGTGTCTTGAAATGTGAGATTTAAGAAAAAGAGGACCAAGTTCATTTTGTTTTCAAGTTGTTGATGGCAACTATATCCCACTGTTAGGAAGAATATCTTGTGAACAGATAGGATTAATTCAGGGTGTGAATTACGTGAAGAGTGACAATCTCTTGAAAGAATATGCTGATGTTTACCAAGATAGATAGATAGATAGATAGATGGTTTATTAGTAATAACTGTTGCAGCTGGAAAGCTGAATTGCGTAAGACTTAACATTAAATTTGAAAATACTGATAATTAAAATTAATTCTAATCAATGTTGCTACTGATATACAATCTAGTTGCTAATTATAATCTAATTAATATTACTATCAAATATAAAACTAAAACTCTTCAGTCTGTTGGATTTGATAATTAAAGTTCTAATCTATATTGCTAGTGATAGTTGCTAGATATAATCTTACTATATGTAGAACTGTGTCTTGATAATTAAGGTTCTAATCAATATTGCTATATATATTCTGGTTATTGTTATATACTAATTACTATTACTATATATGAAACTGTTTTTCAGTCTGTTGGCCCTACGTATGGGCACATTGAAACTCTAAGATTACTTCTAAGATTAGCATTACATGTGTTTGGTTTAGGCAGTAAGTTGTGCACAACTTATGGTTCACATTGGAGCTGATCTCGTTGAATAGATTGGTTGTTAGGGCATTTCTGCGATCGTAGAGTGGAATTAGGTTACTGGCTGCTAAAGCTTCAGGATAGGTGGTGAATGGGTAAATGATTCTTAAAGCACGCTTCTACAGTCTTTCTAAATCCTCCGACAAATACTGCGGGAGCCCATTGTGGAACACGGGACAGGCGTATTCGGTTATTGGGCGTATGTATGTAACATAGAATGTCAAGAGTTCCTTTGTTAACACGTTTGCTCTTTTAAGTTGTTTCAAGAAGTACAGTCGGGAAGACACCTTATAATTTCCGAGATATGAACGTTCCATTTTAGATTATCTGAAATGTTCAGGCCAAGTAGTTTGAAGTTGGAAACTACTTCAATAGGTTTCTCATCCACAACAACAGGGGCGAAGTTGGGGGCTCTCTTAGCAAATGATATTCGTAGTCCTTTGCATTTTGCTTGATTTAATTGAAACTTATTCTGGTGCGACTTTGTGGCCAGTTCTGATACAGCATTCTGGATGTTACTTATTTCGTTCTTATGGACAGGTTCAGCGATAGTCGTGTCATCTACATATTTTCATAAGTTGGTGTTGGTGACTCCTATATCGTCGATCATAAGTACAAAGAGCCACGGCCCTAGCTTGGTTCTATGTGGGACGCCTGCAGGGATGTCTTTCCATTCTGATTTACAGTCACGCTCTAGTTTGACTCTCTGCTTACGGCACTTTAAGAAATCAATAATCCAACGCACGATTCTACGTGGGAGGTCCAACGTCCCTAGTTTACTAGCCAAGATAGCGTGGTCGATTCAGTAGACCGAAAGCTTTCCTATAATCAAATAGAACGACTCTTACAGTTGCGCCGTTCCCGTCTGTGTGTTTGATACACGTGTGTATGATACTGATTAGCGCATGCGTCGTAGATGACTTTGGAACGCATCCGAATTGGTTAGCACCGATTTTCTTCAGCATGGCTGGCTTAACGTGTTCTTCGACGACAAACTCTTCGGCGATCTTGGATAGTATTGGTGTGAGAGAAATGGGGCATAAGTGTTTGTTGACATCTTTTACTGGTTTTTGCTTCGGGACGGGAACTATATCTGCCTCTTTCCAAGATGGTGGTAGACGGCCCTCGCGGTACGAGCTGTTTAAAATGTCCATGACAAGTACCATTAGAATATCCGCATTCTCCTTTAGTAGCCAAGCTGGAATTCCATCTGGGCCCTGCACCTTGGTGGGGTTTAGCGCTGATAATTTTCTATAGCCAGAGTGGGCGGAAACCACTAGCGGTGGAGATAGAGGAGCGTCCGCTCGGTCGAGTTGGAAATCAGCTGGGAGCGGTGAGAAATCACTCATTGGTACGTAGTATGAAGGCTTCGTTGATAATATTAGCCAAGTCCTGCTTATTAGTAGCGCCGTCTATATGCTGGAGGGATTTCGTGAAATCATCCGGTCCTTGGGAGGCTGATGATATGCCGCTTAGTTTATTTACTTCCTTCCACCACACCGATGGTTTGCATTCTTTCAGATGGGCAACCTTCGCATCGTAGTACTTACCTCGGCAGATCTTCAGCTCTCGATTAACGCTGTTTCTTAAAAGTCGGACTAAAGGAAGATTCCCTTGTGCGAGAGCTCTTTGGCGTTGTTTGATTAGATCTTTCAGGACTGGGTTAATCCACGGCGGTTCGTTGGAGTGGATGGTTTTGGATCGTATAGGGAGAATAATGTTCAGACCTGTGTTTATAATTGTTTCGAGGATGGATGCCTTCTCTGAACATGAGTTACCAGTACTGATGAGGGTTGGTACGTCAACCTCTTGCAGATAAGAGCTTAAAGCGAGACGATTACTTGACCGCAGATCTCTCGATTTAACCTTGAACCTTGGCTGTGGAAGCAGGATGCGTAGTTTTGGCTTGACTTCAATAGACAGATGGTCAGATAAGCCAAAGGGAGGTCTCTTATCCGGAGCATCGTAGAAATCTTTGAGATTCGTAAGTATTAAGTCCAGCGTGTTCCGACCTCTAGTTGGAAAATTGACAATTTGCTTGAGATTGAAGCTGGATTTTAACATCGCAACATTGAGCTTGTTAAAGTCACCTAGGAGAATGATCCCACAGTTCGGGTATCTAGACTCGATAGATGAGACAGTTCGTCAGATAGTTCAGTATGGTAGAATTATCTGAGCTTGGTGGATGATAAACTGTTCGTTCCAACAATAATATTGCTGAACCCCCTTGGGAGACGGTTTGGTTGAATTTTAACCCACAAAACCTCTAAGGAAGAGTCAGTTAGATCGTCCAACAAGGAGAACTGGATGGAATTTTTGATGAACATACACACACCACCGTGTACACCTTCCTTTCTGTCTTGTCGGATTAGATTGAAGCCACTGATAGCGACTATATTGTCATGAATATGTTCTTGAAGCCAAGTCTCGGTTAAACAAACAAGGTCTACATTTGCATACTCAGCATAATGCCGGACTTCATCGATTTTTAGCGCCAAGGACATAACGTTAGATAGCAGAATACTGGGCACAAACGTTTTTCCTGATCTTTCCTCGACCTCACTGGTCGAACCTGGTGCTGATAATGGGATGATATAAACACAATTCGTTGGATTGTGAGTCCTAGATAGACTTAGAGTTGAAATCACTTTAGCACGGTTGAATTCCCTTGGCTGAACGTTGTTGATTCTTTGGCAGCGAGTTGCTTCTTTTGATTTTACGAGCTTTCTTGCTCTCTTACCACGATATGACGAACAGACTTTTCGTAGGAGTCCGTTTTGAGCGTTGTAGGGGCGTATAAGTGTCACATATGTATGATTTAGAGGTAAAAATATGAAATAATACGGAGCTAATACAATTGCTGCCGTCAACAAAAGGCGCATTTTATAATACCAAGGATTAGGATGTTTGCCAGGTGACTACCATAACCATTGATCCATATATTCCCCCGGTAGTCCACCCGCCTAGGAGAATACCTCACTCCAAACGCAGTAAGCTGAAACTAGAACTTGATAACATGGAAGGTGTTGGCATTATAGACTGAAAGTACCTATAAATAAGCCAGCAGACTGCATGGGTAAATAGTACCGTGCCAGTAGACAAGCCAAACGGATCCGTTCTTGCGAACATTATCCATTACCAACTGTAGACATTGTCAGAAATCTATTCCATTGTGGGCGGGACGTAAACTTATGCAATACAGCCTGTCAATCATAAGTCACTAGTTCACAGGCCATCTTCACTCTTTTTGCATTTTTTTTTTACTGCAAATCTTCTGTTTGGTAATCTGTCATTTAAAATCTCAATAAGGCTTTTTGCTGTCAAAGTTCTGTCCTTTAGCGTTCCCCATATCAGCAGACATGCATATGCTATCTCAATCCAACAGCTGTGTGTTTGGAATTCATTCAGTTAGTCTCCGATCCTCCGCAGGCAACTCCTAATTATAATCGTTTTTTTTTTATAATCTTATATTTTTTCACTTCTACGTTACAGAAAAGCTTCTGTACTGTATTGTATCCATGAACTGTTAGTGTAACCAAATTTATTTTGTCCCCGCCTAGAATAGTTCTCAGTTCGCTAATTTCGGGTGACAATAATACTTGTAAAATTGATTGTTTATTACAAGTTTGTTGTTGTCGTCGTGAAAGCGGGCTTCCTGTGGTTAGAGAGGGCCGAGCATGGGTCCTAACGGACGAAGGTTGCCGGATCTAAAATAATGTTAAGAGTTGCCACCCATTCACTACATATACTCAGGCAAGTATTGCAGACGTTCTCACATCATGGAATGAGCTAGCTAGAGAATGACAATTTTATCGTAGACCGAGAGCTGTTATTTACTGGGAACACCCTCGAAATGTTCCCCTATTATTCTTTTAAAGATTCTCGCCACCGCCAAGACAAAACTTAAAAGTCAGATTCAACCAATCAAACTGAGTTACGAATAAACTTGTTACCAGGCTCTTACAGGCTAATCGAGAGCAATATGGTACAGAAATGGCTCACTTAATTAATTCATGAAATGACAATATAAACTAACGAAAACCCAACCCTGAACCATTAAAAACCCTAACCGATCAGTAAACAATCCCTTACCCACCTAGAGCTAGGGTTCTCAAGAAAAAAAACGTCTCAAGTAAAAGTTGAGATTTTCTGGAACTCGTAAGGCAAACGCCGCAACCACTACACTAAACAAACATATCGTCACTCAATTAACGTAACCACTGCTAATTTATGGCTGTAAGATACCTGAAAATCACTCAAATTTAGCTTCACTGGGAAACTGTCGGTAAATACTAAATTACATTTGGATGTATTTGTGTGATAAAACGATATTTAAGCTACTCGATTCCATCGTAACAAATTAAGAAACGCTTATGCTTATTCTCCAAAGAGGATCAAAGCAACATTCAATGTGGCTAAAATGAAGGAAATTACAGTGGACATGGAGGCCAAAACACACGGTTAGTGCATTAGTTAGTGCATAATTTTACGGCCCGCCTACGATGAAATAGATTTCTGACAATGACTCAGAGAAATCGATATCTGCTCGTCTCGTCTTGTCTAAGAGCTTTGACTTTTGTTATCTGAGCGCGCCTGAGGAAATCTAATCTGAGATTATGTTTGGATAAACGTGTTTGGATGCACTTAACCTGAGATTCTCTTTCGCTTACGTTTTCAATTGTGCATTAGATCTGTTCAGATAGCATAGATCAAATGTATTACGTTCATGTATATTTTGGTCAATAACAGTTCCTTTACGAGAATCATAAGGTTAGAAAGTAGTTCAAAATAACTGATAGCGCCTCGAAGTCTTGCGCGTTGTTAATTTCACATTCACACAGTGGTAATTATTCGGTGATGATATTATGTGATGTAAATAGTGTTGAATAAATCTCTAACATTTAATGCGCATGCCTCCTGCTTTATTATTGATCGATCACAGCGTCTCAAACCCTCATGGTTAGCGGTAAAGGTCAGGATTCATCAACTTCTGTCGTTGATAGAACACAATAATAATAATAACTAGAATCTGCACGCAGCTTGAACTCCGGCGTATCTTTTGTAAGGCGGACGATCTCATATACCTGCGTGTTTGGCACATACAACGCACAATCAGATGGTAAAGTATGCACACACAGTCAATTTTATATAAAACTCCACACGAGTCAGAACACGAGTGAACACAGGTAGAACACGAGCGACTTCAAATAAACCAGGGTACCCTAGGATAACACAGCTAGCTCAAAAATTCTAGGATCCAAATACTATGATGATCTGATCTAAAACGCCACATGAGTCAGGTCACGAGTGAATACGAGTGCACATCGGTTCATAATTTAATTAACAAAGAAATATATAAAATAAAATTGTTTTATCGTCTTATCCGTTTTGGGGCACCTGTGTTATCAGTGCGATACCCTCTGTTTCTTTTAGGGCTCCTGTGTTATCCTAGCTTGGCCCAGTTTTGTTGGTTTACCTGTGTTTTCAGTAAGGTACCCTCTCTTTGTATTTTCGGGCTACATGTGTTCAGATCGTTATTAGTATGCACACAGCCAGTTCACTATTATAGTCAGTCAAATTGGATTGGACAATCAGATTCGAAAATATGCACGCACAGTCGCATCACGTAGCAGCACCAGAGTAACAAGAAGGTACATGCACCTTTAAAGGGGAACTAAATCCTAAACCCAACTCGATGTTTATGAAAAGATGTTTCGAAATAAATAAATTGTGCTATTTAATGTTTCTATGTTACGCATCTTTCAAGAGGAAATCTGAAACCTTCCTCACAGCCTCCGCTTAGACGGATCAAGTCTGGCATTTTGTGACATCAATCTCCGACATTGAAAAGCTAGACTAACGGCTCCTAATTGCGAACCATTGTGTTTTCTTTGTGCTAGAGGTTGTTCTGGGAAAATTTGTTTTGAATTGAGCCGCAACACAATCTAGATTTATCAGCGGATAATCGAACTTTAAAACTAATTTTCTCTTTAAAGACGCACAACACAGAAATATAAAATCGCAGAACTTATATATTTAGAATATATCTTTGTTTAGACGTTGTGAACACAAGTATAACACGAGTAAACACGAGTGCCGGCAAGTAGAACACGAATAAACACGAGCAACTTCACATAAGCTAGGGTACCTAGGATCATAATAATAATTTAAAGATCACTTTAATGAACACCACCGCCCACTGCTGTCTGATCATTTCCTAAATAACAACCATTGCCCTAATGACATGTAATTAATTCCTTTAGTACTCATCCATTGTAATAGAGATGGCGTACGCAAAGCTCGCGAGGCCGCATTTCTTATTAATAAAGGACAAACATTAGAACATAAAGGCATGAATAGAAAGGAATAAATGTAATACTATACTCAGTCTCAACTATACTGATATTGTATACTTCTTAGTTTTCTATCACGCCAACTCATCACTTGTAATTTTATCTCCTAGTCTCATATTCATGTTTTCAAAATTTAAAATCTGTAACGGTTTCTTGCCATATACTTGTGTACCCTGAGGAAGGTTGGCCGTACCAACCGAAATATCGGTAATAATTATATATATATTTCCCTAACCGTATAACCAGCCTTTCATTTTTGTATTAGTATTCGTATATTTTTGCTAATTAGATCCCATCCAAGCTAATCTGGTTCTTGCACTTCGTCCGAATTGGTCCTTGCAGCTTGTAGTTTACCTAGGATGACACAGGTAGCCCAAATATACTAGGATACAAATACTATTAGGATCTGAAATATAACTCCACACAAGACAGAACACGAGTGAAAATGAGTGTACTAGCGCTTCATGATTTAATTAACACAAAATCATAATAATAATAAAATAATAAAAATTGTGTTATCGGCTTAGTTCTTCCGGGTTACCTGTGGTATCAGTGCGTGCCGTCTTTGTATTTTCGGTTTACCTGTGTTGTCCTATTGTTATCAACTGGTACGGTACTATACTCTATGTATTTTCGGGCTATCTGTGTTATCCTAGGGGAACGGCATTCAATAATCTCGGACTCGGATAAGGGAAAACCTAGCTGATGCAGTACTATATAAAGCTAACGTTCCTGTTTGTTCGGCTCAGTTCCGTTCAATTCAGTAGTATTAACAACACAATGTAATTAATTATTACGAGTCAATACACTTCTTTAATATAAAGAGGTCCCCTTTAGTTTATTTTTATCAAACCGAAAACGAGTATAGCATTTGGTATACACTGAAAACATCTGCCTAACTAAGATTTGTGAAAATCTTACCGGCAGAATTGCTCTTGTTACATGGTTTACTTTATTTAAAAGCTCAATGAGGGCTTCTGCCGTCAAAGTTGGTCTTGTACAGCTTTCCCCATATTAACAGACATGCACGTATAATGTCTCTCAATCCAATAGAAAGACGATTTAGCTAGGCTATTCTGTCGTGAAACATTCCTTAGCTGTGTAGTTGGACTTAAATAAGGCCTGACCCAAACTGTCAACAGTTTTACTCGTTGACAGGCGGTAGTATTGCATAATTTTACGGCCCGCCCACGATGGACAGATTTATGACAATGAATCAAACGAAATCGATATATCATTGCCTCGTCTTGCACAAGAGCTTTGACGTTTGTTATATGAGCTAGTCTTAGAGCGACTAGTCCATGATCATCTATTGCTATTTATTGAACAACAAAATATATTAATACTCGGGCTGCCTGTGGCAGGCACGACTCTAAGTCTGCAGGCCGCCGTTATTATTTTTGTTCTGTGCAGCAACATTTCTGCGCATGCGTTAAATTATGCATTAATTGTTGCCACTAATAGATTTCTATCCAGTCCAGTCGCCATCTTAAGATTCTGCGGACGCTATTCTTGTTTGAGGTACGTTTCGTAGGTCTTATGCCACATTTCATCACATTTCATTTTACTCTCGGTCATAACAAAAAGGCATACCAGCGCAAACACCGTGATCGGTAGGCCAACACTAAAATAATTTTGACGGCGTTTTTGGCTGGTTTACCGATCTCGTACGATCTCTCTGTGTACCGCGTTATACAGGTATACTGAATAGCTGATTTATATAGAAACAAGAGCCCATCTGGGCTTTCACTCGGGCCACATGAGATTGAAGATGAAATACACTTTCATTTGAAATCCTCTTAGTATCAAGCCCTGTATCAAGTCGTGCTTTAATTCGCCAGTGAGAACGTCAAAAAAACAGACTGGTCTATTAATCGCTTTTATGGCATGACTATGATAACGCAGGATTCGAACAACAGAATACTGGCAATTCAAGTGTATAAATGCAATACAATGACATATTCAGACTTTGAATTTGATTGAAAATAGATCAAAAACTCGGGGAAATGTCCGGCTAAAACTGTATGAATAAATGTGAAATGAAACATAAATTTCATAGCAAGAAAAACAATTGTAATTCCTATAAATGAGAAAGCTCTTCTATTAAGCCGCTTCTCATATACACAGACTGTTTCACAAAAAACATTTGCGCTTATCGACACAAGAATTCAGTTGACCTTTCAAATAATTTATTCTGAGGTACGCATACTCTAAATCACAGATGTTAAATAAAGCGATAATTAGAAGGAAAAGTACATTAACAGACAAACTGAGAGGAAATTTATTCAAATCAAAAAGAGTTTACTTACAGTACTTACGTAACTGAACTTTCGTTTTGGATCTTTTGGTAGTGCACCCACCTTCGTGCACATATGCACTGAATCGGAATGAAAGTCGAAGCCTACCTCGAACTTAACTTTCAGCTAACCTGTTTCCTTTCATTCCACAATGAATAATAATCTCATAAAGTAAGCCCGTAGCTTTCAATAAATTTGCCAGTGTCTGAATGAAACAGCTAGATCTTTTCCAATTTCTCTCACGAGTCACGGCAGAAGACAGTCTCAAGCTACAAAACTTGAATTTTGATCCTCTTCACAGTAACGTAATTTAACGTCTCAGATATTATATATATGCCCTATTTCAGCTAGCGCTGTGCATTTCAAATACTTTTTCCTCTCTCGTTGCTGGCAGTTCATGCTTCTTGTTCGTGTAGTTGCCGCATTTCAGTTGGCATACACTGAAAACATCTGCTTAACTAAGATTTGTAACAATCTTAGCGGATCATGTAAATATTCCGCTTGGCTCAATTGAGGGTTTCTGCCGTCAAAGTTCATTTTTTGTTTCAGTTTTCCCTATATTAGCCGACATGTATAATGTATCGAGCTCTCAATCCAGTAGAAAGACTCTTATTCTGTCGTAAAACATGCCTTAGCTGTACAAGACCGCCCACGATGGAATAGATTTCTGACAATGACTCGTTGAAAGTGATATCTCCTTGTCTCGCCTTGTCTGAGAGCTTTGAACTTTCTTATCTGAGCGCGCCTGACGAGATCTAACCTTTGATTATAATTCGATACCCGTTGATATCCAAACGTGTTTCGATATTGTATTTCGCTTACGTTTCTAAATGTACATTGGATCTGTCCAAACAGCGCTGATCGAATGTATTACGGCTCCTGGTTGTTCATGTATTTTTATGGTCAACAAGAGCGCCAGTTGAAATATCCTGAGCCTGTTGGAAGGCTTTCGCCCTCGCGGGTCGACCATTTTGATTTACTGTATTCACTTATGTAAATACATTTAACCTGGCGATTGTTGCGTGACCAGCACAGTGCAATCTGATTGGTTTGAATTTGACCTTTAACGCATGCGCAGAAGCCGTCTGACACCAATTAAAAAATAAATAAATAACGACTTGCATTTTAAGACTCGGCGCTGCCACAGGCAGCCCGAGTAATATAGCGATTTACTAGCAAATATATATACTGTGGTTGAGCAGTTATGGGTTACTATCCTCTATCGAAGTCTGAAGACATCTGAACTCCTGAACTGTGAGGGCAACACTGTCGCTCGCCAGCACAGAATAATTTATGATGACCTAAGCAATATTCAACTATCAAGGTAAACAAACAAGAAACCTCTCACGGCCGAGGTTTTGGTTCGAGAAATTAAAGGCTTCCAACAATTCCCTTTATTGTTCTGTAATATAATAAGCAGACTGAAGTTTTGGGAATAAGGGTAATTAAAGCGTTTAATTAGAGATAACCGACAGGCATTTCAGTTAATAATCTTTAATCCAACAAATACCAATATGGACTCGTAATGGCTCATCATGTACTGTATAGCCATAACAGCAGATAAAGTTACACAGAGGCACACAAATTGACAGAGCTCCATCACAGGATGGACAGGATACAACTTAAAATATGGTATAAATATAAACATATATATTTGAGACAATCATCTATTAGTACTCGGAACCTGCAGTATAACAGAACAGCAGACGAAATTGTAGTAGTGTTTACAGTAAAAGGTCAACTTCTTTAATTTACATACGAGAAAAACAAAAAATATTAAATTACATATATACTAGGGGAGCAGAGAATGAAAGTCACCGCGTTACCGCCCACTCCTGAAGACTGCTAAATTCAGCTAATAATTCTTCCCTTTGGTTATTACTAAGAGGATTTCAAATGAAAGTGTATTTCATCTTCAATCTCATTGGGACAATACCATCAGAAATCTGAAGAAGGGTAGTCCAAAATAAAAAAAATATCAAAGAAAAAAACCTGTCTTGCACAAACAAGGGGCCCAAAAAAATGGTTGCATTGATATATATAGCGATACTTACTGTTTGTAAACACTGACGTCATTTATATATTTGCATATATAATGTAGTTGGCACAAAAAACCGCGTGTCGACGTATGACTTGTATGGCATCTAGCGATTAAATTGGGCCTCACGAAATACATCTAAAGTCTCAATTCTGCTTCCAGATCCTAATTATTTTATAATAATTATAAGTTAAGAGCATATAAGCTTCGATGAAAGGGCTTGCTTGCATTTTAGAAGAACAAGAAAGTAATTTGGCGATGAATAAGCACCGACCTGTGATATTTTATAAGCAACTGACTGCGTTTCTGCCAACCACAGAATACAGCAAATGTGGCGTGACTGGCCTGTGTGAAGTCACAGTAAGTATCGCTACATAGTGGCCCGAGTGAAAGCCTAGATAGGCTCTTGTATCAGTTTCAGTTTGGTTTCAGAAAAGGCTACTCTACAGAACAAGCAATCCTTGAAATTACTGATCTTCTTAAAACTGCAATAGATAAGAAATTATTTACTTGTGGTGTTTTCTTGACGTTACAAAAGCATTCGATACTGTCAAGAGCCCATAACCAAGAGCGAGAATCTCCCATACTACCTCTATGCTACGGCATTTTCACAAGTTAGGTTATTTTTAGAACGGTTTCCCGCTATTATTGGGTTGCAATTATTACTAAGGGAATAAAATCACAAAAGCGTAGCAGACGTGATGTTGGTTTGACAAAATAAGCTAATGAGGCATCTTTTGTTCCGCCACTGGTGTAACCCACTAATTGGCGGCAAAAATAATCTAAAAATAGCCCAACTTGTGAAACCGCCGTAGCATCTGTATAAGAGATATGGACGTTCTTGGTTATGGGCTCTTGATACTGTGAATCATAATATACTATGAAAGAAACTTTAAAATATGGAATAATATATATATATAAACGATCTCCCAAACACATCTAACATTTTAAAGACCCTGCGTCCGAGCCCATGGTGCTTTGCGCGCACAAATCATTTTCGTAGGCTACGAAAAACAGAAAGATCGTTGTTGTTGTTATGCGACTCTCGAATCTTTCGAAATCCATCCCTAGTTTGGGCCATCGTGTAATTATTCATAGGTATATATGCTTAACTAACTTTCTCTTATCTTAACTTTTGTATATATACTTTTTTAAATGAAACTTTAGTTCGAATATTTCTTCGAATCCCGGTCTAGAGTGGCGAGTAGAGGAATACCGGAGAAAGGACCGAGACAGCGAGGCGAAGTGACTCGACAAATAATCCTTCAGCAGTCCACATTTTACTTTCTCTAGGTCTACAAGAGAACACTTGTGGTTCAAAAGGACTACTACGTGAGTTTCCCGGGGAATGACTGCACTAAGGGACCGGTGGGCTTCGATGGAAATACAAAGCAACACAAAGCAACCACTTCTGGTATCAAGATCATTCGTAATTATAATTTCGCACGGCTGAGCTCCACTGCGGTGTTACAGACTTATCTGTATACGTTTTGCATTTTTATTAGCAGAGAAAGCAATGTCCTTAACCTTTTTTTCATCCTACAGTACGTCCAGAAAGTCTTGCTACCAAAACTACGATCGCGGGTCAAAGTCCAATCTGCCGAGTTCAGCTGTTACTTCGCTGTGAGTTTGACTCGAGTGCGAGTACGACATTTAATTTTGCACTCAAAATATATCATTCGCAAGGAAAGTAGAGATCTTCAAATACAGCTAAGCAATACTGGAGACATGAAAACAAGGTAGCAAGAGTATGTGTTTGTTTGTAGAGTTGTGAAAAGTCGCACTCGTAAACCTAATAAGAATCTAAAGACAGAACAACTGGCTTCCTGTCGAGTACTGTTAAAATCATATTCGAAGTATCCGGGGAAAATTCGTGGGCTCGATTCGGTTTTTAATGCGGTAGAAATTATGATTTTCGTTATCCAAAGTGTATGTGTACTTCTTTTATGAAACTGATACACAATCGAGAGCATTTTAGTTCGCGTAAAAGCTGGCCTTTAATTTATGCGGCCGTTGATAAACAAACTAATCATAACATTGGCGCAAAGCACCATGGGCTCGGACACAGGGTCTTTAAAGACTCTATGTCGACCGGCATCCATTGCGGGCGTTTGTTTTTGTTTTGATTCAAGAATTCGACCTGGCGTTCCTCGCTAGCCTTCATTACGGCCATCTTGATCTCACAAGACATCGGAAGACGAATTGCAGAGGATTAATGTTTATGGTGAGTTTTAAGTTTCTATGAAACGCCAACAAGTCAATAGACAATACGATCGGTATTTATCTGTGTTTCTTTCAATTCAATTTTACTGAAGGTTGCCGGCGAAGCCGAAGTTCTACACGAAGACAGAGCCGATATTTGCAGTTCAACTTATAATTGTATTATTTCTATATATAAAAAAAAAGGAAAGATGGCCAAACACGTGGCTGCCCTTGTAGCACGGCTGACTTAGAATGTATGGCGAATCGGTATAAGTGTGGTACATCGAGAAAGCCATGTGCAACTGAAGGTATGAACAGCTGAAAAGAAAGTCAAAAGTTTGTGCAATCAACAAAACACCCGACTAAATATTTTTATCACAGCCAAACTAAAGACAAAAATAAAAAGGTGTAAAACATGTTTTTGTATTACGAACATTATTTCAGAATTAGAAACAGTTCCTCAAGGAAGTGCGCATTATGTAAGTGTACCAGACTGTTCACTAGTGAGAACACCAAACAGGAAATAGCTAGTGTATTAAAGTACACGATTTATATTTTTCAGAAGGATTTTAGTATAATCTCTCCACATTTCTTTTTATAAAGATTTCTTTAACGATTTAGCACGACGACAGAGTTGAAATTCTTGTAAAACTCCAGGGGGGGGGGGGGGGTACTCCCTTATGTGGCCTAAACAGGGACGTGCGCTGGACAGGGTACGGTTTTTGGCCTCTGTCCTGAACAGGGTATATAATTTCATGAGTCTGTCCTACCTGTCCTAACCAGGGTATTGATTGCACGATTATCCTCATCTCACCGGTCTTTAACAAGTCATCAGTGACTCCACAAGATCATTGTCACCCAATCATTGCAATTGCCAATAAAACACAATTGTGTAAAACAAGACACTCAGTCTGTATTTTGTCATTTGTCCTAAACAGGGTCCTAAACTAGAGGGTGTTTTGCTACACAGGGTAGGTATTTAGAGTTTTTCTGTCCTAAACAGGGTCAGGGTTTCAACCCTATACCCAAACATGGGTCCAGTACCCCCCGGGGTAAAACTGTCGAACAATGGCTGTGGGAGCTTAGATTTTACAATCTTCACGAGTCACAAATCCAGGCCCAGAACCCGGAATTCCAGAAACGTTGTGCCTTGCTCCTGAGAATAACATTTAATGTTACAGACGAAGGGAATGCATCACTTCATACGCCCTGGACGAAGCCTAACATGTCTAAACAGACATGTTCTCGAAATTGCCATTCGCTGTAGGTGAAATTAGGGTGGATCTTCTAGACATTTCAATGGCCAGCTACTGCAAGACAGCCTAGACAGTTTGTTTTGTGGGAGCATGGCTATTTGGGGAAAGGAACAGTTATTCCTTCTTGTGCCATAAAAAACATCCATCAACAGATCCCTCCCCAGACAATGTCTATATAGCCTTGAGATCTGATTAGATGGGATGCTTGTTGAAAAATTCCAAAGGAACCAATACCATAAAGGTACTGTTGGCATTTCAAATTAAACACCCAAAATATGCATTTTTACCCCAAAAGGTATGAGCATCGCCATCAGCTAGATATAGGGAGTCACCCCCAGGAGAGTCACCCCCAGGAGAGTCCCCGTCGTCCCCCCCCCCCCCCCCCCCCCCGCACAGCTGAGTTCACACAAACTATGAACAGGGATGGACGGATGGATTATTAAAGTGAGGTGGGACCCATTGAATGCCCTGGTTTGTTGGAATGTGTAATATCTATATTTTCAAACTAATTTATCTTCAGAATATTCTTTAAACAAGTTCATTGCTTGCATGAATTGTTTTGCGATTATCATCTGCTTGTAGGAATTTCTTGGTTAACTTTTTACCTAGCACAATTTTTTTAGTGGAGAGTTGTCAACCACAGTCCAGTCAGTGGTTTCTAATGATCCACCCCTTACAAACACTTTTCCTATAGCCCACATTCGATATAGCATAGGGGGTGGAGTCAGGTGGGCTCTCACAAATATTAGTCAGAGAAACAAAGTTGAGGGTTTATATCAGGTTTATACAACATCAAATTTCCAAGGAAAATATCAGATTATAGGCTCAAGACAGAAAGTCTGTATTCACTGCTTTCTTATCCCAAAATTGTGCAATTTGTTGGAGGACACTTTGTATAAATACAATAGTTATTCATCTTTCCTGGAGCAACTCATCTTTTCCAAAAACATTGTCCCATGGAAGATAAGAAAGCTATTGTGCTTATGCAAAGTGCCCTCCAAGAATTGAAACATTTTGGGTTGAGAAAGTGGTGAATCTTTATTGTTCAAATAAAATAACAATTCCTTTGCTCTCATTGGACAAAGATGACCAGACACATGACTAGGCAATATGAGAGCATAGTGGAAAGTGCCCAGCTAGCACTATTGCAAAAAAAAACACAGAGTAATAACAACAACAATAGAGTTTCTGTTGTGGGCCTATAGTGCAATATTCATTTACCTGACATATATTAGTTGTTAGAAATCAATTGTGCTCTATCAGCAATGCTGCAATCTAATTGGCTAAGCTACTCACTACAACACTTGTGTGGTATATACTAAAAACATTATTCAACACAGATCCAGTGACAATTGGTGGATATTTACCTCCCTGTGAAGTGACATGGCAAGTTATAGTGTCACAACTTCAACATGGGCCACCACATTGTCAAATTTGATTGGCTTGGAAGCTACTGATGTCTAGGCCTTTAAATATTATTGGCTTGGGGACTACCAAAGTCTGGATCATTTGTTATAAACTTGTGCTGTGACTGGCTGGTTAGTGTCGGGTGGTCCTGTTAGAAGTAGTCACACTGTAAATATCCACTACTAGTCACAGACACTGTAAGGGATATTTATTTAATTATTTCTTAGCCCTAAATCTGCTGCAATATTAAGTAATCAAATAAATCAATTCTGGGCTTTCTCGTAAAGCAATAGTTGGAGTCAGATGTCTTGGATGTTGTTGTGGCAGAGGCACTACCTTTAAAATTATGTGCTGTAATATAAGGGATAAGTGTTTTTGAGGAATAATTCTCAAGTTGTGATTCTAATTGTCACCACAGAGCTAAGGCTTATGATTTGAGAAATAGGATTTTAGTGTGAAACCCTGATCCTTGGGCCTATGTAGCTACAATGTATTACAAGGTTACTCTTGTAATTTTGAGAATGCATTCAAGAAAACATTAAATTCCCTACCCTATAGAAGACTTATTAACCTATCCAAACTTGAAGCTAAATACTGAAGAACTTCAAGAATCGGCTAAAGGTACAAGTACAATAGTTTATTAGCATTCCCATATACATATATGGTATTGCCTAATTAATATACAATCACACTGAGATTAGAGAAGTGAAAAAAATTATACAGTTCTTTGTAACAATATATTTCTCCTCTCAAAAGGAGAATTTAAAAGGCGAATTTACTAAAGGTAAATTGTATAGCCTACGTGTATATCAGACCAATACGACTGTGAAACCTGCATGCAACTGTACTCACTCATGAAATTACATAATGATAGTGACATGACATGTATAAAGTTCTCGAGGTAGACTTTGCTCGTGCTGATCACCTCCAGATCGTGTTGTGCTGATTGGACATGAACTGAAGACAAGACCAATACGTAAAAAAAGATAAGAACATATTTACGTGAGTATAGCAGAGAGTGAGAACAGACTACAAACTCAAGTACAGAGCGCAAAGAATTTCAAGTATTACTTACTGCAGTAAAACTTGAGCGAATTCACTGTCCGCGAGTCTTGAATAAAAGATGGACGTCTCTAAGTTTAAACTCATGACTCATAACAGGTCTAACAAGAGTATAGAACGGAATGATTCTTGCCAAATAACTGAATGTGAAGTTAACTGATTGACTTATACGTCTTTTGAGAGTAATTCTTTCCTAAAATCGAAATGATTACAAGGATCAAAGAAGATTACTGAGCGACTACAGCTTTCCACGCTAAAACTCGACTTTCGTATGATACGAAACTCCAAAGCGCCCGCATTGCATGCCGGTCGACATAGAGTCTTTAAGATTCAGAATCTTTGCTTATGATACTAATATTTTATTATTATTCTAAAAACCTTATTGAACTTAAAAATGTGATAAATGATGAATTAGAAAAAGTCTGGTCAGCAAAAAGCTCCCAATAAATTTTAAGAAGACTAATTATATGCTAATTACATCACCTCAAAGAAAACAAATCAACAATACTAGATATTTCCAATACTTCACGCAAAAGCTGCTGTATTAAATACTTGGGAGTTTATATTGATGATTATCTTCAATAGCATAATCAAATTTCACACGTTAATAGTAAAGTTGCTAAACATTTAGGTATTCTGTACAATTTAAGGAGATATCTCAACTCACGTATGCTAACAAACTTATACTAACCCTTATCTATCCTTATTTTAGTTATGGGATTATGAGCTGGGGGATTACATACAACACTAATATCACCAAATTGTCGTCGAAACTTAATAAATGTATAAGATGCATTTTTTTCAAGTAGGCATGAGGATCTTAATCCGTATTACAAATTGCTCGGGATTCTGAAGATTGAGAACATAATAATATAAAATAATATAATATAATATAGTAGTTATACTTATACATCAAATAAGAAGTCATTATATAAATACTCCTGATTTTTTTTTGAATGCCTGGTACCTGTAACTAATATACATTCTAACATTACAAGATACGCCCGGAAGATCTGCAGCCAATGACAACTTAATTCTATAAGCCAAATGTTAGAACCAACTATGGTAAATTCACTTTCAAATATTTTGCCTCAGAAATTTCGGAAACCATACCTTTACCCCTAAAATCTTAATCTTTATATTCGTTTAAAAAACAATGAAAAAAACTACTGATTAGTAGACAGAACATTTTTTTTCTTTTCCTTTTACTCCAGTACCTGACAGCTTTTCTCTATTCTTCTTTTTCTTTCTTCCACTTTTTTCTCTTTTTTTTCCTTTGTTTCTCCAACATTTATTATTAACACTTACTATTTGAGCTAAGTCTGATTACTACACAAATTTTACGGCAGCCAACTCGAAAGCTTATGCTACTTTGGCTGCCGCACACTTACCTTTTACAACATCTGTATATCTATTTTTTTCTTTACTCTCCTGGTTTTTTTTACTGTATGTCTCTGTAACTAGTACTTATAAATAGTGTAAATAAATAAAAAATGAATTGAATTGAGCGCGCCTGACGAAATCTAACATTAGCTTGTTTGGATAAATTTTATCTCTAAACAAACATGTTTGGATGCACTTAACCTGAGATTGTCTTTCTCTTACGTTTTTAAATGTGCATTATATCTGTACAGACAGCACATATCGAATGTATTACGTTGTTCATGTATTTTTTGGTCAATATCAGTTCCTTTACGATAATCATAAAGTTAGAAAGTAGTTCAAAAGAACTGATAGCTCCTCGAAGTCTGACGCGTTGCTAATTTCACATTCCCACAGTGGTAATTATTCGGTGATGATATTATGTGCTGTAAACAGTGTTCAATAAGTCTCTAACGCATGTCTCCTGCGTTATCGCTCGATCACAGCGTCTCAAACCCTCATGGTTAGCGGTAAAGGGCCGCATTGATCAACTTTTGTTGTTGCTAGAACAAAAATATAAAAATAAAAATACACAGACTGCATTTCAAGACTCTGGCGGCTAGGAGGCAGGCTAGGAGGCGTAGAGGCACGAAGCAAGGTGACCCAATTTCGCCTTTTTGGTTTATCTTGGTGGTAGAAATAATGGCTACAATGATTAGAGATTGCAAAGAGATTAGAGGCGCGGAAATCGGGGAACATCACCAAAAAGAAGTGTTATACACAGAGGACACCACCTTGATAGCGTCCTTAGAAAAAAAATATTTAACCAGTTGGATAGATTTAGGATACTTTCTTCCATTCAAATAAATTTGTCAAAGTCAGAAAGTTAGGAAACGTAGACCAAACAAAAAACTAATTTCCATGCCAAAGGCCAAACTATTCGAAGTCAATTTGAATTGGTAAGTTATGCCCTGGGGATTTCATTAATGAGATGAGATTAGCATATAAAAGGAAAAACGTGGTAGGACTCATTACTTCACCCTATTTGATTCCGCGAAGCGGAAAAGCAGCGATCCCACCCATCCCACTCGACGGGCAAGCCGGGTTTGAGGTCTGGTCTCTACACTTTATCTCTAGCGTCTGGCTCGGGCTTGTCCCAGGCCAGAGCGGATCCCCATACCTCATTAATAACAATACCCAGGGCAGAATAATACACTATTCTTGGGATATTTTTCATACCACGAACAACTGCGCCACGCTGAACAATTTAAATTTCACGTTAGCCAACTTTAAAACGGTGCTTCCAATATGGGAAACTCGGACATTAACATTGTATGGCAGAATACAGGTATAGCGATCATTGGCACTTCCCAAATTACAGTATGTTTGCTCGCTCCAAATTACATGTCTCTGATGATTTTATAAGAGAAGTGAAAACCCGCGCTATATAAAACAATCGGCACATTTTTATTCTAGTTGAACTGCTGCTCCATTCTCTCTAAGGAAACTAATTTAGACAACTGAAGTATAATATAGAAATATAATTTGGGGCAAAAAGAGTTCATGTTGTTTTATGGCGGACTTGCACTTTGATTTATTCGTGTCAGGCGATCTCTCTCAGGCTGTGTTCATGTGAATCCAACGGATCTAATGTGTGGTGACTGTTTTATGAATAATTATACGCGTACTGTCCGTGATTAGTATAGTCATCGGCTGGCGGGTTGTTTCGCTACTGCGTGTGTTTTGTATAATTCCTATAACAAATTTTCCTTTAAGAATTTTTGATAGGCGTAATCTGAATAGCAGCGAAGTAGGGAGGAACGAAGTGATCTGTACATGTACATAGCGTAAGTTTAGCATTTACCTTACTATAGGAAATCAACGCTCGTGTTAACTGATTAAGGTATTTAAAATTAGCGCGACTTAAATTAACGCGAATAGGAGGGAAAATTACTTCCGAATAAAGGAAATTAACGCGAAAGAGGAGGTAAAATTTTAAAATGAAGGAAATTAACGCGATTGACACAACGTTTTTGGTAGAAATACAAGAAGCAGATGGCGAGAACTGCTGGAAACGAGAATGAACTAGAAATATTGTAACCGATATACTTTTAGGCTTTTATATTGTAAAATATTGAAATACAGTGTGCAGAAAACAGAAAGCCATTGTTTCCTGGGTATCAAATGTGTCTGGATAGGATCCAGAATGGTAATTATTGCCGCGGAAATTAACGCGAATAATTTCACGGAGCGTTAATTTCCTAAAATAAGGTAATTAACGGCTATTAAGTTTGAGCTCGCATATACTGTCGAAGCTCTCGTAAGCGACCACCTCGGGAATCGAAAATTTTGGTCGTTAACGGAGCTGGTCGCTTAGGAGAATGCGCTCTCGTAGGCGACTACGCATGCGAACAATAGATGTTGGTCGCTTACGAGAGCTTTTTACATTAAAGAAAATCGTTAACTGTAGTGACCACTACATGACATTGTTTAGTGAGTCAACGACAATTTATTGTTACTGCCGACAGGACACTTGATATCCGCTACACGTGCCACTAGTTTTATAAATAGGACGCTAATTGTAGTGTATTCTCATGTCAAAAGGATTACTCTTGCTAGTAAATGCCGCGGAATGTAAGTTTTATCAGGTGTTGACTGATGTTTTGAAGACGCATTTCAGACTGGTCGCTTACGAGAGCTTAAAAACAAAGGAAAATCACGTTTGGTGATCTCCAAAATTGGTCGCTAACGGAGCTGGTCGCTTCTGAGACTTGGTCGCTTACGAGAGCTTTTCATTACAGAGTTTGAGTGACAATTCAAACGGGAATTCAAAATCTTGGTCGTTATCGGAGCTGGTCGCTTACGAGAGCGGTCGCTCATAGAGCTTCGACTGTATAAAGAGCGTAAGTTTAGCATTTAATTAACGGCTAAAGTTTGGGTCAGTAATATAATGACATTTTTATTTAAGTTTTTTACACCTCATTCTTTTTGCTAAACCATTTTTTTGTTTATAGATAGCCTTTACTGCGAAATTTCACACCCTTTAGGGACGCAATGAATGACGAGCTTAAGAACAACAAATAAACTTTTTCTCCAGAATAAGAGAGGCGTATCGCTTCTCGAATAACCGAGTCATCGCTAAAAACTCGGAACTGCGAAGAAGTTTGCCGGCTGCAGTTTGTGCGAGCATTCATGAGGGTATAACAAAATTGACTTTCATTTAGTAGTAATTACATGCGACATTGCAAATGTTTGGAACACGAAAGCGAATGACCCGGGGAAATGACGAACAAAGCAAACCTTACCGGCTGACAACTACCACTCTATTACCATTATTATCTTCAGTGATAATTAATGTTTGTGGTATCAACTTCTTATAACGCTAAAACTTACGTCAAAGCAGAAATCATGACCTCAAATAAATTTAAGATAACGAATTACCGATCTACCAAATAAAGAACAGGAAAAGAGTGACCTTGTGTAGAGTTATAAGCAGTGTTATAGTCAGTAAAATGATTGCCCAGTATGTAAGATAAACGAAGTTTTCATCTCTTTTATATATTCCAAATGTATTAACTGTAGTCAATTTGGACGATTAATGTGTTTTTCGACTCCAATAGTATTGCTAGAGAATCTGTGAGCTTTGAGAAACACTTGGATAGGATCAGAATCAAACTTACCGTATGATTAACCATACGTATCACAGCCAGCTCTAATGGAAACCTTTGAGCACTTATTCAAACCCAAAATAAACTAAAGTTAAAGAATGTATGTCTCATACAACTTCATAATAAACATAAGATAAATATTTACATACCTGCAAATCAAAGAACTGAAAACGATCGAGAGAAAGCTCCTGTGTTACGTTTAGCTAAGCAGGGAACGTGTTTGTCTGCAATGAGACTTTCTTGTTCATCATTATACTGTATAATTTACCTGTAGGGAAATGAATAATTAGTAATGGATGACTAATGCCATAAATTTTGACAAATTAAACTGAAGCTATGTATTTCTTTATTAACCTCAAAGTAAACTGAAGTAAAGGAACGTTTCCCCTGGAAATATACGAATGAAGAAAGACCTATCACTAGCTTCTGTGAGTTGAAATCAGCGACAGTTTGCTTTCATGTTTTCTTTCCAATTGTGAATGCTTTCTCGGTATTAAACACATGACGATGCCGATCAAACCATCTCGAGACCGATAACTTTTAATCTCTGATTATATAAGAATAAAGTTGATTCTCATCAAAATAAAAAAGTTTACCTAAGTGTGTTTTCCGTCTCTAAAAGCGATGCTTACTGTGACGTCACACAGACCAGTCACGCCACATTTGTTGCATTCTGTTGGCAGAAACGAAGCGTGAATGCAGTCAGTTGCTTATAAAATATCACACGTCGGTGCTTATTCATCGCCAAATTACTTTTCTTGTTCTTCCAAAATGCAAGCAAGCCCTTTCGCCGAAGCTTATATGCTCTTTACTTTTAAGTCTTATAAAAGAAATAAGATTTAGAAGCAGAATTGAGAATTTAGATGTATTTTGTGGTTTTGTGACGGTTGTGAGGCCCAAATCGCTAGGTGCCATATAAGTCATACAAACACGCGGTTTTTTTTGCCAACCACATTATATATGCAAATGTATAAATGACGTCAGTGTTTACAAACAGTAAGTATCGCTATAGCACTATTAAATAATATAGTGGAATAATTCCAAATCAGTATAAAGTGCACCAAAATTATAAGAGGGGCTGAATGGGATGGGGGGGGGGGGGGGGGGGGGGGGGGGGGGGGGGTACCAATATCAGTTAACAGCTAAATTTTTAGCTATTTATCAGTTATCAGTTAAATTTTGCTGTTATCAGTTAAGTTATATAAAAAGACTACCCTAACCTGATTTGAATACATATTTGCTGGTATGAAATGAATAATAACCGCTAATTCAACATCAAACACTACATTTTGTCTATTCAATAGATTTTTCTAGTATCAGATAACTCTGATGTGTCATGTTTAATATTTGACTATTATCAACTGGATCAAATCTGTCGAAAACCATCCGAAAAGCCAATAATAGCATGTGACGTTACGTCATTTTAATAAAAAATAATGAAATATCAGGTAACAGCTATCTCACAAATATCAGCTAACAGCTAAAAAAAGGTAAAATTCTCAGTTAACAGTAATATTTTTGGCCATTTCTCAGTTATCAGTTAACCCCATTCAGCCCCTCTTATAACGTCCTTAATATATTCATGTGAGGACTGTCTCCAGTGTTCAACTACTTGATGTAATGCATCAATAGCTGTTACCTGATTTATGATTCAGTGCTGGCTTGTAAGTGTAGACAGGGGCTCTACTTTCTTGATTAGGACTACCGAATTGTAAGTCAAAATTTGGAAGTTCTTCTACCGGCAGCCCGTGTAAATTGAATAAAACTGGTGTTATATTGGCACAGTTACGGGTTAAAGTGCCTATATATCCCCCCGTCCCCCACCACCAAAAACAAAAACGTCGATTCTGAATAGCGTCCTGACTAAGAATTCTAAAAAATAAAAGTGAAAGAATTAAACTGTGACGATTTTAGTGGTGTCAAAGTTAGAGAAACATCCGTTTTAGACTCCCTAATTCTAGTTGGAATTCAGCGCGAGTCTTGGTGAGGGCCTGGAGTTGTGACGTCAGTCGGACGTCATTTTACCACAACTACCAGAATCATTTGCACGGTTCTTTGGTACCTCTAATTTAGACCATTGTCTTGCTATTCTCAAAGAAGTTGGAAAATCTCAATAAGAATTCGAAAAGGAAAACAAATCCTATTATAGTATAATATTAATCAGTATCAAATAAACTCCATCACAAAAAAGAACACATCGAAATTAGTAAATTTACCAAGTTTGGTGACACTTCATTGGACATTTCATTTGGTGACATTTCAGTCGTAGAAATCAGTAAGAGATGTTTGTATATGGAATGGGCCTTTTGCAGCTAGGCATTCACGTGATTGTACAGGATTGTACTCAGGATGGCAAAACAAATCTGACTTCATTTATTTAGAGGCTTTGTACGAGATCGGTATTGTTATTAGCAAAACCTGTTTGTAAATGCTATTTTTCACCTCCAATCGATTGTCGATCTTTCTAAAACAGCGTTTTTAAAGATAGCTTGCCATCCAGCATCCATGGCAACGTCTTTCCCATGGGGATTACGAGCTCATTCATCCGTTAACGAAGTATTATATCAGCACGTAACTATTAGCTGAAAAAGGCCTATTGGAAGGACTTACTACATACACGTGCCAGGTCACTAGTCAGTCCAGACCAGTTGGACTTCACTGTTCTGTAGGTCGTATCCAATTGAACTTCACTGATAATGAATCCCATTGTTTTAGGGTTAGGGTTTGTATTGTTTTAGGGGTAGGCTATTGTTTGAGTAACCAATAACATTTCAGGTTGCAAACGGTGAAGTTTGCCCCCTCCATACCCCCAAAGGGAATTGAAAACTGACGGCCACATGTTCTGGCTCTCAACTTTGAAAGGCCGTAACAAAATACAGTTGAGCTTTAGTCTCAAATTTTTTTGGTTTACGTTCTAAAAAATAGTTTAAAGTTTCAATCAAAACAATAATAATTCTTGGGATTATTATGCACTTTAAGTGTACAGGGGCTCTACCTTCTTGATTAGGGCTACCGAATGGTCAGTCAAAATTTGGAAGTGCTCGTCGTTTTAGGCCTAATTGCTTGAATGCTCGCAAAAAAGATTGTGTGTGCTCGAATTGCTCGTACTTGCTTTTTCCCAAGGTGCTCGTTTGCTCGTTTTTTTTTGCATAGAACGTTGTTCGCAGTTGTGATAAAATAGAATTGCTCGTCTTCGCCCTAAAACTGAAGATGCTCGCCTGCTTGCCAATGCTCGAATTTACCATTCGGTAGCCCTTTGATTTGCCAAACTTGATATATAGGTTAAAAAACCGATCGAATGAGAGTACTTTCTTTGAAATTAAAGACCGGGGGCGCAACCCATAACCTTAAAGTGCAAGTAAAGCCATAAAACAACATTAACTCTTTTTGCTCCAAATTCTATTTCTGATATACTTCAGTTTTCTAACTTAGTTTTATTTGAGAGGCAGGGGCATCAATTCAACTAGAATAAACGCTACCCGAATTGCGGGATTGATTCATCTTGTGATGTCACAATGAAAACCTACGGGATTTTATTGTGTAGTAGTTTTCTCTAGGGAGGGAGTTGATTCATCTTATGACGTCACAGGATCCACGAAAAGTAACCAAAATTAGGGATTAAATGCCAGTAATGTTACAAAATTTGCAAGATTAATACCATTTTGTGAGAAACATACACAATAGTACAATAAAAAAAATTGACATGATACTTGCACTTTAATTTCAATGAAAGATCGCGATCGTGCACGAGGTTTTTAACTGGTTTATAGACTGGCCACGATGTTTCTTTTATTTTCTTATAATAAGGTAACAACACAATAAGCCGGGTCCGTATGACCTTGTATCACCCGGATATGTAATAATCAACAGGAAATGTAATACTAACCGGATATGTAATAAAAATCAACAGGATTTGTAATAACAACAGGATATGTAATAAAAATCAACAGGATTTGTAATAAAAAGTTAACAGGAAATGTAATACATTTTTAACCAGAAATGTAATAAAATAGTTAACAGGAAATGTAATAACAATCAACAGTAGATGTAATAACACTACTTGGTCGAGGTAGCGTATCATCAATCACTCTAGCAGTTAACAAACAACGCCTACCAATGAATGACGTCATCAGTCATGTGAGTCATTTAGTGATCACAATCAGCCTCTCAACCTGCATGCCAAATATCACGTGATCAGCGCTGCGAACGTCAGGTGGGTAATTCCGTGAGCACAAATATCTACCCTTGGAACAAAACAAGCAAATTGTATGACGTCATAGAACAACGTCACATAGGCTTATCCTTAATTATAGCACATAACGTTTTTTACCGTTTTTTTTCTTCACGCAAAAAGATTCCTGGTTTCACCAAAATATTATGTAGGCCGACTTCAAACGTCCCTTGACATGCCATAAGTTTCGTCTTCCTGGGGGCAGATTTGCTTTTTCCCGCTGTCATGTTTTGCCGCTATATTTAGCGTTGGAAGGAAGAGAAAAACCGAAATGAAGAGAGTCTTAGCCATAGTGATACGACTTCAAAACTGGAGACTTAAGACAGAGAATAACTCACGTGACGTTCGCAGCGCTGATCACGTGATCTGTGACGTTGTGCAGGTTGAGAAGCTTATTGTGATCACTGACTAAATGATTCACATGACTGATGACGTCATTCAGGTAATTGGTAGGTGTTGTTTGTTCACTGCTAGAGTGATTGATGATACTCTACCTCGAACAAGTAGTGTTATTACATTTCCTGTTGATTGTTATTGCAGTTCCTGTTAACTATTTTATTACATTTCCGGTTAAAAATGTATTACATTTCCTGTTAACTTTTTATTACAAATCCTGTTGATTTTTATTACATATCCTGTTGTTATTACAGATCCTGTTGATTTTTATTACATATCCGGTTAGTATTACATTTCCTGTTGATTATTACATATCCGGGTGATACAGACCTTACGTACTAAGGCCCCGTCCACACGTAGCCGGATATGTTTGAAAACTCAACTTTTTCCTTGCGGATTTGCCTCCCGTCTACACGTGTCCGATGAATACGGTATCGAATCCGCAACTTTTTGAAAACGCTCCCGAGAGTGGAATTTTTTTTAAACGCCGATTTTCTGTACTCGTGTGGACGGCTGAAGACGGAGATTTTCGAATACGCTGACGTCACGGTATCGGATCCAGTCTTTTACGTGCGAGATTATTTCAACATGGCGGACGAAGGTATTATTCTTGTTACACTATTACATGGACTTCTTTCCAGTCTAATAGCGTGCCTTCAGATGAACATAGCTTTGCTAAATGTTCAAGTTGATTACGCGAGGAGGCGGCTAAATATTATCAGGCTACTTTCACTTTCGTCCTCGAAAGCTGGACGCCTTAAACAACTGAAAAGAGGTCCACAAAAAAATACCGCGAAGATTCTGAATTAGACCAGGACGTACAAGTGCTTGGTGGGGCAACTTTGTTGCTCAAATAGTTATTCAAGAGGAGTGGAGGGAGAATTTTCGGATGAGTCGAGATTCTCTGTACAAACTAGCAGAGACCATACATCGAAGGCAAGGAAACCATAATTCGTTCACCAGTAGATATAGTTAAACAAATGGCTGTGACTCTATATTACCTTTAGTCAGTGATAAGGGTCGTTTACGCAAGACAGAAAATGCATTTGGAATTTCACGTGAGCTTGTGTCCAAAATCGTGCGTACAGTATGCAAAGCTATCACTGTTCACCTGGGTCCAAAATATATAAAACTGCCATGGAAAAGAGTTTTATTTAAATTGATTAGTATAGTTTGAAATATTGTAATCCGAACAAGGGCATTCACTTGTTCCTTTTTGTGTCATAATGTTGCAGATATTTTCAAATGCCATTGCAAAGTCTTATGCTTCTTGTATTGTAATATTTCAACTACATTTTTGCAAAATATTTTTCATAAACATGAACTATAAACTTTATAACTATAAACTTTATTATATCAAAATATAATAACATCTGTAACTTTGTGAACGCAATGCTTATGTTATATAATAAACATGAATCAATTGTTATCATCATTTAAGAACAATGACTGAGTATATGAAAAGTATCCACTGTTTGTGTTTGTTTCTGTGTTCCTGGGTGGTGCAGGGTGCCCATTGTACATGCCATGATAACTGGCCTGAGGTGGCATGGGGTTGCATCATTATTTGTCTCAACATTAGAAAACCTTCTGAGATAGACCTAATCAGCTTCTCCATGTTTGCAGTAAGCTTTCCCATATGATTTGAATATTCTTTATCCATGTTATCCATCTTGGTCAATAACTGTTCTTGACTCAAATTCAGCAGTTGTGTATCAACAGGCAACTTTCTCTTAAGCTTTTCTTGCTTATACCTTTTAATTTCGCATTAAGTAATTAAGTCTCTTCTCTCTTTCACTGTAGGTGTTTCCTTGTTTCCTTCTGTTTGATCTGTTGACTCATCAGTCTCAGGACTCCCACTACGGCCAAAGTCACATGTACTGGTTGATGTAGGACTATTGGCAGGACTATTGGCAGAACTCTGGCTGGTTATGCTTGAATCAATATTGTGTTTTTCATTAGTCTTTATACCTGAGGCTATAGTGCTTGTGGCAGGGGAACCATGTACCCCATATATCCTCACATAACTCAAAATAAAGAAGGACTACTCTGCCGTGCCCACTTCTTCTGCCAGATTCAACAGCCTGACTAAACTTGGTCCTCACCGTTTTAGGTTTTGAGGTCAAAGTAGCCTTGGTTAGTTCTTCCTTCTTGTGGGGGCATTCTTTCTCAATCGACGAAGCATTATTATTATTATTATTATTATTACAATGATATTTATTGAGGGAACCACACTCATCGATGTGATGATTTTCAGGAGGGCCCTCAAATGAAAATAAATAAAATAAAATATACAAGAATATATAATACATATATATGAAACAGTTGACAAAAAGAAAAGATAAAATTTGTAGAAGCTAAAAACTAAAAGTCCATATCTAAAAACTATATACAATTAAAAACGTTCGCCTTCAATTGATTCTTAAATACAATGGGATTGTCAAGTTCTCTAATGTTCGTATTAAGGTCATTCCAGGCATTAGAGCACTGGAAAGAAGTTCTGAAAGTTCCCCAATTAGTGCGTGAGGGGGATCTTCGCAAGTCTCTCTTATTTCTTGTGTTGTAATTATGAATTGTATCGCCATGTTGAAGATTAAAGTCATAATCAATGAGCCCATTTAAACATTTATAAACAAAGAGACAGCGATCGAATATACGTTTGGACTCGAGAGTTGACCATTCTAAATCAGAGAGAGCAACTGACGCAGACGAGTAATAATAATATCTGCTGGGGAAGGATACTGCCCCACAAAGATATCCAAAATGGCAGAGTATTGTGTTTTACATGATTCCCAATCAACAGCTTCCATCGTTTTAGCAGCTTTGTATTCGATTGTGACTGTTAACAGTAGCTCCACTTCGTCGTCTGTCCAAACAAACGACTCTGCCTTATTAATTCTTTCTTTTCGGTTTACTATTTTTCTGTCCTATTTGGGACATCTTTTTGGGCTGGCCTCGCGCACGGTGTTGGTGATCACTCGCGTAACAAAAATATCACAACGTGACAGAGAGGAAAAACGGAGCGCATGCGCACTAGCCACTTCATTAAAAGTGAATCAAGATGGCCGCCGAGCGGGAGTGAATTGCAGCTCTTTTTCAGGGACCTCTCACAGCTCAAGAAATACCACGATTACCTTATTACTTCACACCATTGACTGATATTCTTCAGTGACTTCTCTGAGCCCAAATAATACATAATCCAGTTCATTAAAAGAACGCTACAATTGCTCGTTCAACTCTGTGTTCAAGAAAAACGAACCATTTCGAAATGTTCATATGCGACCGGAAAAACGGCAAAAATAAGAAAACTTGTGTATATATAAGGTTTATACTTCGGTAGAGAACTAAGAAGGTAATGGTTTTCAACGTATAAAATACCATATTCGAGATGTTCATACCATTTTTCAAACGAAGCATTTGAAGTTACAGTAGTGACTAGACTGTCTACAGTAGTAGAAATCCTGGAACGACGATCATTACCAAAGACTGTAAGTAAATCTACAGAGCTATTATCAGGAAATTAAACAATATTTCACTTGATTTGGTTATTATGGTATTACATCGGCATTTTGACGAATTAGTTGACTGATTTACCAATGTAAAGAAAACGAATTTTCATTTTGTTTTAAAATGAAGTGTTGTATAATAGTATATACATGTAAAAAACTTAATATGTTATAATTCACGCCGGGAACGAATAACCGTAAAAACGGCGGGGTTGAGTGTAACATAAAACGTAAAAGTAACGCCATTTCCTTACTTCTACTCTAAATTTGACGAAATGTTGGCAGATTGGTAACAGAGTAAGACTACATTTTTCGGGAAAATTGTTTCTGTATTGTGACGTTGTTGTGATGTCATAAGGGGTGCCTCCTTTTTTGGTGAAAATTAACCTTTAAAACACGTTTCAAAAACATTACGTTACGATAAACATATTCAAAGTTATGGACGATTTACTGTTTTTATGACGTCATTATTAGTGACGTCATACTTCAAGCTTAAATAAGATTGCCGACTATAAAAATATTATTAAAGAGAATACTATGACTTGTTAGTGTTAGCCAAATGGATTTCATTGATAAAATTCCAAAAACATTGAACTGGCTATTTTCTGAGGGTACAGAAATATATTTATGACGTCATAATGACGTGTACAAAAAATGGGGCTTCAATTCTAAGCTGTTATACTCAGTAAATCAAAATTCTAAAAAGAACACGTTGTTACTACTAAAGAGCTCTGTTATTGTGCAAAATATGATGCACCAGTATTTCGAACTGTAAAAGTTAAAACAAGCGACATTTTCGTAAATAGTCAGTTTATGCCATTTATTTTCCGCCAATTTTTGGCGGGAAAATTACCAAAATTCAAACTTTAATGACTTTCGTTTACTTCAGCCGATCGATACCGGGTTTTCTATTATTTCATTCTCATGAACAAGAGATTTTAAAAAGATATAATAAAACGTTTTTAGAGGTAATAAAAATTTATAAGAAACCTATTAGAAAAGGATATATGACGTCATTGTGACGTCATAATGATGGCTATATTAGCTAAACTTATATCGAATGCCTTTGGCAAAATAGTTTTGTGTTCATTTAGTTTTGTTCATGTTAGAAGCGGTTGACAGAAAAATGGCACCACAGCAAACAATATCAGGCAGGGAAAACCACTGACGCGCTGCTCGATCCACACCATGTACACGGTGGACTCATAGACTGTTTATGTCATTCTAATTTCATCACGCTGAAACAAAACCTGTAAACCTTACCTTCCTGCATTGAATTTTCTTTAATTTTTTGGTCGATTGAAGATAACAAAACTTTATATTTAGTTATTGCTTGATTCTTTGTGGACTTTCGGTCTTCGTTTATTGTAACTTCTTGGAACTTGAGTATGAATCCCTCCATCCATTGTTTGTCCCCGCTGCCAAATTTACTCACAAACTAATTATCACAAACTAAATTGTGCTGCTTTTATCATTACTTCTTCTTCTTTTTTGAATACGGCACCAAGAATGACTTACTTTTACACTTTTGGCCATTGCATTAACGCCGCACAGGTTAGCGAGAATGAAATAACATGCCCAGTGAATAACAGCAGCTGTCAATAATTTTTTGGTTTTTTTTTTAGGGGGAAATCAGAAAGTTAAAAAAAATATATTTGAGTTTGAGATTTTTTGTGATGCTAGATTAGGGCTTTAGATTTTGAATTTGCGAAAAAAACGTATTTTCGAAACTTACTTTATCGAGACCTTCACTAAAACAGAGCAGCTGATTCATTATCACGTTGGTCCTCCGACTTGGCTACCCCGAGCGCTTTCTAACCATCTCAATGAAATAGCCATTCCAGTACGATTACTTGAGCTTGTAAATCTTGTTTCATATCGGTTGGATGGAATATGCGGGGTGCGGAGCGCGGAGTATGGAATATGCGGAGTTAGGGTTAGGGTTTAGGGTATGGAAAGTATGGAGTGTGGAAATTGGAAAATGAGGAGTGTGGAGAAATTGAGGAGAAATAATCAAATAATTATCCTGGATGAACACGAACACGGTTTCGTAAACAATCGAATGAATGAATGAATGAGGGTGTACCAGGATATGAAAACTATAGGCAAAAGCGGATTGACATGGGCAAATATGCAAAATTTTACCTTCTTGCATATCGAAACATTTATAGGCGTAAAGTTTGAAAATTTATGCAGAAACCTTTTATGGTAGGTGAGCCTTGCCTACCGGTATAGCAGTTTCTGCTTAAATTTTCAAATTTTGCAAGGTCACAACTTTTCACAACAGTTATCTATCTTCCTAAAATATTAGAAAATATATAAGCAAATACTGTGAACAAAAATCCTGCAAAAATACGTTGGATCCGAAGTGAGGAACGTCCTATACAGCCAAAAGATAAACAATAAAGAATGAAAAGTCCGAAGACTACAGCAAAGCTGATATACAACGTAAAATTCTAACACAAAGCACTACGGTTAGTTAGGCCTGAAATATTCAAGCCATGGAATTAGTTTTTGCCTCGAGTTTTTATTTACCCCTCTGAAAACCCCTCATACGTACAATTCAGTGTCTTCAGTTATCTCGGTACTTTGTCGAAAACAAGAGTAGCAAGGTTATTTTTGCAACTTCATCTAAGCAATTTTAATGTAGCATGACTGATAAGAGAGCTATGGGTGGCAAACTCTAATAAACATGTTCTCTCTCATAATTAATACCTTTGACTCTGACGTGATATGAAATGATACAATCAGTCTGTTCATGATTTGTTCGTTCTTGGTGGTTCGTTTATGGTCTGTTTTCTACGACTGTATTTTCTAAGGGCCTGTTTACATTCAAAGATAGCCCGGGTTTACATGACTAGGGTAACCTTGGGTAACCCTCCTAACCGAGTCACGTCAGTAGTACCTGGTGATTTTTTGGGGGAAATTTGCGGTTTCGACAAGGTATTTCAGGTATTTAATTTGGCGTAACGAAATCAAATCGTTATTGTGGCCTCTGTGTCGAATCGTGCCATGGGTGGCTCAGTGCCCTGTTGGCGGTCAAGTTGGCGGCGAGGTATTGACAAGTCAAACGAATATAAAAAATATCGCTCAGTACCGAGATAACTGAAGACACTGAACGTATGAGGGTTTTTCAGAGGGGTAAATAAAACTCGAGGCAAAAACTAATTCCATGGCTTGTAGAGCATATTAGCATCTGTGTAATTTTTAGAGGATAACTTTTGTGACAAGTTGTGGCCTTGCCTATGGTAGGCAAGGCTTTGCCTCACCCCATAAAATGTTTCTGCATAAATTTTCAAACTTTACGCCTATAGCGTTTTCGATATGCAAGAAGGTAAAACTTTGCATAATTATTTGCCCATGTCAATACGCTTTTTCAAGTCGTGGGAATAGTTTTTGCCTATGCATGGTGAGTTTTCAAATCCTGATACACCCTCATTCTTTCATTTGATTGTTTACGCAACCGTGTTCGTGTTCATTCAGGATAATTATTTGATTATTTCTCCTCATTTTCTCCCCACTCCTCATTTTCCACACTCCCCATTTTTCAATTTCAACGCTCCGAACTTTCCATACTCGGCATATTCCATACTCCGCACCCTTCATTTTCCATCCAACGGCAGTTTATTAGTATATATTCACTGGTAAACTTTTTCACTGTGTAAACGCTTTATTAGTACTAATAAATTGTTTCACCAACTCGGTGAGTATCTGATGACCCGTAAAATAATAGACAGCATGTTAATGTATAGTTAATCTGTGTTTCAATTGCAACTTATGTTCTGTACCGATCGAATGAGATTTGTTATGTCGGGGCAGGGATTTGGGAGGGAGATTGGTTTAAACGATTCGCTATATATCAAATTCAGAACCAATCAAACTTTATTTATACATGAAAAGTTTAAACTTGATAACCTTCGAAGCATATTTGAATAAAATCAACTTGTTGTAGTAGTGCATATTAAGAGGGAACTTATTCGACGATTTCGCCGACGCAATATTATCACTCTGTCATGAACTCAAGTTCAGTCGTTGCGTGCATGGAGGAGGAACCTGGAAGGGTAGAAAAGCCTCTTAGATTATAGTAGGGAGGTGCATTTGTGAACGGCACATAAAAGTTCGACTTGAAAAGAGCCTTGGCTACAGAATACCGAGAAACAAACTCGCGAGGTTGACAGTTGCAGGTATCGATTGTATGTAATCTGTAGACCGTTATCACACTTTCTACCAGGTTGCCCTGACTCGATTTTAGAGCAAACCCACTCTCGCTTGCAACTTACCATTATATATGTATGTAGCAACTTAGAGTCAAAATAAATGCCGTTGTTGTTGATTGACAATGAACTAAACATTATCATGCCAGATTTGCGAAGCGCCTGACAAACTGCAAGATTCAAGATTGTATTTAAAAAAGCAAGGTAAAGTAAAGAAATAAATTAGGTCTGCTTCAAACGTCGATTTTTTGGCTCTAGGTTTATCAACGGCTTCAAATTCCTAACAACGAACTACAGCAAAACAATACACGACAATACAAAGAACCCTAGCTAAACCCAGAATACAATAGTTGATTATATATTTAATATAGTTAATTATTCTGTGAGGAAAGAGCAGAATTTTTCATGTACGGAAGCCATATTGTTTTATGATATTAAGTTCACCAGCATGATTCGACACATGCATGCGTTTGCGTGTTACGACCCTAAGAACGGGTCGAAGGAGACTACTATTCCTAGAGTCGTTAACCAAAAACTAATAAATTAAAGGAATGCTATTCGATGCTTTACATATGAATGACGGAGATCAGGTTACCAGTGCGCCCCTCAGGTGTTTGCCGATCCATGGCGGCTTCACAATAGTAGCGGAGCTATGAGGGGCCCTAATTAGCCGTCAAAGAGAACCGAGGCCCGCAGGCAGAGATCGTCCCCTTTTTACTACGGCGCTGCTTGTGTCATTAGAGAGCTTAAGCAACGACGACGGGGACGGCAGTGACGACGGGACGTAGAAAAGTGTTTTCTCCCGAAATATGATGTTTACTATTTCCTTCGTTCGCCTTTAATTACTTTTCACATCCATATCTTCGAAAAATATAATAAGCATAGAGTTCCGTCAACGCCGAACGAAAAACGATGTGATTTACTTTAGACCGTTCGCGTTCTCTTGTTAACGTAGAATATGGAGTCACGTTGTGTTTTTGCAGACAACGGTTGAAATGTAGTTGACTGCGTGCATTTTCAAGTGCAGTTTTTGTATTTTGTAATTAAGTGTATTGTGTTATGCCGTCGTCCTAGACGTTGCCGTCGTCGTTGCTTAAGCTCTCTAATACTACTTGGGCCCACACCGCGGCAAAACGGTATGCTCCGCTGGCCAAAAGAACGAAGGCTCTGCTATCAAATACAAATTACCGAGGGTTTCAACTTTTTTAGTAAATAATTTTATAACTTAGTAAACTCACAGTGAATTACAAATTAAGAAACCTTCAACCTGTTAAAGTCTTAGGCTTAGCTTTTAAGTAGTTTTCTTATATTTTGACAAAACAGTTCACAAATGGATGCTTTTAAGCAGAAATTTTAAAATCACGGGTATAGACCCTATGCATAAGTCCTGGTGACTAGCATGTCAACGAGGCCGGTAGGTCCTCTGGAATGTTGAAATTAAAGCGCCCGGGGAGATTGTGAAATGCACTGAATGGATGTTCAGTGAAACAATGCCGTTAATTTGCTATGCGCCTGGCTGGTTGTACTATAAAGAAACATTTTTCAACTAAACAATCATGTTCAACACGTTTCACACCTCCTGCTAGTATTTCAACTTCAACATTCCAGAGGACCTACCGGCCTCTTTTTCGTGTTGTGACCGCGCGAGTTATGCATAGTGTGTATGTGCTTGTTGTTTCATTTCAGTTTTCGCGGGAAACTGGGGGCGGCCGCGCGCCGACAAGAAATAGCAAATACGCATGCGCGTAACGTTTTGCCGCAGTGTGACTTGGGCCAGGGCTTTGGCCGGCACGAGTCATGAATCGCAAGATTTTTATTTTTATTTTTTTGTGTCGCGATCGAGTTTACTAAACACATGACAGGGTCAACCAATCAGATTCGATATCGCTCGGGACACTGCGGGACGCTGCGGATTACTTAATTTATATACATAAGAGTCTGACAAGATGGCCGAGACCCGATAAGTCTGTCGTGAGTCGTGGAGGAAATTTCTCTCAAATTTGGAGTCCGATCTCTCAAATGTAAGCAGCTTAATGTTTTATTACAAGTCAAGTAGGATCGCTATGCAAGCCTCGCACCCCGCAAGGTCGAACAACAAGGCCAAATAAAAGCCGAGGATACAACTAAAGCTGCTTTTTAATATTTACACCGATCGATGCGACATCTGAGAGCACAATCTTCTGTGCATGTCCTCTTTTACTCCTGTACTTTAGGTATCATTGATAAGGTATTGATTTACTTGTCGATTTTTTTTCTAAATAAAGTACCGAGCAACCTATGCAGAAGTCGCACTCCAACATGAGAGAAAAATAAAATGTTTCGATACTGTACAAAGCTATCAATGACAGGCCTAGGATCAGAGTTTTATCGGCATTCTGATTTAACCTGTGTTTCTTTGTACTGCTAGCAAGCTTATGTGCATGTCCTCTTTTACTCCTCTACTTCTTTTGGGATCATTGATACGGTATTAGTTTGTTGGCTTCGATTCACTTGTCGATTGTATAGCGATGTTTCGTGTGTCGTCATCTATTGTCATTAAAGGGGCTGTGTCATGGTATTACGCATGTATCGAGTAATCGCTCGTTTAGTGGCTGTTAATTGGAAACAAACAGTTAAACTTCCCTCCCTCAATGCTTGATTGAAAGGATTTTCAATATTTTACCTGGAGACTGTTTATATACACTGTGTGTTAGTCATTTCTTTTCATATTTGCTTTCATTTAAACATCCCACATGGCCGAGTGGTTCGTCAGTTCATATCAAAATTGGTGGAAATAGCTTTTTTCCGACCCGGAAAAACGAATGTAAAGTCTTACCGTGACACAGCCCCTTTAATGTGCCAACCAGAGATCCATTGGTTGCTAACACAAAGCGGGCTTTACAAATCATGGTTGGCACATTAGCATAACAATTGCAATGTTTATCAACACGAAACATCGCTATTTCTAAATCAAGTAACGAGCGCAACAAGCCTATGAAGCTACAAGGGACACGCTGCAAATAAAAGAAACGTTGCAAACAAAAAAGAAACGCTGCAAATAGAAAAAAAAACGCTGCAAACAAAAAAATGGAACGCTGCAAATAAAAAATAAAACGCTGCAAATAAAAATGAAACGCTGCAAATAAAAACGAAAGGTCACTATGCGTGAGCATTTGGAGAGGAGGACTGGTCACCAATCACTCCACATCACGGCAGAAAAAGCTAAGTTTTCCGACATGGATAATATGCTCTTTATTACATTAAACACGAAATCATCCGACCTTTTTCCCGGGAACTTCCAACTGGATTATTTAGAAAATTCAGCAATTTGCCGACACGTTAAAATGCGTTAAACGTTCAATTATCGTCGGTTTTCTTTTTACGATCATCAGAGGTAAACAAGAGTTTACTGAAGTTCTCTGTAAAGTTATTATTTGCGGCAAATCTTAGTTTTCCACGTTTTTCGTATCGAGATTATTCAATAAAATTTAAGACTTTCTGGAACCTTTTTCGCGTTACTATTCCACCAAATCTAGAATAATCTAGTTATTTGACCACGTATAAAATTCCAAGTTATATACAGTTTTCTTGGATTATCTAAACTAGTTTATTTCACCAGATATCACGTAATCGTAAAGTTTTCCAATTTTAAAACCTCGAAGAGATGCAGATTTTCCTAAGTTTTCCTATCATTTAATACATTTTTTTCCGGAATAGTCCTGCTTTTATTGCCATATAATTCAGGCATATCAATTATTTTATCGAATTATTTGGGCTGGTTTATCTCACCAAATCCCACATATACTAGCGTTTTCTTGAAAGGATAATGCTGGATTGTATCCGTGTGTGTATGTGTATAACGTGACAGACAGAAACCAACAAATTGAGTAATCTTCATTATTTTATTGAAATATATTAATCTCAAATACAAATTAAGAAAAACTGAACGAAGTTCCTAATAAATACATCATTACAGTAAAAGATATTATTGCAGTCTTCATTCAAAATTATTCTATTTCAAAACTCTAGGATTTGTTGGAAATTGTACGATGTATACATAAGTTATAAAACTGCTTCACAATAAGCGTGACTTTAATCCTAGCATTGCATTATAAATATAAACAGTAACCATAAATGATTTTTTAAATATTATCGATTGTACATAAATTTATAGTCATTTCTAACCTCAAATAGTTTCAATTCTTACAAAACACATAACTATTAAACTATTCTATAATAATATACAGTAAACATAAAGTAATAGCCTTTTAGGATTTGTTGTCCATATACAGAACCTCAATTAACTTGAACAAGTTTAAATTCTTGCAATACATGTAAGCTATAAAAATTGCTGTACTTCATGCATGCTGATAGCTTGATTATGTGAATATAACAAGAAAGAATAATTGAAGGCTGTGTGCAAGGGCAACTCCTGATCAAATTCTCCTTTACATTCTTTGTTTTTGAAGGGAGAATGTTATCACGATTTACCTATGCCCTTCTTGTACAGACCTTCAATTATAATGGCAATCTTTGTATTACCACTATAAGTCACCTATATAAAAAAAGAAGTTATTTCCATAATTAAATAAGGGGACTGTGTCATGGCAAGAGACCTTTTCTTTTGCTATCGGGGCTGGACAGTTATCAGTGATTTACATATCAACCTCATGCACATTTGGGTTGGTTGAAAGTCCTTTCAATCAAGTATGGAGGGAGTTTGTAGCCAATTGACAACCACCAATTAAGTGACGACTCCATACATGCACAGTACCATGACATAGCCCCTTTAATAATTTACACCTTATTAGTTATTTCAAAAAACCGAAGGTTGTCACATACAAGAGTTAACTGTCCAGCTATGCAGAATGGATAATAAAAATTATGGGCAAAATTTACAGTTAATTTCACAAAACTTTGGCCGCACGGATTGCCAAGTTCGTTTGGAACTTGGGAACTATGTTCCAAAGTATGCAAATTACTTTTGTACCTGTCAATCAAATTGTGATCTTCCAACTGAACTTTGGAACTTCGGTCAGAACTTCACAACAAAGTTGCTCGCGAAGTTGAGAAGTTGGCGGTGAAGTTCGATCCCATTTTATAATTTAAGGAAAAATGTATCATCGTCTAATTTCCCATCCAGCCTTTTAGTTCGTCTGTCTCACTCAGTACTACAGTAGTGCTTGTGAGCCGGGTTACAAAGAATATTCCATAATAAAATGGGATCGAACTTCACCTCCAACTTCCCAACTTCGCGAGCAACTTTGTTGTGAAGTTCAGACCGAAGTTCCAAAGTTCAGTTGGAAGATCACAATTTGATTGACAGATACAAAAGTAATTTGCGTACTTCGGAACGTACTTCCCAAGTTCCAAACGAACTTGGCAATCCACGCGGCCAAAGTTTTGTGAAATTAACTGTAAAACATCGCCATGCTTTCAGCTACAACTAAATCTATTAAATCTGGGAATGGGTCTTATGTAGGAATGCAACCACGTGGTTCTACTGGATGGAAAAAATTCTGACTTCATGTTATTTTAAAGGCACTTGTACAAGATTTGTAGTTATGATATCAGCACAACCAGTTTGGAAATGCTAGTTTTCACCTCCAATCACTTAGCAATCTAAAAAAAAAAGGCATTTTGAAGTTTGTTTGCAATCAAGTAAAGCTTTTCCCATGGATCAAGCTTAGTTCATTCAGTTATTGAAGTGGTATATTATTACTTTACTGCAAAAGACATATCCATTGTCAGTGACAACCTCTTTGTCAAAATAGGTGTGGGATGGAAATATACATGTAGCGGGTTTTAGTTGTTATCTTGTAGGGCAGTGACAATATATTTTTTGTCTACACAAATTATTTACATGAGAATAGACCATTTTGACGATGTTGCATGCACAGCTAGAACAATGGCTATCTGTTTTAAATATCAAAATGCTGGCAAATCAGAACAAGTCTTAGCAGCTCAGATCTATTGTTCTACTGATGTGTGCATGACATCGTCAACATGGCCTATAGTTTTCATTTCCAAGAGAAAATTTATATTGTTCCTGCCTGATGTGCCATGAAAATAAAAGATTGCTGAAATACATGGCAGGGAAATTGAGAAATCTTAAATCTTAACATTATACGATGAAATCTTCATCACCGTCATCGATGGCCCACTTTAAAGACTCAGGGATGAACACCTTGTCTCTTTCACTTGGTGCACCGACAGTTCTTTTTGCAATTTGTCTCTTTTGTGAGGGGGTCAATGAGGATTCCCACCTCGTGTCTAGCTCCTTTAAAAAAATGGAGACTTCTCCTTTCCTCCAGACGATAGGCCGTATAGCTATTGAATCCTCCCCTGACTCCTCTGATGACATTAGAGCAGTCTGAACTGCCTTTCCCAATTCAGTGTTCTTCTCGTCCTCTGATAGTTGCATCTTTCTCCGCTTCAACTTCTACAAAATTTAAACAAATAAATACTGTTAAGGGACCGGTCATTATTTAAGGGGAGTACCGAGGTTGGATAAAAATCGTACGGTTATGAATTTTTTTCAGGAAAACTTACGGGGTATGGGATTTGAAAAAATCCTACCCTGTATTCCCCTTAAATAACGATGGGTCCCTAACTAAATAAATAAGATTGAAGCATCAGTGTTGCTCTGTTGTTACACAACAAAATAACTTGTTTTTCATAATAGTGGCAACATGCAGTAAATTCAAAAAAGTTTATACATGTATATGAACAGGAAAAAATTTGTTCATAACTGACAATGTTCTAGTGCACAATAATTATTTACAGGAAACAAACACTGCAGATATAGGTACCATAACAAGCATCTGAGAACAATACTTAGGACTGAATTATAAAGTGTACAGTAGAAAAACTAAACAAATGAATCCCAGCAATGCGACACTGCGCAGCAGGCAATCCATAAAAAAAGTATATGAAAAAGTTACAATGTTCTCACCAGACCAGGCCTTTGCTGGTTTCTGACTTGTTTTTAAAATATACTGGAGTCAGAAATGTCCAAAGCAGGAAAACTAGATGTTATTTAAATAAAAGCTATTTTAAAAAGGAAATTAATGATTGTAAAACCGGATTAAAATATCTTTGATTGCCAATGAAAATGTCCCATTTATCTCTGAAATGCCACACAATATTTTTTTTTGTGGGTCCTTATACATGTACATTGTTTCCCTGCTAGCAGAGGTCTCCCTCCATCTTGGTAAAATGGAAGGCGAGGGAGAGACCTCTGCCGACATCCGACACTTGCCGTCCACATTCATGGACGAGTCAAACCAGTTTTGAAAACATGTTTTACCGGAAATAGCTGTACGCGTCAGTTGTTTGTTACAGTTGTTTCGTGCGCTCATAAGTACACGTGAGATCACATCACTTGTTGCCAAGGAAACTTCACGCATGCGCGACTGAGAAAGCGTCGGATGTCGGCAGAGGTCTCTCCCTTGCCTTCCATTTTACCAAGACAGAGAGGGACTTCTGCTAGCAGGGGAGTACATTGTACCCCAAGCTACAATCCTATTGTGAGAACACTGATTAGATGTACCTGATCTTCAGTCAATTTAATGAATCCAACTGAAGGTCAGCTAAGACAAAATCACATTGGCTAGACACATTCTGGCAAGGAAACTCTTGGGCAAGTTAACCAGTTGCAATAAAGTTGAATTGATGTTTCCTGTATACTCCATAATTTATTTCCTTGAGAATGAGTCATCAATGTATTTTTTAGATTAGCAAATTATTTAAAATCTATAGTAAAGACTTACTCTTTCAGCCCTTTGCATCTTCCTTTGCTTCCTTCTAAAATTTTCTTCTGACCCCTCATCTTGTCTTTTCAATTTCTTCTTCGCTGTTTCAAATGTTGCTTGAATGGCACCTTAAGGATAATAAAAACAAGTTAGAAAATGCATCTTACCTCTAAAATAAGCATACAACAAATTTATGGGGCTCTTGACATTTCATAAAAAATTGTGAGACAGGGCTCAACATTAGTGCTTGTCTGCTTGCCAAGGGCAACCAAAAATTTAAACCAGGCAGGTAATTATTGTACCTGGACAACTAAAAATAACAAAGACAAACCAGGTGCTTCAGCAACCAGCCTAAAACCTTTATGTCGAGCACTGCTGAGGGATTTGTACTCAACATGGCACCTACCATGCACATTGTATATACTAGATAATTATTGTGGCAGAAGACATTACATTTTATAATTTTATACTTTGACCACCAGTATCAGAAGATACTTATGCGAGTCTTACTAAGACGGTAAACTCCGGAAAACGTACAGAACGGGGGTTAAAAAGGGGGGTTACAGTAAACACTGGGAAATGTGCGTTTTATTTGGAGTTATCCGAAACAAAAACCGGTCTCAGATAATTCGAAATCAGAAGATACTTATGCGAGTTTTACTAAGACGGTAAACTCCCGAAAACGTACAGAACGGGGGTTAAAAAGGGGGGTTACAGTAAACACTGGGAAATGTGAGTTTTATTTGGAGTTATCCGAAACAAAAACCGGTCTCAGATAATTCGAAATCAGAAGATACTTATGCGAGTTTTACTAAGACGGTAAACTCCCGAAAACGTACAGAACGGGGGTTAAAAAGGGGGGTTACAGTAAACACTGGGAAATGTGAGTTTTATTTGGAGTTATCCGAAACAAAAACCGGTCTCAGATAATTCGAAATCAGAAGATACTTATGCGAGTTTTATTTGGAGTTATCCGAAGTGAAAACTTACGAAAATGTTTGGAATATCTTAAATAACACGAAAGCGCTTCCAGATAGAAAATCAAAGGAAGATTGTAGTTTTCTGGCAAAGCATATTACCGTAAAACTGAAGTACTACACAAAATAATCCAACAACAATGAGGTTAACGGAAAATGTAAACTAATCCTAAATTATACATCAATTATCCGCTGAGTGTAAACTTGTCAACAAAGTAAGCAGTGGATTATTCCGGAAAACATTTGTGAAACGTACGGACCTTTTCCTTACACGGCATATCTATGTATATTAAAGGAAATTTTCAAATAAGGTGTAAATAATATTTCTTTCAAAACGTCTGAAAATTAACCTTTTCTTGCCGTGCATCTTTGAGTCGTCTCTTTTATGGCTAGGTGTGAGAATTTAGCCAAAAATGACAACCTTTTGGTTCTCGTTTGCCTTGCATCCTTTGGAATGTTGATTACAGCGAACGAGCTATGTTTTTGGCTATAAACCATGGCGGTACCGCCAGCTAAATTATTCGTTCACATTTTCGGCGATTTTCGTTTCTAATTTGATCGCATCAAGTTGTATACGAAGAGAGCTATTGCGTTGTTGACAGGCCTATTATCGGCCAGATTAAACAACTATCGGCCTAGCAATACCTATTATTGACCACTCGATGTTTGTTTGCTTTATAGCCGTGTTTGGATTGAGGTTAGAGTTATTCAGCGACTATTTAGGCCTGTACAGCGTACTTCATTTCGGGCATGGCAACCTTGGTTGTTGTTGCCTTGAATTGGAATTAGGGTCTAATAGTCTGTGTCTATTAGTCTAATATCAATTTCATGGGTTGAGTGAAATCACTATTATATTATTATAATATTTCGGTCTTAAATTACCAGGAATTGGTATTAAAGGGCTGCATACTCCAGTGACACTACTTTTAGTTTATTGTGCTACAGTGATGAACTATATTCATTTGCAATTGTTATTGACAGACGATATTGGATCGAATTATTTTAATTTTATTTTTCTTTCAGTAATTTCTATTTCTGGGGGTGTTACTTAAAATAAGGTTAACTTGTACATTTAAAAAACCTAGTGTAAATATGATGGACAAAAGTCTAATATGCAAGGCAAGGATGAAACAGACACATACAGTATTAAGATAGTTACATCGTAAATCCTCTTTTATTTAAACAGCATTTTCCCTTTACAGTCCATACTTAGCGTTTGTTTGATACAGAACTGAGTAATAAGACATCAGTGTTTGCACATTTGATACAACATTGATTTATAAAACATCAGTGTTGCATCAGATATACATATACTGATTGTCCATATCACTGATACTATTGTATCACCGATACAGGTGATGTTGTTTTAATTGTCAGTACTGTATCGAACAAGTACTGTGCTAGCTAGCTAGTGTCTGTTGAAGGGAGGTCTCAATCGATCACTGACTTCCCCTATCCCAGTTCGATGAAATGTCAATGTACAATTTCTCTATTGATGCATAAAATGTCTAATCAATGTGGGAGCTGTTTTTGTGCACACTGCGCATGACTGCTAAACCATAGAGCTGAACTCAATTTCTTTACATTTTCCATCAAAATTTCATGTCTTTTTTTTTGTGTGGATCCAGAAAATATCCATATATAACCCTCCCACGGACGGGATTTATCTTAAGAACCCTCCCCCCAACCCTGCTAGCAGAGGTTCTGTTCTCTTACCCTCTCCAGCTCCACTATAAACGAGGGAGGACCTACCCCAGGATTTTCTAATATCAGGATATAAGTTATAAACCTCCACCCCTCCGGAAATGCCTTGTTTGTAGAATATCAAGTCCCCCTTCTCTCCGGAAATTCCATTGCTTACTAACATGGATCGACCTAGCCTGCGTTACCAGGCTCTCAAGGAAGGAGGGGAGGGGGATTGGAGGTTTATGTTTTATGCCACTCGTGACTTTCGCTCGAAAAATCCTCTGGAAATATATAGCATGGATGTATCCCCTGCCTGGTAATTTATGGAACCACACAATATTATAGTTTCATTTAACAAGTTAGTTTACAACATTTGCTTGAGTATTGTATGGATCTAAACAATCTCTCATCTCTTGCTCAAGCAATTTCTCACCACTGGATCGAGATTGTATAGGCCGATGTAACACTTCCACTCATGTTGTAAACACTACGGTTGTTTACCATTTACACATAAATTCTGAACATAAAGTAAATGGTAAGCATTTTTTCGGTTTGTACCGTGGCAAATTTCCGAAATGAATTGGATGTTTCAAAAATTTGTTCAAAATTCCCAACTGGAATCAGTTCTGATCTGGAAATTGTGTATCATTTACAATTCCCAGTCGGTCATACCAGTTCATGCCTTATGCCAAGCTTTATTCATCTGTAATGGTTTGTGTACAAATGGTAAATGTTTTTTGTCCGATCGGGAAATTCCGTTTGGGAACTTTTGTTTTCCATTACACGAACTCAGACCGACCAGGATTTCTGTGTAATGACAAACAACCTACATAAACAAGAGTGCCAACAAACCCCCCCCCTCCCCCCCCCCCCCCACCCCCCACCCCCTGCCATTCTATGTCTTGTTTCTGGATCATTTGGCTCATGAAATAGTGCAATGCAACAGCTCAGGTCCTTGAATTACTGTCTTTGATCATGCTGACCACCAGTAGATACTTGACAATGCCTAGCAGACAAAAACAGTATTGGTATCAGACTTTTTATGAATAAATATATTCTGCTTTAAGAACAGTTTAACTCGAACAAGGAGTGATTTCAGATCCAATGTGGTTCAGTAGGCAGTAGGGTTTGTTGAATGTTTATTTCTGAATGAATGAGAAAATGAATTATTAAAAAGCATCTGTCAGGGTACTTGATACAATGAAGTTGTTCTCAGATTTTTATTAATAGCCTTAAGTCTTATCACAGGCAGCCCAAAATCACTGATAGTAACAGTGTATGGAAATTAACAGTGTTTGTATGGGACATTTTCCGTTCTCAATTTTCGACAGAAACATTTAATAAAAATCCGTCAGCCTTACCATGTGTCTTGATGTGGTTGTCATTTATGTCTGGACCGAGTTTCAGGGAATTCCGTCAAATTTCCCTCCCCCTATTAAATATCTCTGTTAATAGTGGGAGGAAAAATTAGACCGAATTCCCTGAAACTCGGTCCAGACATAAAGGGCACCGACACGAAGACACGGTAAAGTTGATGGATTTTTATTAAATATTTCTGTTGAAAATTGAGAACGGAAAATTTCCCATACAAACACTGTTAATTTCCATACACTGTTACTATCAGTGATCCTGGGCTGCCTGTGGTCTTATATAAAGTGTTTTATAGCCATTCCTCGTTTAGAATGTTGCTATACAGCCCACAGGTAGTCAGCCTGTCAGGTACTCACAAGACACAAGTCGTTCCTGTTTCGCCGTATTGTGTCACAAACATGGCCGCAGAAAATGCAAAATCGCAAGAAAACGGCGAGAGGTTCAAGGGGAGTACTATAGTAGTTTAAATTGTTTAACATGGACTAAAGCATTGATCAATTTAAAATGAAACACATTTCCTTAATCGTTTCTTTAGATATGAAAGGATGAAAATGGGCTAAATTTTCATTTTACGAAGAAAATAATATATGAAAGATTCGCTTTCACAAATAAGACATACCAGTAATGGCCTCTTACCTTTAAGTGATAATTCACATGGCTGTTCTTCTGATGATATTCTGTCGATATACATCCATTTTAGCTTCTAAACTCTAATAATCTGGACGCAAAGAGCAATATTTTCCCCTTTCACGGATAACTCAGTGACCAGTCCCTTTCGCCAAGTGCGCGCGCATAGCGACCTTCACTTTTTGTTTACAGCGTTCCAGTTTAATTTGCAGCGTTCCATCTTTTATTTGTAGTGTTTCATTTTTTATTTGCAGCGTTTCATTTTTTATATGAAGCGTTTCGTATTTATTTGCAGCGTTTCGTATTTATTTGCAGCGTTTCGTATTTATTTGCAGCGTTTCATTTTTATTTGCAGCGTTCCATTTTTTAATTGCAGCGTTTCTTTTTTATTTGCAGCGTTTCTTTTTTTTGTTTTCAGCGTTTCTTTTTTGTTTGCAGCGTTTCTTTTTTCTTTGCAGCGTTTCTTTTTTTCTTTGCAGCGGTTCTTTTATTTGCAGCGTCTCCCTTGTGGGCCACCGTAGTTATTGACCATAAAATACAATCTTTAAAAAGGCACATTCGAACAGTGACGAGATTCGAACCATGACTTGTCCAAACTCGTTTAACGTTAAGCTAGTAGACTCCAAAAGTGTTCTCACGACACTTCCGATTTTTACTCGCTCAGCGACAAGAAAAAGCGCCCGTGAAAACACACCCACGAGCCCTGAATTGTGATGATGCTCACAAATGTCGGTTACTGTACATGTGCGTAAACTTTAACAACATATTTTGTCACAATGTGCCATCAAAGAAATCATACTGATTATTCATGGCCTCGCACACGGGGTCACAGATAACAGTATCTTTTTTTCTGTTGCTAATTATTTGTCGCAAATATATAACCTGTTTAGTTATAAGTTTCAATATGTCGCCTGATATGCACCAGTGCTACTTGCCTGGAGTATCTGAATAATATGGTTATGCGTATGCGTGTGAAGTGGTAGCCACTCTATTTGTTCCGGCGCTGCTAGGCGTTGTGACTGTGCGTGCATGCGTTCGCATCTGCTTGTGGGTGGTACAACTCCATTTTGACTGATTGTGCGTGTGCTAATAGTGATCTGGCTGTGTGGGTAGTAATAGCGATGTCACTGTGTGTGCGTACTTAATTCGGAAACTGAGATACTGTATGTGTAGTACTCTAACAAACTATGTTGTCATAACGGACCACCATATACTTATGCTATATCTTGTAGCTTTGTTTTCTGTATAAACACATTTGGAGTAAGAAATCAAATGAACGAAAGATTATACGTAGTAAGTAAACTCTTTTTGATTTGAATACCTCTCAGTTTGTCTGTTTATGTACCTTTTGCTCTAATTATCGCTATATTTTAAGATCTCTGTGATTTAGAGTACCTGGATAAATTATTTTAAAGATCAATTAACTAACTGCATGACCCTGAATTCGAAACTGCTTGTGTTGATAAGCTAAAGTGGTTTCGTATAATAGTCTGTGAGATTGAGAAGCCGGCTCACTTGGAATTGGATGTTTTTATTACTATGAAATTGATGTTTTTATTTCACTCATAATTTATTCAGTTTTAGCTGGACATTTTCCCAAGGTCAATCAAATTCGGAGACTGAATATGTTGTTGCATTGAATTTATTGCACTGAATTACACTTGAATTGCCATTACTCAGTTGTTCAAATCCACTGATTGTGCGTGTGTACTAACAGTGATCTGGCTGTGTGCATACTAATAGCGATGTGAACACAGGTAGCCCGAAAATACAAACAAAGAGTACCTTACTGAAAACAATACATAGAAGATACTGCACTGATAACACGGATAACCCGAAATAACTAACCCAGGGTACCCTAGGATAACACAGGCAGCCCGGAAATACAAAGAGGGTACCGTAAATATATATGTATGTATGTATTCAAAACCGTTTTCAAAAACATTGCACTGCAAATATATATATATATATACCTTTTGTATTCTTGTTAAATTTGACAGCTAAAACAATGGAGAACAAAAGGTATATATATATATAAATTAAAAGCAATGTTTTTGAAAACGAGTGTATATATATATCATGATATTGTTAATTAAATTATGAAGCGTTAAGCACTCGTGTTCTGACTCGTGTGGAGTTTCAGATCAGCTCATCATAGTATTTGGATCCTAGCATGTTTGAGCTACCTGTGTCAGTATTCTATAGTACCCTGGCTTACTTGAAGTCACTCGTGTTCACTCGTGTTCTACTTGTGTTCTCACTCGTATAGAATTTTAGATGAGGTCGACTGTATGTGTGTACTTTCGCATCAGATTGTGCTTTCGTAATGTGCCAAACACGCAGGTGTATGAGCACATCCGCGTTAAAAAAGATACGCCGGAGTTCAAGCTGCGTGCAGCAGAGAAATAAAGTCCACAGGGCCAGGGCCCGTTTGCTGAAAGCCTGGAGACACCACTGCACATTCGTCGTTACCTCAGTGTAAGAACCACACAGACTGCGTCATAAACCTCCCTTTGTTAACTATGAATAATTTGCGACTTAGAATATTTTCCGAGCACCCGAAGCGGCAATTAGAAATTTTACAAGGAATTGGGTAGCCTCTACTTGAAAAAAAATTGTAATATACTGTGCCGAGGGTAGGAGTCAAACCTGCAGGAAGATAAGATTAGAATGGGTAACACACCCCTACCCAAACCCTAACCGCTAGACTACGGGTGAATTCGCTTGGTGGCAATCGTTTTTCTTTCACGTATTTATATCAACTAATGATGAGTAGATGCATAAATTATAGTATTATAGTATTCCGGCAATACAATATAAACTGTAATACGACAAATCAAGTTCAGAAAAATGAATTCTAGGTCGATGTATCATAATAAAGAGGAATGCATATCAATCAATTATTATTTAATATTGTCAATTTAAATTTTTGATGATAGGCAGTACGTATCAATAAACGTTGCTCAAGAAGGAACCCCTTAATGATACATGGTTTTAAATAACAGGATGCCGAGGTCACCCAAGCTGTGTTCTACAGTACTCTCTCCAAGTACCAGCAAGAAGTAGCCAAGGCCGTCATCGATCAGCTGCCTTTAGCAAAAACAAGACTGGTTCTAGATCTGGGTTGTGGAACTGGTGACGTGACTGTTGCCGTAGCAGCACACCTTTCAGACGATAGCCAGATCTTCGCTATAGACCCCAACAAGGAAATAATTAAGCTCGCACAAGATAAATATGGTCACCATAGCAACATCAAGTTCCTGAAAGGCAGCGATGATCATTTTCCCAACTTGGGCAAAGCGTTTTATGAGCTGGTATTTAGTAGCTTTGCATTGCATTGGTTCTTTGATAGAGCTTCAGCATTGAGCAACTTGTACAACAGTTTAAAACCGGGCGGGTCATTGGCATTAGCATATGCCTGCAGTGAAGTTACTGACGAATCAAGTAACGAATTTCATAAATGGTTGAAATCTGTTGTTCCTGTAGAACAACTTAATGCATATCGAAAGGTGAACAAAGTGTATGAGCTTGTTCCTGGAGTGGTGGAAGCTGAATGTCACAATGCAGGGTTTACAGTGTTGTCAAGTACTAAGAAAACCACTATGACAACATTTTCTTCTGTTGAGTCAATAGCAAACTACTATTATGGTGTTAGTAATGGATTGGTGGACCTCAGGCCATTTGTGCAAGAGATAGAGCGTAACAATCCACCACCGTTTAATGATCAGGAGGAAGTTAAAAGCGAAGGTGTGTATAAAGTCCTAATAGCTAAGAAGTAGTAATACATGATTGTCACAAAACAGTAAACACGCTCCAACGCAAACAATGGAATTCTAGGTATTGTAATAGAGAAATACACTCCTACTGAGCATGCGCCAACGACAACGAGCTCATGTCAGCGGATTCATGTTAAAAACGTTTTTGAGGTTATACTTTTTCATGAAACTAAAGTGGTGGTTTACTTACGGACATCATTTTAAATTGTTAAATTGTGTTTTTGAGGTTTTTTTAAGGTTACTAGACACCTTCAGGGTACACATTAAACTTTGTATTGTATTGAACAAATTGAAGGATGCACATGGGCACCCTATATCTTAAAATGATCACTGATGAACTATCTGTACGAATGTTTGAACTGTTGCTATATTAACGTAAGTTGGAGTAATGTATATACAAATCAGCGATTTCATGTGTGAATTGTCGCAAACGTTAACACCATTGTCTTTAAAACCGTGTCAGGCTATATTTATGTTTTGCTTTAAACTAATTTTATGGCGCTTTTTTCGCTTTATAATGCATTCTACTGACGGAGTTTCACCTTCGAATAGCTATGATGATCTTTGAGAGAATTTTAGGTGCACGCGAGCGCAGTACAGTGGATATGCCGAAAGTAGTAATCGGAACCGGTGCTTGTGTGACAATTTAGTTTTCAGTTGTTCAAAAATAGTCAAATAACTCAGATCTCGCATGTGCTTTTCAAAGAGTATAGTACTGATTTGCATGACCGCGTAGGACTAAGGTTGAGTTAATAGAGTTCACCGAGATGTCTGCAAAGCGCTGCGCATTTCACCCGGCAGTCGCCATCTTGGATCTTATGACGTCAGATGGTTCGCCCCTATTGCGAGAAAACAATAGCTTTTTGTTGCGTAACAATAGACCAGTTTACGGGTCATGCGTAGTTGTACAAACCCTTTCTTTATTTGGCCACCAGATGTTAGACAACGGTGGTCCGCCAGTTGAAACGAAAGACTTGAACAACTGCGCATGAACCAAAAACTGGTCCGGGGCAACCGTGTGAATAATATCCAAGATGGCGGCGCACGGGAAATTCAAATGAGTGTTATGGACAGGAAAATCGGACTATACCTGACATCTAGTGTACAATATACAAGAAACGAACAGCATTAGGTTTAGGCATCCATAAGAAACACTTGAGAGCAAACATTGTTGTTTAGTGAAGGTTCCCTTCAAATGATTTTCTTATAATAAGATTTTCTCACAATAAGTCACTTTAATAATAAATCATTTTTTGAAAACAAAATAGGATTTAAATACGATCCGTTTATTTTAAATACGAAAGATTGAAGTTTGAGTGGTTCTGGAAGCGCCGATTACATATGCTCTTCTAGGGTGTGTTCTTTTGGGACTATTCCGGAATTCATTTGAATATATTGTCGGGTTGCCTGGCTTGGTTAGCTCTTATGGTTATTCCAGGCTACCTGTACCCTAACTAGGTAATTTTATTCCATTCATGTAAATCTGTGTTAACTCTGGTACAAATAAAGTTGTTGTTGTTGAATAGGAATAGCCCGGAACAGACAGCAATCGCGTTCTTTTGGGACGTATTCTATTTTGGGAACGAACAGAATGATCAGAACAGCGATTTATTCGGAAGAAATACAATAGCGCTCTTTTGAGTTTTTCAATTTCTACTTTAAATCTCAGATGAACAGTCCGTTTTTCGAAATATCTGTTAGTGTTCTTTTGGGAATTAGTATTCCGCGTATTCCGTTATTCCTTTACCGGAATAGGAATAGCCAGAATGCGGCATTAATTTCAATCTGAAAGAAAACCATTCATTTGAATGTATTTTGATTTTCATAGATGCATCAGTTTTAAACTAATTGAATTGATATATTGTTCAACGTTAACTTTCTATTTTTGAGAGAAGAGAACACGCATGCAAAACAGGGGCACATTTTTAGGTTTCCTCCAGACAGAAGCCATATGGGCTCACCGTTACAGCCTATCTTTGCGTGCTTTCAGGTTCTTTAGAGCTTGTTCACGTTCTCTGTTGACCTCTTTTAGTCTACCTAACTCCTCCTTACGGATCCTAGCCATTGTTCTCTGTCCTTCATGTTCCAATTTGGCTTTTTCCTGTTCGTTTTTCATGACATCAGCAAACTCTTCTCTCTGTCTACGGAGTTCCTCTGCCATACTTTCTTCTAGACAAGTGCTACGTTATCAAATTCTTTCTTGAGTTCCAGCTCCATTTTCTGAAAAAAAAAGTTAAGAATATGTATTTTATATACTGTAGATTTGGATATCAGAGTCGGATATATCAAAGGGTTGGCTTCAAGGGGTTGCAACTCCCTGTGACTTCTGGAGATCACTGCAAATAGTATTTCAGAGTCTCTAGATTTCCAAACATATTTGTTTTGCCACCCCCTCCCCACTATAACACGCTCAACCTCCCCTTTCACAAAATCCTGGACCCGCCCCTCGATATTAAGGATAACGTTACTTAACTACGTCACTTTAATGAACATATGTGCTCGTTACCAAAAGATACGGGTACAACACAAGAATATGAAACTGAAGAAATAGTACACACGTACTACAGGTGAGACAGGTACATCGCATGTGGTTTTCTGTAGACTACGTCACTCAGTTATATATTGATTGTCAACGAATGAACTGTTCTTTTAATTTAGGTTCAAAGAGTGTTATAATGATAGTAATATGGAGGTGGTACGTGGTTCGAATGTCTTTTTCCCCGAATAATTTCTTCCAGGGAGAACCAAAACTGACAGCACGCGAGTACTTCATTATGAATATTGACTCCTTTAAATTTGCTTTTTGGGTGCTTTCCCAGTGCTAGAATGGTGTCAAAGATGGCATTCGAAAATCCGTTCTACACTTGTCTAACAGAACCAGTATAAAGTTTTTCCGTAATTTGTAAGAAATTCATAGCTCAACCTCCTCAATTCTGACCAATCAGAATGCATTAATGTGGCCTAGGGAAAATAGGGCCGCCATGCATATCACGTACACGCTTGTCAAGAGATGTGAACACCCATTTAAATCCTTGGCAGAGATCAAGGAACTTATGCGGAAAATATGAAACCAACATATAATTGAGAATGTTACGAAGACTTTGGCCGAACTCAGCCGTTTCCGGTATGTCTATTTTTGAGTTTTGTGGTATTTTCCCGCCGACGGCTTGTGGGACTTAGCAACAGTAATTTAGGGGAGTGAAGCGACTAGTGTTGTGGAACTTTGATTTAACACTTTTTACTAAATTAACCAAAGTTGGTTTCCTTAACTAATATAATATATTACAATTGCTGTTAAATTGATATATACGGTGATAACCTCTTCGATTCAGAACTTTAAGTTCATTCTTACCTCAATTTGTAATTTCTGGATTCGCGCTTTAATTTGGGTGTTCTCTGCCTAAATTTGGAAATAAAGTACATTCACTTATAAGTTTTGTTCAGCATTTATTTAATAGCAAACAGGATACCAATTATTTTGAAACTAAAGGGGATCACATATGGCCTAATAGCTTAGTTAAGAAAGGGTTACCATACAAGAACATTTTTTAAAACGAACTAATAAATCATATTTCATTACCAAGTTGAAAACAAAGATTTCCGGGGGCGGAATTTTGGGTGAGGGAGCGCTCACCACAGACACTCAACCCCCTCCATCCAAAACTTTCAAAACAATAGTTTTCTAATAGCAAAAGGAGAACTTGATGCATTAGAATTCACTACGGACACCTAAGATGTCATCTTTAAGGGGGAAGAAAGCATTCCCAAACCTTCAAAGTACGCTAAGCGCACCAAGCGAACTACCTTTTTAAGCAAACCCGAGGTACCTTTGTAAGTCACCCATGATGACTGTAACTGATTAAAATATTTTCAACCTCTTTTCCTTTTGAAGGATCGATGAATAATCATATTTTTTAAATGTCATATGGTGTATAGAATTTCGCAATCACATCCAATGCCATCAATGTTCCCTCTCACCATTACCATTACACAATTGTTATATAGCCAGAAGTTTTCCAGATATAACATGCCCCCTGATTGGTTGATTTATGGTCACCTGACAAGTAACAAAACAAACCGTTTCCCGCGCGGGCAACAATTTTGAAAATTTTGACGACAGAGGGTAAGAGTGTAATAATTGTTGCCCTCTGGTGTCGCGTGCGCCACTGGCTAGCTAAAGGCGGGAAATATGTGTTTACTAAAACGTCTAGTTCTTCATCAAAAGCTTATCTTTTTCGTGGAAAGAAAACATTTAAATAGCACCAGCTCCAAAGAAACAATTTACATCTTTATCAGGCGATTGGTAGCTAAAAAAATATGCAAAAAGAAACAAAGCGCTACTGAAAAAGGCTTACTCTGGGATCTTAACTCGCCTTAACTCGCTGTAACTCGCCTTAACTCGCAAAGCCGAAAAGAGCCAATTTTCCTTAAATCGCCTTAAATCGCCTTAGCTCGCCTTAACTCGCAAAGCCTAAAAGAGACAATTTTCCTTAAATCGCATCAACTCACAGATAATTTTCTTTACTTACATACGATAAATTGTTATTTCATTGTATTTGCCATAACTTGTGACAATAAAGGGAGTACTTTTAAGAAGCAAAATTTGATACATAGTTGTGGTTGAACTTCTATCGATTACTGGCTTAGTATTGTTAGTCTTCAAGAACACATATTTCAGTTAACTGTGATAACTTCTAAGACATTGAAAGTATATATTCATTTTTAAATAATAATTTTCTCATATATTTCTACGTGGCAAAGAGCAAAACACTGTGGCCAGATTTTAGTGGCTGGATTAATAGTGTTCCTACAAATGTATGTATCAGTCAATTAAGTAGTTAATCAAAGTGTCACTCAATAAATAGTTTAGAGTCATTATTTACATTTAATAAACCTGTGCATTACTCATTTTACAATCACACATTATTAAGACATTAGCTCTTTTTGTCTTTCTTTGCATCATAATTATTAGTACTACATGTACCAAGGTTTATTTGAACGACTAGAATATCATATCGCTTCATCAGTAAGTTGAATGTTATAACCACATATGATGTGAAGATAGAGTATAAGGACTAAAATATTAATCCAAGGTGTAAAATTGTAAATATTAAGAGAAAATGTGTACAAAATATGGTACTGAATTTCATTTTTGGCTGATGTTAACATGAAATATATGAATATGGGACAACTCTTAGCAACAAGTGCATGAATATTCTGGAATACACTGAACAACTTAAGGGCACATTCGTTGGGGACTATTTCAGAACAAGAATAGCCGGAACATCCCAAAAGAAAGTGCCCTTAGTCTTTTACCTGCGTGCATTCAATGATTCAATCATGTAAATGCAACTGCTATATGTACAACTAAAAACGTGAAAATATTTATGATCACAAGAGAATAACCACAGGTTGCTATAAGATATGAATATCACAATATGTTACTTCAAATCTAAATTTACCTATATTTGCATATCTTGCTTACCAAACATGGATTCTCTAGTCTTTTCACATCAACAACATAAAAACATCTTTTCTGCCATCTTGGACGACTATGGATCGGAGGAGCGCGATGAGACATGGGAAGAACGCAAAGCGCGAGGAATTATGGGCCGGGAGTTCCAATCAAGCATGTACTGGTATATACTTCATGGTAGTGTTTCGTTCCATATTAGTCGCCCTGCATAATAGTGTAAAACAGTAGAGAAAATGATTATGCAGGGGACTATATGGAACGAAACACTACCATGAAGTATTTGCCCATGTACGACTCAGTCATCTACAGACAAGAAAAGCCAAAATAACTTCTATCTGGTTCTATGCAAAATGGGTTACTGCCGTGCCACGCTACTGAGTACTGGTGAGTTTTCCTAAATTAATATTGCAAAACTCTTGCCTCTTGGGTAGTCATATATAGTACATACATGTACGTACGTCAGTAAAATAAACAAAGCTGTACATGTACTGATTTAATAAAGTTCCATAATAAGCAATTATTGGACGAGGCTGAGCGAAATATGATGATGTGGCGAGCTACCAGTTATTTGCCGATGCCAAAATAATTGTTTTATTATCAGTCAGTGTTTTTGCTACCTTTGGCATCCAAAATGCTCGCAATTTCCTTCTCTGAACACTCTGGAAACCGAGCGGCCATGTTGGATTTGTTGTCGAACAGCACTGCGCATGCTCACAACTATATCTGCAGGCAAACGCTTATTTGCGTGCAGTTATTTGCAGGTGAATCAACCAATCAGAATTCGGGATACTGAGGAACTGAATAATAATACTGATTATTATTATGGAACTTTGGCATTGGCAAATAACTGCAGGTAGCTCGCCACAGAAAATTCATCATATTTTGCTCAGCCTCGTCCAATAATTGCTTAATATCTGCAGGCTATGCATTTACTCGCATCACTTCATTTTCTATTAGAAACAAGAGCTCGACCTTAACTTTTTTGACCAGTAAGATGTACATTTTCAAGTATATTCCAAGGAACTTCCACTAGCCAAAACTGAAAATCCACTAACTAGTCCTGATTTGGCTAGTTGACTAATGTCAAGATTCCAGAGTAGGCCTTAAAAATGCCGTAGCGACGTTGGCAGCATTTTGTGTAGAAAAGCAGCTTTCCGAAGAGAAGCCGAGAAACCTCGCTTGTATCAGGTAATACAACTTATGTCTATATAACAAAACACTTAATGATCGGTTGATGGGGAAACCAATGAGTTTGTTTCCTTCGACTTGGGAAACAAAACTCAATGTTTCCCTCGGAGCCAGTCATTATGTATATTATGATAGAGCTAGCTATGATTGGTCAATGTGCGGTCCATAACTTCCCATCTGGGCCTCCGCCCACTTCGCGTCTCAAGGAAAACGAAGAAGCTGTATAATAAACATCTCATTAGCCTAGTTTGCTCGGTCCGTACCGTAGCTAATGGATCCTAGTTTTTTCAACCTTTTTATAACTGGCCCCCGCGCTGCGCGCTTGTATTTACAACAGCATGAAAGCTATCTTCGCTATTGCGTGACTGGCGTGTTTTGTACATCCTTTATACCAGTAAACGTAACATTTGTAAAAGCGTAATTCTTTCAGCAAGTAATTTCGACTGTATGAACTATTTTGATTCGTCAAACCATCTTCAACCTATCAAAAACAGATGTCAAGCTTTACAACCGATTTCAGTGTTACATGTATAGGTCGGTGTTTCGAGTGTTGCAGACAATCAGTCGACATACGGATTCCATCAACACAATCATTCCGCGCAAATTCCCGGCGCATTTGTTGGGTAACGCATGTTGGCGAAGCCTGTTGAGTATTCGTAATATAAAATAACACCTAAATTATAAAATTCAGTGCCTCAAAACCATAAAAAACTAGTGAGCCTGACCACAGAGCATGTTGCATGATTGTCTCGAATTAGTATGTTGAATGATTGCACGTAACACTGTAAAAATATCTAGCTAGCAAGTGCAACATCGTATATTTCATTCACTGCGCTTTGGCACTGATATTCAAGACATATAACTCTGAGCGAAAAGTGTTTCTCACAATGAATATCATTTCTTACCCCAATTCGTTTTGCCTCGTCATCTTCTTCGATGTTTGCCACTTTGTATGCCGCTAATTCATCACGATGGTAGCACATACGCTTTACAGGACGAATATCTTCCCTTTTCTCTTCTAGTTCCTTGGAAAAAGGAAACCAAACTGATACACATTTATTTAGGTCAGAGGTTACTGAGGGTTAGCTGGGCACTTCCTATTAGAGTATGGCTAAAACGATTCCGATACTTGGCGCCTTCCAAAGAAACTGAAACTACAGAAGTCCGAAGAAACTAATAGAAAATGCCTTAGTGACCGAGCTATGAGAGAATTTGACACAAAAGGAAGATAACGAGAATTTACATTTAAATACACATTGCTTGTTTCAATATCAAGAGACATGTAAAACACGATCTCTGCTCCCTAACATATGTTTCTCCTCTAGTCAGTCGCAGTGCATAGTTATACCTAGACGCGATCGAGGAAGTATATATTTTTTGATTTCGATTTATACTGTTTACCACTCGAAGGTGGACGGATAACCTTAACAGGCTTAAAGGAGCAGTGTCACGATTAGTATTCATGCCCAAAGTTTTGAAAATGTGTCAGGCGGACAAGAAATCAAAAGATGTGACAGAAGTAGAAGTCCGTGAGTAATCCGCTTGCATCGGCGTATTTGCAAGATATCTTGAGCCGAAATTGCTTTAAAACTATACTTCAGTATTATATGGTTAGGTTTGATGTTATATTTTTATAAAGCAGCATTTAATTATTTTTTATCGAAAGGGAAATTAGCAGCGGCGCGTGAGATAGCGTGATTTTGCCATTGTCTATAACAACCAATGAGAAACGTGACACTGCTCCTTTAAAGCCTCTCTATGAATGTCTCTATGGGTGTACATATTCGAGAAGTCGTAAAAGTTTAACCATTTTCAGTTCGATCACAAATGCAGCACCTTCTACTCAGTTATTTTAAGACCCGACCGGGATTTGAACCTGCGACCTCCCGCACGACAAACCGGAGCTTAACCGATAAGCTACCCGGGAGGCGGTTAATAATATATATAATAGTATATAACTAGCAGGGACCCGCGGAACTTAGGGATGGACCATTATGGGGGGGGGGGGGGGCGAGGGAGGGGGGAGAGTGGTTGGACAGATACCCCCCAAAAAATTCGAACACTGGATTTGTAAAGGAAAAAAGATTCCTGCACAATAAACTGAAGGAAAAATATCGTGCAAACGTCATTATTATTACAACTTCCTTTTTTTTCATCAAAACATTTTCGTGCAAACCAACGGGGTAAAAAAAAAAATTCCGATCCAGAAATAATTGCCCAACCCTCTCCCTCCCCCCCTAATATAACGGGCAATCCCTTACACGAAATCAACAAATATGATATAGTAACATAGTCTAACCGGCTAACCGACTCCTGACACACCTCTGTAAGGTTAATTCCGAGCCGTTAAGGTGGCTCGCCTGGATTTTCCAGGGACGCACCATACCCACTTTGAACGGCATATACTCCGCTGTCAGAGTTCGGTCGGACTAGCAACTTCACCCATTTACTAGAAATAGCAAGGCCGGCGGAACAGGGGCGTCTGGGGCGGCCGCCCCACTTTTTCGGCCAAGTTTGAAATTTTAGCTGACGTAATCATTTAAAAAATATGTAAAATTTCTCGCGCCTTCGGCGCTCGGCCGCCCCACTTCCAAAATGCTTCCGCCGGCCCTGAATAGAATAAACTTTCCAAAAATGTAGGTTTGTTTGACATCGGTGTTACCATAGTAGCATAGCGTTGACGTCATGTATTTTATATCATCGATTTTCTCGAAATCTAGACCTAAACTTTTAAAACTTGTAGTCTAAATGTAGGCCTTCAAGGCTGCAAAGTTTAAGAAAATTGTTGAGAGCGTTTTGAATATTTTCGTTAAAAAAAAAAAAAAATTCGCCTTACTTGCTGTTTAGTCGTCGAGAACTGTGTTTTCCGGACCGATTCAAGCGATGTTTTTAGCATATTTCATACCTGTGGCATAGGACTACTTCCCATGAAAATTGTATTCCATTTGCTTTATTCGATTTCGGTTTATTGAATCATAAGTAATGCCATAAATATACTCATTTTACTCAAAATAGTGACGTATTTGCTAAGGAAGCTGTAATTCGAAAACTAGTCGATAAATATATTTTTAAATCATTTCACCTGAAATGATTCATGTGCTACCCTGTTCCTGTAAATTTCAAGAGCATTGAATCATTTTAAGGGCGCGGAATTAAACCAAAAACATAGGGAACTTTTATTTCATCCACGCAAGCTTTATTGCTGTATCATTTTGTTTATTGCTTGTGTCTTTCCGAAATTTCTCTTTTGTCTAGATTCTATATACTTGTGTGCTTTTGAACTAACAAGTTTACCATGCAGGCTTGCTACGCTTCGCTACTACCGGAACGCTCGTGCAAATTATGTTCTTATTACAATGACATGCAAATTAGTTAAACCATGAAGCCAGGTAGTGCGGGATGATAATGTTGAATAAGTGTATTTTTAGTAACCAGGTCGGGAAAAGTGCCCGTGACGTCTAGACCACAACATCTTTAGACAGAAGAATACCCGAACACACATTTTCTAAATATTAATTAAAAACGAGATTTTGTATTAGTGATATTATAAAACGTTTTGTAAATAAATATTATAAGTTATATTATGACAGCGTTACAACTGGCAGCGTGACTATGATAATTGCATGCCATTGTACTAAGAACAGAATTTGCACGAGCGTTCCGGCAGTCTGTAGCGAAGAGTAGCAAGCGTGCATGGTAAACTTGTTAGTTCAAAAGCACACAAGTATGTAGAATCTAGACAAAAGAGAAATTTCGGAAAGACACAAGCTATAAACAAAATGGTACAGCAATAAAGCTTGCGTGGATGAATGTAAAAGTTCCCTATGTTTTTGGTTTTATTCCGCGCCCTTCAAATCATACAATGCTCATGAAATTTTCAGGGACAGGATAGTACATGTTGAATTTTAGGTGAAAAGATAAAACAAAATATTTTTTCACTAGTTTTCGAATTACAGCTTCCTTAGCAAATACGTTACTATTTTGAGTAAAATGAGCATATTTATGATATTATTTATGATTCCATAAACCGAAATCGAATAAAGCAAATGGAATGAAATTTTCATGGGAAGTAGTCCTATGCCACAGGTATGAAATATGGTAAAAACATCGCTTGAATTGGTCCGGAAAATACAGTTCTCGACGACTAAACAGCAAGTAAGGCGAATTGTAATTTTTTTTAACGAAAATATTCAACTTATTTTTTTTCGAAAACGCTCACATACAATTTTTTTAAACTATGCTGTCTTGAAGGCCTACATTTAGTCTACAAGGGACACTAGGTTGTTTTAAAAGTTTAGGTCTAGAATTCGAGAAAATTGATGATATGTAAAATACATGACGTCAACGCTGTGTTGCTATGGTAACACCGATGTCAAACAAACGTATGTTTTGGGAAAGATTATTCTATTTCTAGTAAATGGATGAAGTTCCTAGCTCGACCGAGCTCTAACAGCGGAGTATCAGCCGTTCAAAATGGGTTTGGTGCGTCCCTGGAAAATCCAAGCGAGCCACCTTAATTCAGTCCAGATGCGGTCCACAATTTTAATTCAACCGGAAATAAATCAGACCCTTCCAAAACAATTAGATAACCAGACTCTCATTTATATTGTTTACAAAAAGCCGGTGCCGGTAATCATGAGTTTTATTAATATACAGTAGTCTAAAACCGATATCGGAAATAGAAACATTAAACAAACCTAGTTTAATGGTTATTTAGCTAATCAAACTAAGAGAAGAGCAAATTGAAATATAATGTAAAATGTAATGGAATAAACTAAACGACTAAAGTAAGTAGAAAGAAAGTTACTGCGAGAAAGGGAAAGAAAGAAAGAAAATTTATTGATGATAAATTTGAATGAAATGAAAATTTTAAAAAAACTTGAGAAAAACTACTGTTTATGTCTTATATTTCCAAAACAAAGGCCCAAATACTGGGAGTTTTAGACTGAAGAATCCAAAATGTGGATAAGATCAAGACATATGCGTACGTTATGTTATATATATTTTAGAATTTAATTTCCCTGATAATCCCTTCATTGTTCGAATGAATAATAATAATAATAATATTTTGACAGGAAAGCTCCACTCACAAATTGTAATTTCCAGGGAGGTCCTACATATTATAAATATATAAAATTATATTTGACTAACATATGTAAAACAGAAAAGATAAATGGTTGAAATCAAATAGAAATAGTATAAGGATTATTATGAAAGTAAGTTAAAGACCCTGTGTCCGAGCCCATGGTGCTTTGCGCCAATGTTATGATTAGTTTGTTTATCAACGGCCGCATAAATTAAAGGCCAGCTTTTAGGCGAACTAAAATGCTCTCGATTGTTTATAAGTTTCATAAAAGAAGTACACATACACTTTTGGATAACGAATTTCATAATTTCTACCGGATTAAAAACCCAATCGAACCCACGAATTTTCCCCGGATGCTTCGAATATGATTTTAACAGTACTCGGCAGGAAGCCAGTTGTTCTGTCTTTAGATTCTAATTCGATTTACGAGTGCGACTTTTCACAACTCTACAAGCAAACACATACTCTTGTTACCTTGTTTTCATGTCTCTAGTATTGCTTAGCTGTATTTGAAGATCTCTACTTTCCTTGCTTGCGAATGATATATTTTGAGTGCAAAATGAAATGTCGTACTCGGCGCACTCCAGTCAAACTCACAGCGAAGTAACAGCTGAACTCGGCAGATTGGAGTTTGACCCGCGATCGTAGTTTTGGTAGCAAGACTTTCTGGACGTACTGGAGGATGAAAAAAAAGTTTAAGGACATTGCTTTCTCTGCTAATAAAAATGCAAAACATACACAGATACAGATAAGTCGTAACACCTCAGTGGAGCTTAGCCGTGCGAAATTATAATTACGAATGTTCTTGATGCCAGAAGTGGTTGCTTTGTGCTTTGTATTTACAACGAAGCCCGCCGGTCCCTTAGTGCAGCAAATCCCCGGGAAACTTACGTAGTAGTCCTTTTGAACCACAAGTGTTCTCTTTTAGACCTAGAGAAAGTAAAATGTGGACTGCTGAAGGATTATTTGTCTAGTCACTTCGCCTCGCTGTCTCGGTCCTTTCTCGACATTCCTCTACTCGCCACTCTAGACCGGGATTCGAAGAAATATTCGAACTAAAGTTTCAATTAAAAAAGTATATATACAAAAGTTAAGATAAAAGAAAGTTAGTTAAGCATATATACCTATCAATAATTACGCGATGGCCAAAACTAGGGATGGATTTCGAAAGATTCGAGAGTCACATAACAACAACAACGATCTTTCTGTTTTTCGTAGCCTACGAAAATTATTTGAGCGCGCAAAGCACCATGGGCTCGGACACAGGGTCTTTAAGTGCCAGAAAGATTTAAAATGTGTTAATGTAGTTTATTGTTTATTGTATAGAAGTATAAACCCGACCACAATAAGTTCATTATTCGATTCTGAGATCAATTTTTTAGCTGTCTTTCAAATTGTTTAAGCTCATTAGGTTTTTAATTTTCCTAAAAAAACCTTTAACTTTATATGCCAGCCAGCCTTTATATGGCAACCAACGATTTTACTCGATTAAAAATAAAATACTTTCTTTTTCACGCAAGTTTCACGAACAAAGAGAAACACGCGACAATTGAAATCCACCTTATTATAAATAGTCAAGAAATCCGTTGTTTCGATCAAACATGTTTGCTGTTAACGCCTTCACTCATGAAAAATGTGTTAGTCCAAAAAATATTAATTATTAGTAAAGTTTCTTAACCAGTAAACATATTGTATTATAATTGAATACTACCTCTTGAATTAGCCTCCTCCGCAGGCATCTCTAAAACCCAATTTAGGATTTTTCTTCTTCACGGTTTCCGATACTTTTAGAGATGCCTGAGGAGGAGGCTACTCTTGAATTTGGTCAGTTATATAAAATACACTTGTTTCCTTTAGTGACTCCTAAACGTCCCTAGGAAAGTGGGTGTAACGAAAATAATAATGGTTATTTATGGTATAAAGGTACGACAAAACACTTCGGCTTCTCAGTGTTAACTTTAATACAAATATAAAAAAATATTACATTATTATACATCTCAATAACTACATTACCAAAAACAACGTATAAATAAATTGAAGGGAAAATGCCGTTGATTTGAACTATTACTTAAGTGATTCACTAACAGTTAAAGTCATGAACGATAGCACCAAACGCGACTGATTAAAAGACGGAGGTAAACTGACATTCAAACATTGTTGTACAGCATAAGCTAACATTGTTGACTGTATACATATCAATATTGACTTCAGTATTTCGACGTAACTGTGTTAGAGCAGGTTTCAATTGGCTGTAGTAAAAACCAATCACGAACTAAAGTGAATACCGATTGGTTTCACTGGCATGAGAATGCAACCAATCAGGAGGAAAAGTAAACGCAATCGTGGATTGATGGAGTGACGTCTGTCTTGAATTTGATTCGCTGACATATTACAAAACATTTTCACAGCCAATAGAAAAGCTAAGTAAACGCAAATAAACCAAAGCAATCACCGAAAACTTTCGACACTCAATTGAAACCTGCTCTAACTACTATTCTATTATTACGAAGATTGTAATTTTGATATCAATTGTAAACTTAATAGTACGATTCATGTATGAACATTATCAGTAAAATCGTTTCTAGCTGAGTAAGACACGTTACCCCAAAAGGAATTTAAATAAATAACCCAGTAGCCTGTGTTGCTGCCCTGACTGGTATAACTAGTTACAATTTTGAAAAGTGACTAGAACAATGACTCGTGTTAGGGTCTGGAAGCATAACACTATAAAAAAAGATTTCCATGCAGAACAATAACCTCTGCATAGCTGACTGAACGCTGACTACGGAAAAGTAAGGGAGCAGCCAGGTCAAAACTTATTTTTTCGACAGACACAGCTGTCAGCGTAGGGTACTACCCCCATCCCCATTTTTGACCATCTATTTTCTGGGGGGCCTAGTGGAAAAATGAAATGATCACTTAAGACAAAACATGCAGTGCATTTAATTTGTTTCTAGATTATGGCTTTTAGTTTTGAAGATATTTTAGAACAGGCAGGGGATTTGACAGGCAGGGCTATCCCGAGGGTGGCCAGGGTGGGGTTATTTATAGGAAACATAAGGAAGACAGGACAGATATTTTTGACCAAACGTGTTGTTCCGAGGGTGTGGAATTTGACATTTTTTGGGAAGAAAATGCCAAATCCCCACCTCTTGCCTCCCCCCTCCCTCAGGCTTAACATTGATAGGTGCAATAGCAGTTCACACACATTTTTGTAACGTGCCCTTCTAGAAGCTCATTAATGTCACGTAGGTAAATAAAGTTATGCTTATGCTTAGGACAGGGAAAGCTCGCTTTTGACATTTTGTTTTGGTTTCTGTTTTGTGTCTGAAAAATCCACATTGGCGATTTGGCATTTTGCAAAATTCGGATATTTTTCATGAAGTTGTTTGTAAAATGAAATGAGAAAGCTAAAAACTGAATCGAAATTGAATGCCAACAACTGGCTTAATTATTTCATGACTTACAAAATGTCGGTCTTGCGTTGCTGTTTAGTATTTGTGCATTAATTTCACTTCCAATGTTTAGCCATAATTTTAATCCTCCTTAGGGACCAACATGAACCCATAGGGACTGCTAATAATACTTATATACTATACTCAAGGGGCCATCCCAAAATATTGACCCCCTCATAAATCAGTCCGAAAATGTAGAACCCTCCCTAAATGTGACCAGAAATTGTCTCACTATCGTGAGAAGGAACGTCTAGGACTACAATCGTGGTCAAAAGGAGTTGGGACACTTGTCATGAGTTAACACCTTGTATGCTGTATCCATGAGCCCGTTCCCCCTCCCCCCAATCAATGTTGTGATGATAAATCATGTCTTTGACAAAATAAAAACCAACATTGAGTGGTGGGTAGGGGGCGTGACACGAATTTTTTTTTATTATAAAAACTGAATAATACCTAACTGCCCCAGCCCTCTTGACCAGGATCGTAGACTGATATTTTATTATTATTTACAGAGCATCACAATAATTAACCTGCTAATTTTAACCGTCATAAAATCGACGAAAAACTATACATTTCGTCGATTTTATGAGTGAAAAATATACGTCTTGTATAACAGGCTAACAAGAGCGATTCCCTATAACCAAATTCATGTTTGACCCCACGCTCGAACCATGACTTGCCAAGGGCCTGAAAAACGTCCCGCACTTGCCCTAAATATAACGGCGCTTCCAAACGAGCGCAACATGTTCAACACAGAAGTAAAGATCGCTTACCATCGTCCAACATGTTGTCCAAATGAGCGCAACATGTTACGTCCAACTACGTTGGATGATCGTAGACCAACATGTTGCGCTCGTTTGGATGGGCCTTGAAGTGTATATCAGGTCAAACATTGTATCACTAATATGGATTTTACATCAAGTAAATGGTTGAAGACTATAATATTTCTCAATTTGAGTGTCAAAATCAGAAAACGGTCATTCACAATTCACAAAGAGGAAATCTGTGGAGGGTTCAGTCGGCCCCGTCGAGCCTTCCAGCGAGTGTTCGTAGGATTCTTCTATATATCAAGCACATAACACGCCAACGGGCGTCCGCGTAGACAACTTTTTGCCCCAAAAAACCTTTCTACCCAAACGCGCGTTTGCGTACATGATAATTGGGGCAAAAAGTTGTCTACGCGGTGGACTAGGGGGTTTCCCAGAAACCGGCACAACGATTGCTTGGGGATATAGGTCACCGTACGTAACTCTAAAAAAGCATTGCACTCAAGCCATACTACTTCTCGGTATGAGCAAAAAGCAAAACTGGTGCGCCACTGCGCCACCAGAACCCCTCTAGAGACCACTTTCACCTTTTCCTAGCTTTCACCATTTCGTCTCTAGAGGGGTTTTTGCTTCCTTCATTTTTTTGACCGGGCCCGGCCGTTTTTCTACTGTGTTTTTCGATCCTACCCTAACTGGTTGAGGTACAACCGTCACTCCTAGGGAACTCTATTCGAGTACCCGTGAGCTCTACCCAAGCACCCGACCCAGGATTGATATTACTTCTACTTTCTTCTATTCTACTTTCTGCCACACCGACAGACGCGCTACGACTGGTGTGGAGCGGGGAGCTTTTTACCCCACACCAGCCGGTCTACCACATGTGGCCCGTCAGACTCGAACTCTAAGCTTGAGAGGCTCCCCTTTTCTCTCAAGCCCAGCGCCGAACCGTTGGGCCACATGTGCTAGACAATGACGAAGGGAATTAAAATCATATTTATGTCTGTCAGAGTGGCTGATGCAATCGCCCGTGACAAGTGGCTGGCGTGACTAGACAGAACTTTGCATATGAAGTAGACGGTTATTTATACGAAGCTCTTCGCGAAGTGAAAGTATCTACCTTACTCATTTCTCTCGTAGGAAATATCGATTTTTAGCCAACGAAACTGCCTAGCTTTGCTCGCATCTCCTTTCGGCTTTCGGAGCGAAGTTATTCTCGCCTGTTTTTCTGCCGGATTTCGAGTTTAAGCGCTTCATATTTCCCTTTCTCGCCAATAACGCTTGCGAACTCGGCTTCCGAAATGTTGCCGTCGGCTAGGGCTTTCGAAACTTTGGCCTCTACGGAATTGGCCTTAGCCCGGGCCAGCATAACAGTTGTTTCGTGCTTCGAAACGCGAGCCCCAAGTTTCTTACTGGCAACGGCCATCGAAGCCGAAACGATGGCACAAAGAAACCCAACTGCTCCTAGAGAGATGCGGACCGGAAGTTCGACGCCCGTAAATGACGTGCCCAGAGCGGAAGCGGATAAAACACCGCTCAGGCTACCTGTGGCCACAGCAACCCCGTGAACAATACCACGAGCTCGAGCGTACTTTTTGCGAACGACCTCGTAGTGTTTTGCCTGCTGTTCAAGCTCCGCGAGTGTGTCGCAGACTTTCTGCAGTCGAAAACTCTCAGCTTAAGCTTTAATACGACTGCAGTGCTTCAGTGCATTCACACCTCGAGCTTCAGTACGAAACCTAAAGGTCTATTGCGGAAGTCTATGATGTCGCCTTTCTTGTTGCGAACTGTGAGGCGAAGGCTGCTCCGCATCACCCCCTCTAGGGATCGAACGGATATAGGGTTTGACGGGGAATAGGTCACTTTTGCGAACCTCTCGCCTTTGATCTCCAGGCTAGCCAGGACTTCTGAAGGCTTTCCCTCGAGAAGTGAGAAGCTGGAATCAATGATATCGCAATGGACATACACTGTGCGAATGTTATTAAGCGCCAGTTCGTGATTACCCACTTTGAATCATACGCCCCTCCCTTCTTCCTTACCTTTAACGCACAGCAGCGTACAGAGACTTTTACTGAACCGGACCGGTTTCCTGACCTCTAGGATCCAAAACCCCCTCGGTAAGGGTTTCACTAATTTCACGATGCCAGCATCAATTGCGGGTTTGAAGTATGGTTGGATACTTGCTATGTCATGGTGCCCTGCGGCAATATCGTATGGAAACATCACACTTTCGGTATCCCACCAGAATGAAGCATTCTCTACTAGGTTCCACCAGCTGTTCTCGAGAGTGGCCTCGACTAGCGAAACGCTCTGTATGGGAAGAGGTCGATCGAAGTAGACCGTATGGTCGGACAAGGGGCATGTGACGTTGAGCACAAACATATTGTGGCGTATTGAACCTCCGGACCCACTGCTACAATACAGTTGCGATGCCTCTCGTCGTACCGGACGAGGACGATTGGTACGATGGTCTATCTGCTGAGGACAAGGCGGAGATTGCCAAAGGCGGTCCAAGACTCACGAAAGCCGAGCAGATCGCACTTCTTAATTACCGAGGAAAATAAAAAGATTGCAGCTGGCAGGACGGCAGTCTTAACAGCCTTTCGGAAGAAGTACCCTCACGCTGACCTCACCCAGTTCTACACGGAAATGACCTTAGATGAAGACGGTAGCGGGGACTTTGCAGCCGACGTTCTGTTTCGAGCCGACGAGGATACGGGGTACTGGGTTTACGGCCCGGATGCTCACTACAAGAAACCAGTTGATATCCAGAAATGTATCACCGCCGCGCTACATGGTATGTGAGGTAGCTTCTCAGTGGTACTGCTGCCCAACCTGAAGGTACAATATCCGGTTGAGCGAGGGCGCACCCACGTAGCAGCCTTAAAACGTATCGAGATATTTGTTGCACCAGGGCGGTCCTTTGTTCTCCACCCAAGGAACATCTTCGCGGACACCGTGGTGCATCACTACCTCAGCGGGGGCCTACACGTGGTTGCACGGTCCGAATATGCGATACTATCCGCAGCAGCTCGGCTTTGCAGCCTGGTGCGCTACCAGTAGATGTGGGGTGTCCTGGAAGACCACGTCACGAACGAAACTCTCCCGCAAATGGTTCGCGACCTGTTTGCTTTCCATGTTTACTTCACCATTCGGAGGGTGCTGTGGGAAATGAGGGCACCCACACCTGGACATAATAGTTTCAACCCCGAGAACAACCCCTACAATATGCGAGACTTGCTCGAGAGTTTGAGTTGCCCCAGGGGGCGGACTTCAGGGATACCGAGGGGCCTAATAGAGGGTTGGGGGATGTGTACATCGCCTACGAGGGGTATATGGGGAAGGGCATTACGGTTACGAAGGCGTATATGCGTGGTTGGGTCACTCTCCAGGCTGACCGTGAGAAGGATGTGAACTCATGGCCGGGCGGCACGTACTTCCAGTTCATCGATCAGGGTGGGAAGGACAAGAACCAGGATCTCATATTGTACATGGCAAACCCTACCACGAAGGGGGGATGGGCAGCCTACGTTCTACAAAAAGGCGCGAGAGGGTTCACAAGGGCTGGGCTATTGCGGTTGAACCAGACAATCGAGGCGTACGTATACTGCGTTGCTGGATCACAGGTTCTGACGCGAACGTCGATAGTAGGTGCAGGGGGTGGCGCCTTGGAAACCCAGAAGGCATACTCACAGCTCTTAGAGGATATCATCAAGATATCGGATGGTCTCCAGCAGTTCCAGAAGGCAGTGACGCAGATTAAGATGCGACAGGACATGGCTATATCACCCAGGGCATGGTTGATGCCGTCCAACCTGGTACTGAATACTGAAAGGATAGCCGGCTACAACAATGCCCTGCAGATAGCCACCACCGGCATGCGCTTAGGACCGAACGACGTCAACGCAGCCTATGCAAGGCCCGCCTCCGAGGAACAATACGCCACATAGCATTGCAGGCACGACGAATAAAAAAGAGGCTCCTCCCCCTCCCCCAACGAAGCCGACGATCTCCACCCACGACACCAACTTTGCAGTTGTTTCTATTGCTGCCGCCGGAGCCGCATGGTAGCTGTTCCGTTAGCGGCGTTTGTACTGCTCGACAACGTAGACCACTACAGCGACGATTAGCAACCAAGCGTTCTTCGCAAGGAAGCCAACAACCTCGCCTGCCGTACGGAAGAGGAAACTGGCGATCGCCCCAACCATCCCAGGGAGGATCTGACCAAGCTTTTTCCCGAGGGCCTTCAACCCATTGCCAACCCCTTTGGCGACGCCGTGTAGCCCACGCTGTAGCGCAGAAACAATGACGCCGATCACAGTCCCTGCCGCAGCGAGCACCCCAAGCACGGTAAAGCCATACTTCTTGAAAACAGTCTTTACTCGGTCCCGCAGCGACATACGCTCCTGTATGGCCTCATTCTCTTGTTGGAGCATTTGGATGTGCTCTTGCGCTTCCTGTGTAGCAGCCTCGGATGCCTCAGGGTCTTAGATAGTCGCCTCATCTACAGCCATATCCGCTTCGTTTTGCACGAGGACGTCCACTGCGGCCGGTCCCAATGCATCGGTAAGTTTTTTGGGTAGCTTGTCGTGGAGATCTCCCCCTGACTGGAAGAATAGGTGGGGCTTTCCGCCTTGTCTTTTGAGTCGAACATGCACCCGATCGTACTCGTCCAAGGTTGCGATGAAGGGAGCCGTTGAGGGATTGGCCTTGGGGAACTTGGCGCGAATCCGATTCCAAGCGGTTTCCCTTCAGGTCGAACCCTCGATGAATGAAGTCTCGGCTGAGTGTGCTTTTGGTTGACCGTCGTAGCCAAGGTGGTGCATAGGTATTTGCTCACCACCTCCTGTCTCCCCACCCGAGGCTGTTGGAAAAGGGTTGTCACCACCCTCGTCTCCATTATCATGCGGAAACAATGGAGTCCTCTCGGTTGGGTCCACCTCGACGTCCATATTGAATATAGCCCCAGGTCATGTATCTCCAACATAGTATCGTCAAAGCTAGACCCAACACAATCGCCGTGGTAGGGTCGGACAGTGCTAAGATAGGCACATACCAGCTCACCAACATTCAGCTGGAGTATGAGGTTGTTTAGGACGCCTCGCTTGCGCGACAGGCGCAGGGAGCGTACGCCACAGGCACCGCATTCCTGTACAACCACTCCGTCCATTTCAAAACCGTATCAATAGACAAGGCATTGGACACTCTAGTGTCTCAGAACATAAATGTCCAACGGCGCTCCTTTGCTGGGCTGCTTCTCCTCTTCGTGGATCGACACACCGCTGGCGCCCGGGACAGCGTGGCGTTCGCCAATCCAGGCGTCACAAAGGGCGAGGTAGACGTTAACGGAATCCCCAACAGCCTCTTCCCAGGGGCCATGCTCCCACCAGCTAACTTCTGGGAGGCCACCATTGGCGATACGGCCATGACCCCGACAAAATTCCACAACAACAAATTCGCCATCCTGGTCGACTGCCGAACGGTGAAGTATCCCACCGTTCATGGCGATGGCCTGGCTCAAGTGGGCAGTGGAAAAGACATCCAGCTCCGCGTGCATAGGAGCGGGGGTTCTAGGACTTTGAATATGCACATCTATGTGCTGGCAGATGCCCATCTCACGGTGTTGAACGGAACCCTCCAGAGCATATCGTACTGACAATGGACGCCCTTGTAGAACACATCCCCTTCAACGCCCTCGTAGTAGGGCCCACAAACTGTGGAAAAACCGCCTTTCTCGTGGAGCAGCTTCGTGGGGCCTTCCGCGGGAAATTCGACTACGTTGTGTTGATCTGCCCCACGTTTGCGTACAACAAGACCTATCGCGGGTTCGCCAGGGGTGACTCCAACTTCCGCGTTGTGTCGCCCCCCCCCCCCCCCCCCACCCCAGGACGCCATCGACGCTGCGCTACGTGTGTGTGCTGGTTCTGGATGATTGTGCCGCCTCGTAGGACGTCAAGCGCCGGACTGACAAGCTCATGGAACTGTCCTTCTCTGCTCGCCATATCGGGATTTCCGTTTGGGTGCTCTCCCAGCAGCTCACTAGTATCTGTAAACCCTTCCGTGAAAATGTGGCCACTCTCGTGGCCTTCCATACCGCGTCGGCTCTGGATGGGAAGAAATTATTTGAGGACTACGGCGGAGGCATGGAGCCGGGGCTGTTGCTAATTCAGCAATCAGCGCTCCAGGTCCACAATTTCGCCCGCATATGCTTCTGTCTCCGACATCCCTTCGCGGTTGTGTTAGAGATCCCCGCCCCTATGGCATATCACGGAGGAACAAATCAACGCCCTACTAGGTGAGGACGTCACAGGAACGCCCGCCTCCTGCTTCGAGGCAACGGCAGCGGTGGCACCCATGTGTGGGCAGCCCACGCCCAATGATTGCCGGGAAGCACTTGCCAACTTGGCTGCAACGGGCACCACAAAGGAATATCTGTGGCAGAATCTCTCTCTAGGAGACGTCTCTAGGCTATCTGAGAAGGACGTAGAACGACTCCATAGTAGGTACCAGGCCGTCGTAGCTCAGAAAGTAACAGGCTGCTTACTCAAGCATGGTAAGGCCTGGTTCATTTAAAGGAAAATAGATTTACGTTAAAAGTGTTTGCTGACAGAAATAATAGTTTATACTAAATCTAATTACACCATAATACTAATATCAACTTCCTTAACGTTTATAAGTGGGTGGTTGTTGTATCACGTGATCGATGACGTCATAATTATATAAAATCGTTTAAGTGAAATGCGGCTACGACGATAACATATCAATATAAAGTAACCCTGCTAAAACATTACTCCTCCCGCAGTGTTTCACACCACACTTAGAAAACATGACAATCATGTAAAGATATTAAGGGCACAAAACGTCATGTGACTTATTTTACATATGTTCGCCTTAATTACTCGTTAACGAAACATTGTAGTCATCTTTTCTAAGCTGATTTAGATAAAAGGCTTCAACCTTAACTAAACATATCCACTCATCATCCTAGCTGTTTTAAAATCGGAGCCGCGTTTTTGATTTACTGATTTCGTATTCTAAGTCACGTGACAGACCACGTGACACGTTTTACTACACACAGACCACTTAAGGTAGTAAAGCATGGCGATACCTATTATTGTGAGAAACCTGGCGTACTTACCATACTCGGATGTGCTGAAATAAGGAAAACAGTTTTTACCCGAAATTTGACCCCTGAACCAGGCCTTAACATGCTTGAGTAGTCAACGGAGCACTACGCCTAGCAACCCGGGCAGTCGCATACTTAGTCCCCCTAGATTCCCAAGAAGCACTGCTCAAGGACCTGCAAGAAGACCACCTCGTCCGCAACGAGATCAGTGATGTGGCCGGCTTTTTGTCTCTTAGAGCAGGTCGCTTTGTGGCCTTGGCTAGTGTCTTGTTCCACGTAGCTACCCATGTAAAAGCTGCCGATCCAGCAATTAAAGCCTCGCAGTCGGCCGAGATACGAGAAGTCGGAGCAGAATACGGAACAAGTGGACCGCATCATGGCGGATCCCCCGAAGACTGTGCCTAGTGCGATGGGGAAGGACCCAAACGGCGTCGCCGCCGGAAAGAAACTAGCAGAAAGCAACCGCCGTGCCAGAGAGGCCCTCAACCGCGAGTTGGTGCGCGAACGCGAGGAGGTAAGCAGCACGGAGGAGAGCTGGACCAGCAGACTCAACGATGTGTCTGCCAACACCGCACTTGCCGCCATTGGTATAGGCGCGGCGTTGGTAGGTCTGTACTACCAGTACAAGGACGTGCAACGCCTCCAGGGGTGCTGCAACCCCCAACCAGCTACGCTGCAAGCGGATTCGTCACCGGCGCCCCCCCGCGTGGTGCGCGACATGTAGTAGGTCCATTTCAAGTCTAGTCCTGTAGATGTATTGGAAAATGGCCGAGAACAAACTCATGAAAACGGTGACAGATGCTGCTGTATTGACTGGACTTGCCGCGGGCATTGGATACGTCGCGAAGAAACTGGTGAAACAGCCCATGACTAGCGACCCTTCCGCTTCCGTTGTGTTGGCTGGTAGCATTGCTGCCAAGCAATACCTCGAAGACCAACATATCCTCCCGAAAAGCCTATAGATGGCATCCATTGTTATGATGCTCGATGGAGCACTCTTGAACGCAACCGCGTTTGTTGGTGGAAGCTACCCGCCCGGGCAATCTCCGGCCAAGGGCCCGATGTACTAGCCATAGAGCGCAAACGCCACGACACAGCTCTCGAGAAATATCAGGCAGACTGGGCAGCCTTCCAGGAGCACCGCGAAAAATTGGCCGATTGGGTTCATGAGCAGGAGAGGCTGCAGCGCCATGCTTCCGAGGACCTAGACGACACGGACCGCGCCTTGTCTCTCTACAACCAGGTGCACATTGGGTTGGACCACATACCAGCGTTGGCGGAACCCAGTTTCTCCGACTACTGCCGACCCTCGAGTGCGCAGAGGGGCAGTATATGTGGGCGATGGAATGCTTGCCCTGGGGTTGGCATAAGAGCTATGGGGCGCAATACATGGAGTGGCTGCGGCGGTGAAGCGCGACAAGATCCGCGGCTTCCGTGAGTTTGGCAAGGTCGCCAACCGGAACTTGGAGCTGTGGCAAGCAGACGAAGCAAGCAGGAGGAGTTTCGCCCACATGTACAGAGTACTAGCCTCCCGGCACCCAACCGACCTCCGAAACACTACGTCGCACCTTCCAGAGCAGACAGCAGCTGCCTGTTGGAGGTTGATAGGTCTGCTGGAATACCTGTCATCCAGTGACATGGCAGCAAAACGCATGTCCGACGAAGAACTGGATGCATTCCTGCGTACGATATACTACGCCAAGGGTGGCTTCCAAGGAACCACGGTCCTGCATGGGAACTCCCAAAAGGTTCCGCCTCACTGGATAGGGTACGCAAGTGGCTTGCTAGACAGCCGGGTTGGTGGCTACACCCAGATGAAGTCCCCAAAGCCCATCTTTGCCCACTTCTCGGAGGAGATACCGAATCGAATCCACCAGTCGGATCTTCTCTTCCTACCTACCGATCGCGGCTACAAATACGTGCTGACTGTAGTGGACGTTGCCTCTCGCTACAAAGCAGCCTGCCCTTTGAAGAACAAAACAGCCGTAGAGGTTGGACGTGAGCTGACTAACATTTACGATGCGCAAGCGCAACCGCTGACATGGCCCAAAGTCTTGATGGTGGACGACGGCTCCGAATTCAAAGGCGCGACTACAACAGTACTCGCAGATCATGGGGTGGTGATACGACGAGCGGAGCCGGGGCTACACAGGAGCCAAGCTTTTGCCGAGTCCTTCCATCGTTGGCAGGCACAGCGCCTATTCCGCGCACAGTACTCGCAAGAGCTGGCGATAGGACAGACCAACCGAGCGTGGGTATCGGCCTTACCCGCCGTCGTCGCTGACATGAATGCAACGAAGACGCGCATGACGGGTTTACCACTCCAGGAGGTCATCAAGATGAAGCGGGTGCCATTGGTTGCCGAAAAGCCCCCCGTCGAAGTTCCGTTGGGAGTCGGCACAGAGGTCTATATCGCGGCGAACGAGGAAGATCTACAGGAGAAAGGCCGGCGCCGCGCGACCGACCCTTGGTGGACGAGTAAGGCGTATCCAATCCTGAAACGGGTTATGGAGCCCGGGCAGCCAATCCTGTACTATGTGCCCCAATACTCCAAACACAGATTCACGCGCTCTCAACTGCGGCTGTCGGTACAGCGCCAGCGCTAGCGCTTGTGCCTCCGGTTGCAGGAGAGGCATAAGAGGCGGGCGTTCCAAGCGTAGTGTCCCTGGCTGTCGTCCAGGCGGTCGATGATGAAGGTCTGCCCATTGCACGTGGTGTATCCCTGTAGCAGCAGCGAGATTTTGCAGACAGTGCACTTCTTTTCGGCCGTTTCTATCATACCCAGGTCGTGCTCGACGGTGAGTTTGTGGTATGCTCCTGTGTACTCGGGTCGACCTTTCTGCCTGTCTTCGACCACGTATCTTTTGAGTCGTGCCTCGATCATGGCGTGGGAGGGCGTTGCTTGTAGGTCGGTGGGGACAACAGGATCTTGGGCGTCTGAAGGGGGCAAGACCCTCACGATTTGATCGAACAACCGCACGCGCGATACTGCCGTGTAGACAGCGTTGCTTACCCACCCGCTAAGACTGTGGTCGACGACATACAGGTGCTTCGGGGGCCGGACTGTTTTCCCTGAACCCGGTGGATGGTCCCCCATCCAGCGTATTTCCTCTCCAGGGGAAGACCCTTCTCGACTATCCGTAGAGGGACCTGCCTGTCGTTCCTTTGTAGGCCTTCACCTTCTTGCGAATTCCGGGGATCGCTACCGGTTGACCTTGCCTCCGGTCTTTGTGGGCGATGCTGCTGTCCGGGTCAAAGCGAATCTTGGCCGGAAGCCGAGGGTGGTTGGCTTTGTGATGCACGAGCAGTCTGGTCTGGACATTCTCACCAAGGTCGTTGGTGGAGCACACCCACACATCGTCGGTTGTAGTCCTCTGTATAGCCTGTTCGAACGCTACAGCCGGAAAGTGGTCGCGGAAGACCCTAACTTGACTTGCCGACTTGCACCACATCCACGATTTGACAGTGTGTAGAGCCGATGTCGGTCCATTTGGGCAGCTTGCTTGCGCATCGGAGCGGCAGCATGACCCCGGCTTGCCGCACACTTTGCATAAGGATCGATAGTCCGTGTCGAAGTGGCGGACGTTTTCGCGACCGACCCAATCTTCTAGCATCTCATGGGGGCCTTCTTTGTCCCCCCAGGGCGGGATTTGCCCGTGGTCGCCCGCCAACACTACCTGACAGGTTCGGCGGGCAAGGTAGTCGAGTATGGCTTTGAGCTTTTTCGTCGGGACCTTACAACACTCGTCGATGACGATGACCTCGGCAAGGTTGTCGAGTCGATGCACCAGGGCAGTTGGGTCCCACTCCTCGATCGGCTTGCCGAACGGAATACAGAGGTAGTGGTCGATCGTCTGAACCTGTTCGGGCCTCAGACCCAGTCGCTCCTCTTGGCGATGACTTTCACCCACGTCGTGCTCCGGGACAAGCACGACCAACGTCGCCCAGCAAACGTCTTCACAGCCCACTCGGTTTTCCCAGCCCCGCCTTGCCCTGCGAGAAACATTCTTGCGGATGCGGCAGCTTTGAGATCCATTAGAAGGCGTGGAGCAGTGCTTGGTTCTTTTGGCAAGCTACCTGTTGGTTCGGGTTCACAGACTGCTTCTGGCCTCCACTCATACCCAGGCTTCTTGTGGCGCCACTCGCTATATTTTGGGAAGTGCTCAACTAGTAACTGTTGTACTTCGGCGGGCAGCGCCTTTGCGTATATTGCGTCGGTACAAACCCGGAGCACTTCTTTTGGGAACCGGCGCAACATACGGCGAAGGGCAATGTTAGTGTACGCCAAGACGAAAGCCCGAATGTGGTACCACTGCGAGCGTCGCTTTCCGTCCTTGTACTGCACTAGGTGGGCACCGTCTGCGTGCTCGAAGTTCAGCAGTTGGTCGGTCCCTGCATGCAGATTGGTCAGATAGGCGGCTTCTTTCCGATCGCGCACCACAATGGAGGACTCGTCTGCATGGCGGGCACACTTTCCCACAAACTGGATGGCCAGGTCGCGGCCCTCGGGGTATTCGGAATCCTTCTGTTGGGATGATGAGTGCGGGAATCGAATAGACTTCTTTTTGCCCACGCTGTACAGCACCTCCCTGGCAATGGCCTTTGTCATGTCTCCAGAGTCCAGGAGGTCTTTGAGCTCGGGCGTAGTGAGCCATCCGTCGTTTTGCTGCAGGTGTTCGCTGATTCGACCCACAGTATAAGGATGGCATGTTTCAGGGAACTACCATTCAGTGAGCTGCACGACTCCAGTCAACTGAAGGATATCCCTTAAAGGCCTTCCCTCAACATTCGCGCTACGATACAGGTTCGTAGGGAAGCCATATTCTCGGACGAGATCCATGGCGTCCGATGCTCCGCCAAAGACGCTGTCCTCACAGCCGAGACAGGCGGCACGCATATCGATGTGCTCGTGGGGTTGTTTGCCTTGGTCCGCTTTGCTATTCCAGACCTTAGACTCCACCTGTGCTTGCTGCCATACCTCCCTGTGCTTCGGAGGTGTTGGGCGGATGTTCTCTCTGTGCAATCACTTCTTGAAGCGGAGCCCTATCGCCCCTCCCATGGAGTGACATCCTCGTACTCTTGCCAGGCCGGGTGGTCGTCTGGAAGTCATTGGGTGTCGTGCCAAGTTTCGTCTGTGAAGGCGCGGTCAATAGCCTTACTATCTCGTTGTGGCCGGAAGAGCTCGCCTTCGTGTGCAACGATCACGTGACCACACAGCCACATCCGTGTGCTTGAGGGAATAGACCTATTTACGAAACGGATGAGTGTTTCGCGTATCTTTGCTTCGCGTGTCTTTATGCTTGCGCTAGTCATGGGCTTGTCTTGGTACAAGGCGTGGAGTTCTTGTTCTGCCGCAGGGTCGAGTGCATGTACACTTTTGATAGCCGGCGGGTTAGTGGGAAGTTCGGCCCACACGTGGTTGTTGTGGCAGGGAATAGTGATTATTGTCTTTGTGCCGTACTTGCCCGAATCCCAGAGAGTGTTACCAAGGACGTCGACGGCCACGAGATTGATCTCGAGTTTCGTTTCCAGTTGGAACAGATCTTCTTTTGTGCAACCCGAGGCGGCCAGTTTTTTGTCGAAGGCATCCAGTACCTTACAGCCTTTCTTGCTTAGGCCCAAAGAGCGCACAGTACATTTTTTCCTCAAGTAGTCAGCGACGTAACTCACAACGCAGTTAGCAAACTGAGTGTCCTCCTCCGAAGTGTACATTGGTCCAGGTTCACCTTCTTGTACTGGCAGTGGGCGCAGTTCGTACCTGACGTAGACCAGATATTCACGCCCTTTCTCCCAGATACCACTGTCAATGCCTTCTAGAGCGCCGATTGTAATTTTGTCTCCTCGTTTAACCAACGCCCCACCCATTTTGTGCTCAGAGCGCCCCTCCTCCACCGATACAGGAGCAAGAGGCTCGGCAGGTGCCTTACCGACCACTGTAAAGAGCCTGTAACGTTGATCGGGGTCTAGCATTTCCGACACTGCTGGTAGAAGCGTGTTTGCTCTTAGGGCCCCCCTACCGCGAGAAACCCACCTCACTGATCCATCGTCGTCGATATCGGGGCCACGGACCACTGGTTTTGTTTCAATGACACCAGTTTCACCCAGCTCACGTACCTCTTTGTAGGTTTCGGGAGTTACGTTCCTCCCTAACGTCGTTGCTTCCCCGTTAGGAAACCGACGATGGGTGCCACCAACGAACAGAGAGTAGTACTTCCCATCGTCCAAGGTTTCCGGACCCTCCTCTTCCCGTAGCGAGAGTGGGTCGAACTCGCGCCAGGGATCAACCTCGTTGTCTTCAGGAGCCTCGTATGCTGGTATGAGCGGCAGCAGTAACTTATGCTTCACACCCTCCGGGATGTCCTCGTCCAGAATATTGTGTACCACACTTGCTAAGGTATCGGTTGCCCCTGAGTCGGGCATCTCACTTAGCAGCTCTTCGATGTAGGCATCCATTTTTCGCGGGTATACTACACGGCCGACAAGTCTCTAAATGGGGTGACGAGACTCAGGTTCTTGGAGCACAAAGCCGAATATCCTACGACATTTCTTTTCAGCGTAAGCAAGCTTCTGGGCTATTCTATGAGCTCCACAGGATCCACACAAGTATGTTTGCGACTGCGTCCCTATGCCACACGAACGACAAGGGACCAGTGTTATACGGCCTTGTCTTTGCTTCTGCCGGTGAAGCTTACAGCAATCGTAGATGCAGCTTTTGTTGCACCTTTTGGTGCTGTTAATCATCAACCACTGACACCTGTTTTGTCTCTTCATAGTTTCCTGGTATATAAATTGGCAGAGAAAGCTCTAAATGACACGCATCGGGAGCTACGAACACCCTCTGAGTTTCTGCCGGTTTCTGTGAAACCCCCTAGTCCCCCGCGTAGACAACGTTTTGCCCCAATTATTCATGTACGCAAACGCGCGTTTGGGTAGAAAGGTTTTTGGGGCAACATCTTGTCTACGCGGACGCCCGTTGGCGTGTTATGTGCTTGATATATAGAAGAATCCTACGAACACCCGCTGGGAGGCTCGACGGGGCCGACTGAACCCCCAACAGATATCCTCTAAACTCCCTAGTTCCCCCCAATGAAAGTAAATTCTCGAATTTACGTGACATAAGTAGCATATTGGAAACCTCTGTAACTCATGGACGCAACACTCAAATAAAACAATTTTCTACTATTCACTTGATACATTATCGATATTAGTGATACAAATGTTTGACCTATAACACTCTTATCAACAAAGTCATAGGCAAGGATAAGTCATGTGTTTCATAACATATTCATTTGTTATGTTCATTTGTTTATTCGAACATATAAATTAACGTCTACGTCGACGCCAATATTATTTTACAATGTATATGATTAGACTCGGTTGTCATGCATCATATTTACTGGAACATTTATAATTTGTTATGAATACTATTTGTACGTTATAAAAACAAATCACATTTTTGTTCATATTATTGTAAACCACACCTTTACTGTGTTTAATATTCAAAGGACAGTGTAGTATATCGATATACTAATGACATGGTAATATATTGCCGCAGAATCTAACGCCGTTAAAGTATAACTTACAACAAGTATGTATACACCTATTTAAAAAAATGTATTCCATGCCATCTTTAAAAATTCTTTTATAGAAAGATCGACAATCGATTGGAGGCGAAAAATAGCATTTACAAACAGGTTTTGCTAATAACAATACCGATCTCGTATAAGTGCCGTTAAATATATGAATTAAGATTTTGTTTGCCATCCAGTACAATCCTGTACAATCACGTGAATCTCTAACTGCAAAAGGCCATTTGACTTGGTGAGTGCCCGATGATAAATGTATGCAGAACATTAGCAACTATTGTTCTATTTTCTTATGCTTGTATACTAGGCCATTTTGACAATATACATGCCATCAAGAAAACAATTTAACGACTATTCGAAGCAAAGAAGCTAAAGAAAACAATGTGCTTATGTGATTCCTGGAACTGCTTTACTATAATCCTATTTTTAAATCTTTGTTGACCACTGTTCAATGAATCAATATTTTTGAAAAAGGTTTGTGCGTTAAAAAAACTGATGTGACGGAACGAATTATGTACATTCAGTCCTGTCCATTATTGACTAATACAACCGTCGATCTAAGTGTTGAAGGTAATTCGGTAACGCTTTGCGATATGCGCTTGCTTTTCTATTGGCTGTAAAACTGTTTTTTTATTATCAGCCATTCAGGTTCGAAATTGAAACCAATCGCGCAATCATTTCTTGTTATTGAAAATTATGTTTATTTGTCCTTGTTATTTTCGAGTCAAACGACCAATCGTGAATTAATTTCTCTCCTGATAAGAGTCTAATTAGGTCTGTCATTACTTTGGTTCTGGTTTTACGATACTCAATCGTAAAACGCTCTATTCTTTAAAGTTGGGGAAATGACAAATGACGAAGTAACGGAATTTGACATAATTTCATAAACATTTGTTAAACTAAGCTAAGTTTTTTTCATTAGATTTAAAGTTCGATTGACAGGGCCATGCTTAAAGGCACTGTTACGCGACACTTTCTTTCGTGCAACTCTCGAAAACCACCGCAACATTTGAAACTGCAAGAAAAGTTTTGATTTTGTTTCGACATTTTGTAACATATTTCTATCAGTTGCCAAAAACTTCTGCCATGATCGTGTGTAACTTGGAACCCTTTTTGGAATTTGTATCAAATATTTACTTCACGTTCATCATATGATTGACAGGTTAGCCTTTGCGTTGGAGTGACGTACATTATCTCACATGAAAACTAGCGTTAATCAAATAATGATTTTCAAAATTCATTGTGTAGGAGTGTCTCCTTTCAGTATGTACACAAAACAATAGTCATTATATGCAATAAAGATGCTCACAAAAATGTACGGTGTAACAACTATGGCCTTAAAGTGCCAATGACATGAAAAAAATCGATTCCATTTATATTTCATTTTATTAAATTATAGGCTTCTCTTAGCCATTTTGTGCAATGATAAATCGAGTTGGAGAGCGCGAACATAATTTTATTTCGTATCGAAGTCAGGCATAATTGCCATCGTCAAGGTTTCTCAAAGTATTACATATTTAAATTGAAAACTGGTCAAAAATGCACTTATTTTGTAGTATTTATAGAGACGAATATAAATGCGCAGACCTAGTGACGTCACGTATGTGATTACCATATCTTTAACAGCAGAACTTTTTTTGCCTGATTTTGGCAATTCCGCTTGACTTCGATATGGTGTGAGCTTTTGGAATTCGGTGTGAGCTATTGGAATTCGGTGCGAGATTTTTTAATTCGGTGTGAGCTTTTTTAATTCGGTGTGAGCTTTTTGAATTCGGTGTGAGCTTTTTGAATTCGGTGTGAGCTTTTTGAATTCGGTGTGAGCTATTGGAATTCGGTGTGAGTTATTGGAATTCGGTGTGAGCTTTTGGAATTCGGTGTGAGCTTTTGGAATTCGGTGTGAGCTTTTGGAATTCGGTGTGCACTTGTGGGCACAAAATAATACAAAAACTCCAGACATTCATTACAGCCACGTCAAAACTGAATCTTAAACTTTAAAAATAGAGTGTAAAAGCTCACCTTTCTGTCAAGTCTTCAAGAAGTCAGATTGAACTACTGCTAGTCCACTGAACCGACATATTGCAAGCTACGCTTGATACATGAAACGAGATAAACTATAGTTCTACTTTCATTAACCAGGTCTTTATGTGGTAAAGATGAAGCCAAGATATGAAATATTAAGTCAATCCACATGTTTACTACCCTGGGAGTTTCAGATGCTCTAAGAAATAAAATCTGTGATTTTTGACGACGGCAAAATTCTCGCGCGTTGCTTTCCTTGTGATTTTTTGTTATGTGAACGGGCATACGAGAGGTGAACAAAGTACCCGAAGACCATAATGTAAAAGTGATTTAAGCAACACAACACAGCGAAGTAAATTTAACTATAGATAATATTTCATTTCACCTTCGGTTACATATTACAGGTAAGTTTACTAGGGACTAGAGCTCTACTGGGCATTTTTCTAGGAATTCAAATAATTGGGATAAAAGCCAATAAATAATTGTTGGGATTCAGAAAACCAAGAAATAATTGAACATCTATATTTATATTCAAATCGCCGATGTAACAAAAGCTTCATATCTCAGTTGCCACATACATAGCACCAACTCTTCCAGGGGCCCACGAATTTGTTAAACATCGTTTGTTTGAGGGCCACGGGGTTATTAGTGCTTTGCACTATTTAGTCATGGCCAGAAAAATCGAATGGACATGCGCAGTTGAAGCGTGATACTTAGAAAATTTTGCCCTCTGGGACGTTCTCAACATTACAGTAAATGTGTGGTGCTAAAATGTTCATGTTATGATATTTCTAAGCACAATAAAACCCCCAACTTACAATGGTTCCATATAGAACAACACACTAATAAGCTTTGAAGACAAAAATGGCAACTTAGCGTTGAATATCGGGTCGTTTTTGGGAGATATCGCGCTGCACTGAGAATCAAGTCGCCATTTTAAGGAGTAGTATGACGAAAGACCTCAACAGCTTAAATTATAACTTCGTTTGCAATACTTATCGAGCGTTCCTATGGATCTTTCTAGGTGTATCAACGTCCTGAAATTCAGGACAATGAACAACTCTATTGTTTTCTTTCGTTCTTTGTTTTGCTGTAGTTCATTGTATTCTGGGGTCAGGGTTCTTTGTATTTCAGGGTATAGTTTTGCTGTAGTTCATTGTCATTGATACACCTAGAAAGAGCCGTTCCTATCCTCACCTTCGATTCCTTTTGAAAGTTCGAATATTGCTTCGTGATTTTACCCTAATTCCAACACTTTGTGTACTTCAATCGGCTCGGTTTTGCAAATCCAGTTTGTGTAATAATGAAGGTTCAAAGGCCTTGCCAGTAGAGTCTCATAACTAGCCACAGATTGGGTAAAACTATAGCATTTCCTCCCCCTTCGCTGCTTCAACGAGTCGGCCATCTTGTAACATTATCTAGCAGGCGTTCCTTGTTGTTTATTTTTCAATTGGGACTAGTACCGAGGGGGAAGTGATGGTTTATGGGAGTCCGCGGCAACTTTGAATTTTTCTCCCGTCTCGCTCAAGCTCGAGTCGCCATTTTTGATTAATTCAGAAAATTGTATCACGTGTCCGTCTGAACCAGTCAGCTACGTAATAAAATCATGAGAATGAATGGCACAGCAATAATTAGAATATTAAACCCTGCCCATTTTCATTCGACTTTTCTGGACATGTGTTACCCTCGGTAAATAAAGTTGGATTGATCGATTGTATTGCCGTGTAACCCGCACAATTCGAGGATAAACTGATGCATTTAAAAGTGCATGGATTATATTTCCGTTCAATCTATCGAAATCCTTAGAAGGATCTGCATAATGTACATAAGTGGGTGCATAATGTCGTTATCTAATCATGTTGGGATACCGTTGAGGAGTGATTAATATGTAAGAATTAATCGAAGGCGTTTCTCTACTTTGATACCTAATTTCTTTAGGGCATATGTTAAGAATAGAAGAAATGTACTGACTACATATCTATGTATACGAAGTCCAAGAACTACGGCAAAGCTGACACAACGTAGGATTTTATATTGAATGTTACAATATTTCGGTTGGCAAAACCAGCCTTCTTCAGGTACCAGATGTTACAAGTCTATGTAGACTTGATTGGCCAACATTATATACTACTGTAATTGTACGTGTCCGACAAGTATCAATAAACGAGATGCCCGCCCCTTATCTGTTGTTTGTGTTTAATGCAGTTTAGCTATAAAATGTGTTATGCTCGTTTCAGTGGGACAAGAGCATATATCTGTTATTTTCACATCACACATCGAGTCTTTGTTCTTTACGGGGGTATTTCCTTTGACATATTCCATTACACTTTCCCTAGTACTTTATAGCTAGAACTATTTAGAATTAACGGGGTCATTATATCCGTGAAACGAGTTTAACACTATGTAGTTATAAAGAGTACTTTAAATCATTTGTTTATAATAACTTGAGTCTTCAACAATGCAACTATTTACGTTCGGAGATGTAAAGGAGAACTGACAGGACCGAGAATATGAAAAAAATGCCACTGATGTATCACGAGCCGGAACCCGAACCCTTGCCATGCCATCAACCGCCGTTTTCACTCTCGTGGTTTCTAACCCTCTGTCCTACCATTCGCCGCCATGCGCCCTCGCTCCATGCCGATAACTCTTACAAAGTGTGTTCGTATGACTGTTTTAGTCAGCGTTTTATGTTAGGTACTCGAGGAAAAAGGTTTTTCTCAAGCTCTTCTCTAGGAGGATTTTTCAAGGACAAATATTAATTTTCAAGTTTATATAATAACCAGTGCATGGGCATGCTTATGTTATCTCGTTTGTCCGACTATCATCTGTCAGGAAATTCAATGTCTTTCAACGGGACTTTTCAAGGAATTCAAGTATTTCTGTAGAAGACAGATCGAGTAGTCACTTATGACTCATCTCTGTGGTGCTTGCTATGTTTTATCTGAAAATTAGCTAGTAATTCTTCTAAATTGATCAGTGGTCAGCGGTCTTTTATGGATGGGGACATGGGGGGGTGGGGGGGGGGGGGGAAATTTGGGATTTCTAAAACCGCAAAACCGCGAAAAATTAGTCAAAAACCGAAAATCCTCTTCACAACTCAACGAAACCGCACATAATGTTTTTTTCTCTTTTCCTCTTTTGTTTTTTTCCATATATCTTTTTCCCTCTTTTTTTTTCAATGTAACGATTTTGGTCGGTCATTTTGTTTTAAACCAAAATGATACAAGCACCAAACTCACCAAAAGGTCCAAAAGATCGCATGGAATGAAGGTCAATGAAGTTTACTTACCGTATGTATAACAAAGGATGGTTCTGCTACGATCAATGCAGTGACTGTGCTGTTTGGACCACATACGTTCAACCGCGCTTTCTTTCTTTGACACGCGACCTCAGTTGTTTAATGGGTAATGGTCGTAATAGATGTTATATATCTCAGAGTTCGCATCAAGTCACCGAGTTTGATGTGAACTGTCTATGGTTTGTTAGCAAAATAGTCCTGGTTAGCTCAGGGCCGGATGTCGTGGGTTCATATCCCGACCAGTCCAACACTCAGGGTCTTAAAATAATCGAGGAGAAGGCGCTGCATTTGCTTTACATTTGCAAACGGTTAGACCACATCTTCCGACATCTCCGGTCTACCTTCACTTTTAACCCTGTATACTGAGGAGGTTAAAGATCCCGCTGTGCTATTCGTACGAGTAGGGGATTTTTGCCCGGTGCAACGGTCTGGTCTCGGAGGCATTATACTAACAACACTCATGAATGTAAACTGCATGGCTGCACTATGCGGTCTATGTACCGTAAAAGCAGTCCGATCGATAAGTCATCCACATAATTTAATGTGCAGCTTTAGGGTGTTCGGTGCTTGGTTTTACTTGAAGATCGTGACTCAAAGACATCAAAAGGTCCAAACGATTAGGACCAGATTAGCCAGATTAGTGCAATTATTGTCATATTACAAACGATATGATATTATCAAGTGAAATATTAACTGGAAGTGTGAACCGCAGTTCACCACAAAAACCGCAAGAATATTAGCTGAAATCCGCAAATCCGCAATCCCCCATGTCCCCCTCCGGCTTGATGAATAGAGATGCCATTTTCCCGCTCTTTGGTAACTTATTAACTGTCTTATTGATCATAACCATATACAGCAGCATAGCAGTATTAGGGACCATTCATTGTTTACACCGGCTGGCAAGATTTCTAAACAACTGTATTAAAGCTTATAACATATATTCCAAACATTTGAGAACGCCCTCTCCCGGAAAAATCCACCTCAATTAAATATTAATATTTGATTTTTTACCAATTATTGCAAAATTAACTCAGAAAACCCGTTATGTTCACAACTGAATTGCGACCTCGCTCTGCCGTTATCGTGACTGTTATTAGTAAAGGTAATCCTATGGGTTCGAATGCAATTTGGGATTACTTTGAAAGAGTAAGTTTTTCAAAGAATTTCAAAATTGCATGAGCCCGTAGGGCGAATGTAATTTTAGCCCTTTGAAAAATCTCACCAGTTTAAATTAATCCAGAATTGCACGGGAAAACGATATGATTACTTGTTTAAAATTATATTCATCAGCGTATTTGTGCAAAGGATTTTGCTTCAGTTTTTCTCCCGGCTGTAAATGTGGAAATCTCTTTGTTATTGTTCTACATTGCTGCAAAATTTTGGAAGGACCGTCGCCTCTCAGTCAATCCAATTCACGAGTTATGGTTGGATATATTTTGTTCACATTTGAGGTATTATGATTTTGCATTACATGGTGCGGCACTGGTATTACACGATTTGGCAGTGGTGTTTAACATAACTAATATAGTTGCTCTCAGCCAATCAAATTCGAGAAATCGTTGGATGTATTTTATTAACCTTTTAAAACCATAGAGGACAAATTAATCCCTAATTTCAACTTGAAATTTCACGTGTAATTTGTAATTTCACATGTGAAATTTCAAACGCCGCCTACGCGCGCTTAAAATAATGTTTTTTTCTGGATCGTAATTTGCCCTCCATAATATTAATGGTAATCAACTAGTGATTCTTGTAATTAGGGATACATTTTACTTGTGTCTGTCAAAAAGTCTACGTAATTTAAAGCGGCTCGGGAAATTACTTAGATTTTGACAAACACGCGTGAAATTTATCCCTAATTTCACTCGTCCCCATTTGATTGCCTATACTAATCTATTTCTCGTCATATTTGTAACTGCGTTCGACGTAGGAGAACGCAACCTACAATCACCACACTGCTGGCTAAGCATAAAGAATCGAGAATTCATGGGCGGTGTTCCAAATCTTCGACATTTTGAATAATTAACTACACCATGCGCACGCACCTATTTCGGAAGTACTAGCCGCCATCTTGGTTCTGACCGAGAATACCCTGGTCACGAGGTTGCAATGTTTTAAACAAGTGCGTAGGTACGATTTTTCGAAGCCTGATCAGGGAATTGTTTAGCACTCCTGGAGCATATAGAAAGACCGACGGGCTACAACAAATCGAACACGATCTATGCTGTCGTCCTGTTCTGACATATAGAATCGATGCCGACTTAGAATCGATGCGATTTTGAGACGCCGATACTGAATTATATTTCCGGCGTTGGAAGAAAATATCAGTTCTTCGTATTGGGCTTCCCCATTAAGGAATATATTTTCTCCCAACTGGCCGGCAATATAATTCCGTATCGGCGTCTCAAAATCTCAATTAGTTTATAGTAATGTATCAGCTAGAGAATATTGAAAAAAGATTTACAGAGATTACTAAATCCGTTGAGTTTATATCTCCCAAATATGATCAGCTTCTCAACAAGCAACAAAGCTCACATGAAAAGATATTGGCCTTGAGCGCTACTATAATAAATTTAAAGGAAAATATGAAACAAGCGAACAAGAAGGGAAAATATGCAGAGAGTGCTACAGAAGAACTGGCACAATGTCTACGAAGAGACATGCAGTTAGAACAAACACTGGCAAACAGACTGTATCTTCTATGGCAAACGATTCTTGGCAACAACTTCCAGATTCTCTAAAAGAACAAAATGTTTCCTCTTTTTCTAAAAAAGTCAAACTGTTCTTATTAACGGAGCAGTTTAAAACATAAAGCAATGCTCAAACCTACTTCTGTATCATATTCACTTTTCGTCTTCCCCCTTTTATTTTTTTACTAGTCTTGCTACACACTAGTCTTGCTACACACTAAAAATGTAACAAATGTAGGCTAGTGGCTAACTAGGAAACCTTGCGGTTAATTTAGCTTCTAGACACTTCTAGTAAATTATTATTTATTATACAACATATACGTAATTTGTCCTGATTGTAAAATCTAAAAAAGTATGAGTATTGGGACATCCAGGGTACGGCTCCTGTGCCTAGCAATTTGCACTTCCCGTCTTTTTCTCACACCTTCGGTGCTCGCTCGGCACTACGTGCCTCATTTACTCGCCCCTTCCGGGCTCGCTCACCACGAGCAAGTTGTTTCGGTTTAGCGGAACGTCGCACGTTCAAGATGGCGGCTAAACCTGGAAGTGATTACGAGTGAAACAAAACAGGCAGTCTGCCGTGCTCCCCCTAAAGCATGTTAAAGCATCGTTTGAGCGTGGAATCGAGACTAAAGCTATTTTATTGAATAGATTGGCTTAAAGTGCCACTACGACGAAATTTGACCATTTCTTTTGCCACTTTTTTGTATTCCATAAGAACAAACAGTGGCAGAAATATCCAAATCAGTGATTTTGTTTTGAATGGGGCCAATTAGACCACACATTTTAAAGAGAGTTTACCGTCAAAATCACGTCCGCCATTACTCGAATCCGTTCCCGTGGGCGAGGAATGCCTAGTCATTTTTTAGCGTATGTGACGTCATACACTTAACGCATCGTTCTCAAGTTGCTTCGAACCCATACATTTCTTCTTATGTTGTCGACAAACTCACACTGCGAATTTTGCTGTGGTTTAGTAAATAACGACCTAAAATCTGCATCAGATTCTTCAGAACATAGTAATGTGTCTTTCTGTTTAAATTTATTGCCGGATGTTGATGATTTAGGGGGAAATAGAGCCGTTGGCGACCGAGTTGAAAGCTGGACGATGAATAGTCGCTAAAATCGCTTGGGAAGTGGCCTGCCAGTAAGTATAGTGCTAGCTAGCAGAGGTTTCTTATCTTTTGGGGGTAATTTTTCCCCAGGGTATTTTCCCTGGTTCGGCTTTCAGGTTGTGCTGTTACTGGATCTGGGCTACAGGGAGAATTCAGCGGAGAAATCACTAAAAAATGATCAGCAGTTTATAAGTCTTAAGTTTGTTCATTGTTTACAGTGAAACCCGGATAATTGCTAGTTCGTAAATGAGAGAGATCGAGAATTATCTGTGTCCCGGCAATAGATTTTCCGGCGAATCTACATTCTAAAATACAATGTAATTGCTATAAAATTAAATCGCTCTCTTGTCTAACATGAAATCGTGAATGATAAGAATTTACTAGAGACTAAAACAATGTATTGAAACTGACTGATCTGCAGCTTTTACAGTGGCTATCACAGAACCAAACTTTCTGATTGACACACAAACAACTGAAACAAGGTACTTCATGAAATAATATTGGTGGTTTCTTCTGTGGTTTATTGTCTTGAAAATAAAATTAGCAGTAAATTAAAAGGCATACTACATCGATATGTTTATCTGTTTATAGGAAACAGCAATATGAGTTATTTATGATAAACTACATGTATGTTCTCAGCAAACGTAGCCGCTTATTTTTCGGTCAATCTATACTAGTACGGTCTTACCGGCTATTCCATGTGATACAAACAATTATGGAGAAGCTTCTGTCCTCAAAACGTACACAAACCATCCTTGCATGAGGCTTGAAGAGAATTACAAACCGTATTCTTGGTACTCGACTAAAGGCTTGAATTATTCATGTAGCGAAATGCCAGCTTTGTGGTTCGTTAAATTGCTACAGTCCTGTACAATGCACAAACTCTATTCAAAACGTTTTGTTTGCTTTTCAAAGCGGGAAAATGGTACACTTTCTTACTACATATGTTAGTTCGCGTGAAGGTTTGTATGGGAAAAGTAGCCACACGTGTTGTTGTGGGAAGATTTCCCAGTCACTGGTTGAAAGAATCAGTCTCGCCGGCCGGCTAATTTCAGAGCGTTTTCTTGACTTTCTATTTTCGTTCTAAACATAGTTTGAAAAAAGCTCCAACTCGACGCGAATTTGTGCGAATTACTTCAAATTTTCACAGATTGTTCGCAATTTATATCAGCTAAAAAACCTGTGTCGGCGTTTTTTTTATTTTTTAAAAGAGAGGCGCTGAGAGCGATTCCCGCATCTATATTTGGATTCGCGTTAGCAGTTTCACGAAGACCAAAATATCTTCAGAACGGCTTCGAATTTCCACAAGCGCCGACACAGTTTTGTAAACAAGGTCTGTGGGAGTCCAGAAAAGCAAACAGATCTTAAATTCATTAAATTGCCGTGGAGTTGGAGCTCTTGGAAACCAACTCGCTTGTTCGGAAAACAAGTTTATTTAAAAATCGCACTTTTATCAAAATTACAAACCTTAGGTATATCGTTGTAGCCAATTTTATAGGCTTTAAATGAGGTATAATTTATCTAAATACGACGAATATTCGAGACGCTACTTAATTTTATCCGGAACAGTACCCTGAAGGTATACGATAACCTTAAGTGTATGACGTCACGTACGCTAAAAAATGACCAGGCCTTCCTCGCCCACAGGAGCGGGTTCGCGTAATGGCGGATGTAAAATTCAAGATTCGGAGTTCAAAAAATAAGACTTCCCGTCGTCGTATCGAAAAACAGTTTGAACTGGTAATAATATAGCCACTCTACTTTACGAATATGAGAAAAAATTGATATGTCAAAATTTGATCGTAGGGGCACTTTAAGTTTGCCCGAATTCTACAAAAATAATGGATATCACTAATCTCAGCGTTCTTAGTCGCTTGAACATATTTTGTTGTAAAATGTCAATCACGTGACCAGCAACGTAATTACAAAATCTGAACATTTCATCTCAAAATGGGCCGGTCACACTGCATTCTTAAAGTAACTGTTTCTTGCTTATCTGATTACACTTCTGGTTGTTTCTAAATATCTGTTTGGAATGGCTGACCCTGATAGATTGTTAAGGCGAAAATAGATAAAACTGGTCACGTGACCTGTTCTTGGAACCAGTTTTCCCCAATTTTCTCATCTACAATGGCAAAATGTCAACCATTCCAGACAGAGCTTTAGATACACCAGAAGTGTAATAAGATAAGCCAGAAATCGTTACTTTAAAAAGGCACTGTGACCGGCCCATTTTTAGTTCTTTGTTTTATCAGCCTTAAGGTCACGTGACCCCCAAAACACGAGAATACCTAATATAAAATGTTGATACATATGACTGCTGCCTAATTAACGATTTCTATGCTATTTCATTTAAAAATGTCAAAGTTAGCAAATTTAGAGTGTTTAACAGAATTGCTGAATAAACCATGCCTTAAAGGGAAGTGTCACGATTCTGATTGGTTGTTATAGAAAATGGCAAAATCACGCTATGTCACGCGCCGCTGCAAATTTCCCTTTCGATTGAAATAAATAAAATGCTGCTTTATAAGAATATAACATCAAACCTAAACCATATAATACTGAAGTATAGTTTTAAAGCAATTTCGGCTCGAGATATCGTGCAAATACGCCGATGCAAGCGGATTATTCACGGACTTCTACTTGTGTCACATCTTTTGATTTCTTGTCGGCCTGACACATTTTCAAAACTTTTGGCATGAATACTAATCGTGACACTGCTCCTTTAAGGTTACCGGATACCTTCAAAACGAAAACGATGGGGAACATTTGTTTTGCACAGAAATGTTATTTTAGTAGTAGTGCCTCATATGCCAAAAACTTTTTCACCGGAAGTAGAAGGTTCCGTTTGATTGACAGCAGATCAATAAACACATGACAAGCGCTCACTCGCCCGTAACGACGGTGTGGGGAAAGTTAGCGGATATTAAATTTATTTCATATACCAATGTTTACGTTTATTGAGAAAAGTTTTTCCACACACGATTCCATAATTCCATCGTTTGTTGGCCTTATACCTTCCAAAAAGCAAGCTCTTAGCTTGGAAAACAAAGAAAAAAGAAAGGCAAAACAAGGCCAAACAATGCATACGACTACAACGCCAAATAGGAGTCCTCGCAAAACCCGACAAGGTTTCGTATTTTAACTTTCAGACAGTGCCGAGTGGTCCACATCTGAACATAAAGAAGAATTGATAGGAGCCAGCCGAGAGAATATTTGTTTCCAAGAAAGCTTAGATGAAAACGTAAAGTCTGACGGTGACTCCGAATCGCTTAAACCCAACAGCACGATCTCGCCATTGCCGTGCTGTTTCAGCCGCCTGCAAATCGCTGTCTGCTCTACTAACTATGCTGTCGTCTCAAGGTGTTCACTTTGGCTTTGTCCCTCAAGGTCTTTTTGTCTTTTCCATTTTTCAAGTCAGACAAGAAAACTAGAACAACCAGCTATATTTACATTTTCTCGATTAATCGGAAATCAACATTGGCGGGAAATCTTGACAGATAGTTCAACTGTGATGAGAAATGATTGACCAAGAGCTCGCTAATTGTTGGAGAGGCGGGGCTTCAGATTCTCGCACGACAGACGGCAAGATTAAAAAAAAAAGCTATTTTCTACGCTTTCGATTTTCAACCGAAATAGAGTTTTAAAAAAGCTCCCACTCAAGAGAAATTTATTCGTTTTGTTTGAAATTTACAAAAAAAAATCAATTGGTATCTCATCTGCAAAACTCTGTCGGGGAAATGGAAAATTATAAAAAGAGATCTCTTGACGGCATTTTCCGCATATGTACTCTGATTATTTTTCGCCTTTTCACGGAGAGCATGAACTAAATCGAATTTTGAAATTCTCCGACACGGTTTAGTAATACGATTCCTTTGAAATGCGAGAAAATTCGAGAAAATTCGAGATTTTCAACAAACTCAAAACGTTTTATGTATTCTTGTAGCCAATTTTATAAGCTTTAATATGATACATGGATCATTTATCTACGATGTTTCATCGAGGCGCTACATAATTTAGAATGGAAACGCACCCTGAAGGTATCCGGTAACCTTAACATGCTTGAGAGCCTAATAGACCCTTTGCACGTGACGTCATATCGGCCATGTTGGTGTACAGTTAACAATAGATTCTTCGTTAGCTTCTTTTGTTCTGTACACCAACATGGCCACCATGCCCTTTGTCGTTTGAATCTCTGGGGATTGAGTGCAAAGCATCTATAGGCCCTCTGCAGCTAACACATCACGTGGTTGTACTGGAGAGCAAAAAAATTCTGACTTCATTTATTTAAAGGCCTTGTAACGAGATCGGTATTGATATTAGCAAAACCTGTTTGTAAATGCTATTTTCCACCTCCAATCGATTGTCGATCTTACTAAAACAGCGTTTTTAAAGATAGCTTGCTCTCCAGCATCCATGGCAACACCTTTCCCATTGGGATTACGAGCTCAATTCATTCGTTAACGAAGTATTATATCAGCACGCGACTGTTAGCTGCAAAGGGCCTATTGGTCTAGATAAACGTTTAGATATTCATCGTCGAAAGAAAGCGTTTAAAACGGAACCAGCTCCAAAGAAGCAACTTACATCTTTATCAAGCGTGGGCGAGAGACATTAAATTGATAGCTAAAAATTGCAAGAAAGAAGCAAAACGCTACTAAGAATGTCGTAGCGATGCTGCCAGCATTTTATGTCGGAAAGCAGCTTCCCGAAGAAAAGACGACAATTAAACCTCGCTTGTATCAGGTAAGTCCAGTATTTACGCACACATTTGCCTCTAGTAATACTTAATGACTGCATTGTCCTTCGGGAAGCCAGTGAGTTTTGTTTCCATCGACTCTCTATGTTTCACTTTACTGGCATCTCGGGGAACATCGAGATTCTTGGGAAACAAAATTCACTGTTTCCTTCCCGCCAGTCATTAAGTGTGTATTGTTGCACTCTCGAAGTAACTGAATCGATAGCCTTCAGAATTTCATCATTGTACTTATGTATGAAGAAAGTGCCAAATGATATACTCTCTCGCGGAAAAACTAGATAATCAAAATCATACCAAACCGCGGAATGAATAAATACAACAATAAGCCCTTAGCAGGAAACATTCACGTGATGATATGTAACTTCAATAACGAATTGATTGCTGAGCTCGTGATCCCATCCTATTTACCGGATGGGACACAATTTTAGAAAGATTGACAATCCATTGGAGGTGGACTAGTAGTATAAAACTACCGATTTCGTGTCTTTATTAAATAAATGAGTTCAGATTTTTTTTGTCACCCAGTGGAAAACAATTGTATCGTACGAAAGGCTCATTTAACAGTGCAACACGATAACAGCTCGACAAGGGTTTCATTGTCCATTAAACTTCTGACTATGTTGCCATAGCTGTGCAAACCATCCTTTGCTGTTATTCATGAGAGCGTGCGGTTTATCAAACTCAACCAGCTCTCCGTTGTTGAGAACCATGATTCGATCACAGTCCATAATGGTACTCAGCCGATGAGCGATGATGAGCACGGTACAATCCTTGAACTTCTCACGAATAGTGGTCTGAATCATTTGATCTGTTTGTGGATCAACATTAGCCGTCGCTTCGTCCATCACGATCACCTTGTTCCTATGAAGTAAGGCCCTGGCAAGACAGAACAACTGTCGTTCACCAACACTGAAATTGGATCCACCCTCCTTTACTTCGTACTCAAGACCTCCTCTGAGCTTTGCAACCAATGATCCTAATTGCGAACTTTGTAGAGCGCACCAGATCTCGTCATCTGTAAACGTACCGAACGGGTCAAGATTATCTCTGATTGATCTGCAAAAGAGGATGGGGTTTTGTTGAATAACCGAGATAGCTCGTCTTGATGACTGGAGATTGAGGCCGTGGATATCAATACCATCAAGTACGATGCGGTTGGTTCCTTGGGGCATGCGCATTAGGGCGGTAATTAAGGATGATTTCCCCGCTCCAGTTCTTCCTGCTATTCCAACTTTCTCTTGACTGTTCACACGAAACGTGATATTTTTCAGAACCTGTGGTCCTCCATCATGATACTTGAGTGACACGCTATCAAATTGCAAAAGGCCATATTGTGGCCAGTTTCTCGGGGGATGTTCCTTGATATCATATGCTGGTTCATGATCAAGGGTTGTGTAAGTAATCATACGCTGCACAGAGGTCATGAGGTTTTCAGCTTCTGAAATATTACAGATCATGTAGTTTGTCGATCCAATGAGTTTATACGCGTATATAATCACAAACGCAGTTATACCTGTGACAAAGGGGAATTAAAGAAAGAGAAGAAGTAAATATTTGTTCTAATGTATTATACACCTATTTCAATTTAACGTTGTCTGAGGGAAATCTGAAATCAAAAATGCGAGACGAGAAAATATTATGGTAGTCTGTCGTCTGGCTCCATTGCATTCATTTGTATAGGTTGAACGTCCTTTCTATGCAGCCATTGTTACCTGAGGGTTAGGAACGTTTATTCGTTTGTTTTAATATAACTTCCAACGGGATTCGAACCGACTTTCTCAGAACCCATATATTTCTAGCCCTCTACCTTAACAACTACACTACTGAATCACTTGCTGAACTCTCCGGTCCAAAAAAGAATAATAATTAATGAGTGGGATAACTATGCACAATAGTCCAATAATACTCTTAATCACAAAAAATAGAAACAATATTAATACTTACGTAAAACAAACCTGCATGTAATAATTAATGAGTAGAAGAAGCATCCGAGACATTCAGAGCAGCAGCTCATACTTATTTACATAATTATAAAATCCGATCGATCGAACGACTACCTGGTAGACTAGGCTTCATTTATCGTCAACTAAGAACACCGCCGTTTTCAGAATCTTCAATACATTTTATGCGTTTTGATACAAAATTCATTAGGGTTTACAAATAAATACTTGATCTCCGCGTTATGGGAGGTAAAACTCTTTTGAATTCTTACTCAAAATATATTGTTCTTACTAGTTGACTCCAGCTGTGAGTACATAGAGAAGTCTTTAAAGGCTGTCGTAGTGAGATCCTTTGGTTCATGGAGAACATAAACATGGACCATTTCACAATAGTGAATGTTGCTGAAAATTCAATTGCACTTTTTTGCATTTGCACTATAGCTACTTTCAGCAAAATAATGTTCTTCGCAAAAGAGAGAAAGTTGATATGAAAACATTTTAAACATAGCCTCTCAATGGAAAAATCGTGGATACAATGTTAATTGTATTTTAAACAAGATATCAACATAGCCCCCCAATGGAGAAACTCGTGGATACAATTCTAATTGTATTTTTAACAAGAGTGTGCATGCATTGCATTATACTGTATATAAACATAGCCTCCCAATGGATAACTCGTGGATACGATGTTAATTGTATTTTTAACAAGAGTGTGCATGCATTGCATTATACTGTATATAAACATAGCCTCCCAATGGAGAAACTCGTGGATACAATTCTAATTGTATTTTTAACAAGAGGTGCATGCATTGCATTATACTGTGTATAAACATAGCCTCCCAATGGATAACTCGTGGATACGATGTTAATTGTATTTTTAACAAGAGTGTGCATGCATTGCATTATACTGTATATAAACATAGCCTCCCAATGGAAAAATCGTGGATACAATGTTAAGTGTATTTTAAACAAGATATCAACATAGCCTCCCAATGGAGAAACTCGTGGATACAATGTTAATTGTATTTTTAACAAGAGTGTGCATGCATTGCATTATAGTGTATATAAACATAGCCTCCCAATGGATAACTCGTGGAAACAATGTTAATTGTATTTTAAACAAGATATCAACATAGCCTCCCAATGGAGAAACTCGTGGATACAATGTTAATTGTATTTTTAACAAGAGTGTGCATGCATTGCATTATAGTGTATATAAACATAGCCTCCCAATGGATAACTCGTGGAAACAATGTTAATTGTATTTTTAACGAGAGGTGCATGCATTGCTTTATACTGTATATAAACATAGCCTCTCAATGGAAAAACTCGTGGATACGATGTTAATTGTATGTTTAACAAGAGGTGCATGCATTGCATTATAGTGTATATAAACATAGCCTCCCAATGGATAACTCGTGGATAAAATGCTAATTGTATTTTTAACAAGAGGTGCATGCATTGCATTATACTGTATATTATCATAGCCTCCCAATGGATAACTCGTGGATACAATGTTAATTGTATTTTTAACAAGAGGTGCATGCATTGCATTATACTGTATATAAACATAGCCTCCCAATGGAAAAACTCGTGGATACAATGGTAATTGTATTTTTAACAAGAGGTGCATGCATTGCATTATGGTGTATATAAACATAGCCTCCCAATGGATAACTCGTGGATACAATGTTAATTGTATTTTTAACAAGAGGTGCATGCATTGCATTATACTGTATGTGGTTCGAGAAAATATCCATAACCCTATCGGAGGTTTATTTGTGTTGAACCCCTCCAGGGATCATGGTCGACCCCAGCTGTAGATATTATGTTTTGTCTTTTTCTCACTCGAAACAATATTCCACATTACATGTATAGTTGCAAACTCATCATGACAGTGATATTATCTAGGTCACAAAAAACACAGGATAATTCCCTGCATCCCCTACTACTGACGTGTCTCTTCTGATGTAACTATATTTCATCGATTCGGCACATGTAAAGCTCTGGAATGGGTCTAACCCGTAATGTTGTGGCGAAAATTCAATACCAACTCTCGGTATTGATCGTTTGCATTGACGTCACAAAAAAAATTGCCTCAAGAAAAAACTTATATTACTAAAATATTTTTAATGCTGTGTATAGAGCAGGTAATAATATAGAAATGACCAAAATTTTGGAGCAATAGAGTGCTTCGTAACCGAGCTGTCGGCCAAATAATATTCGGAACAATTTAGTGTAATTAGTATGCGGCGGCCATGTTGGTGTACAGCTTTAGTACACCAAGATGGCGGCCAAAAACGTACTCTACAAATAAAGCTGTTTTCCCCATCAATATGATTAGCATTGACTTCAAAACACTTTAGATGTCAATTTTAAAGGTTTATCAAGACTAAAATTTGAAATTGGCAGAAGTATATGGATTTCCTTGACATTTAGGAAACACGCTAACCTGGGCTGTCACAAAATTCAAAGTACTGTAACTCAAAAACAAATCACCGTATCGACGTAAATATTTCGAAGAATACTGAGAATACCGATATCTAAATCATATTAAAAGAACAGCTTCATATATCTCATAGTTTAGATTTTAGAATTTTGATGACGTCACATGCAAAGGATCTATTGAAGAGTATATGGTTGTATGTATTCTATTATGGGAACATTTTAGTGTTGGAATTAATTTCATTAAGATGTTGTATGGTAATCTTGTGCCTAGTGTATAAGCGTGAGTTATCCAGTATGTGTAATAGCTATATTGACCTGGATCAATTCGCTTATCGGCTGGTTAAAATTGCTCGATCATAATGCTGACTTTGTAAGAATTTTCTCCTTTGACTTTAGCAAAACTTGTGACAGTGTATCTCATAGTGTTCTTTTTAATAAAGTAAGGGACATTTTTAATTGGCTAATTAGTTTTTTAAGTGACAGAAAGCAGCGCGTTGTTATAGACGGCATTATAACCGATTATTTAAACATCAATAGAGGGGTACCCCAGGGAAAGGTACTGGGTCCCATACTATTTTCCATCATGGTTAATGATATTAAGACTATACGTCCCAACAGTTTGCTAGTTAAATATGCTGATGACCCCACTCTTAGCATTCCAGTAAATACTAAAAACAACAGAAATTGTAAAATAGCTGACTTAGAAGTACAATCCATCATACAGTGGTCAGAAAATAACCACACGAAGCTTAATTTTAGTAAGACAAGGGAAATGTTGCTTAAGGGTAGATGTCCTAAGCAGCCACCAGTCCCTCTTCCTATTATTGAGCGCAAAGATCAATTGAAACTACTTGGAGTTAGTTTTGAAGACCGTCCCACTAATTGGGATACTCATGCATGTAGAATTCCTATTGAGTAAAGCTAGCAGTCGGCTTTATATATTAAGAGTATGTAAATATTATAAGTATTCAATTGAGCATCTAGATCTGCTCTTTCATTGCCTTATTATTTCTGTATTCACCTATGCCATCGAAGTATGGGGATGCTGTTTCTATGATAAATATCTCAGTAGAATAGATAGAATGTTTGCTAGAGCTTTTAGATCAGGGTATTGTTTGGAGAAATACAGTATTTGCAGTATTTGCAGTATTTTAAACTCTAGGGAAAAGAAATTATGGAACAGAATCTCTCAAAATCATACTGCCCTTGACGATCTGTTTCCACCACAGAGATCCAAACAACTCCATGATAGAGGGCATAACTATATCTTGCCTTGTGTAAAAACTGAGAGATTCAAGTCCGCTTTTATTAATAGATGTATTTTCACTTTGTGAAAACATAATTGACTGTTATTAGATTCATATTTATATATATATATATATATATATACACTGAAACAAAAAAACTCTGCCAAAGACTTATATATATCATATATATATATCCTTTATATTTCCGTCAAACTTTTTTGACAGTTGTTGCTTTGGTAGACACAAAGAAACATAATAGGCTTTGTTTTTCTTTGTCTTTGACGGTAATGAACTAATATGTTTAACCGTGAAATTCTGGCATTTTGGCCAGCAAGGTTTTGATCACACGTCAGTAGCAAGAGCAAGAGCAAATTGAAATACAAACCGGTCGCTGGACGCTGTAAATCGACCCAACAAAATTACCGGTTTTTGTATTTTAATTTGCTATTGCTCTTGCTACTGACGTGTGATCAAAACCTTGCTGGCCAAAATGCCAGAATTTCACGGTTAAACATATTAGTTCATTACCGTCAAAGACAAAGAAAAACAAAGCCTATTATGTTTCTTTGTGTCTACCAAAGCAACAACTGTCAAAAAAGTTTGACGGAAATATAAAGGATATATATATATGATATATATAAGTCTTTGGCAGAGTTTTTTTGTTTCAGTGTATATTATATATATATATATATATACATATATATTTATTTTTTTACATATTTTTGCAAATATTGCACGTTTGGTGTGGTATATTTGTTAATAAAGGCTATTATTAGTGATAGCATAGATATTGAGATTGTTACAGGGAAGGTTATGTAATACGGCTGGATGTTTCTACACAGTAGTATTAAACACATTTTCGGATAATAAATTATTTATTTTACGACGTTTAGAAAATAGAGGGACAACATAAATAAAACAAATAAATAAATGATGGCCAATTTACATTTTAAATCGGAGTTTTGATACGTTAGAGAAATATTTCTTGAAGAACCGAGCTTAATATATGAACGGTTTTGGTTACATCCCAAAGCAAATCATTAACACCGACGAACACAAACTTTAATAGTATTGATATTTAGTGACGTAAAAAAGTAATATGAAAGATTAAATACCTCAAACTAGTTCTAATGTTGGTAAAGGTTTCTTTGTGTGGTTTGGATCCGAAGTGCACAAAGATTTAAAAAAATAATTAGTTCGCATTACCGGACTAATGCACCACCATCTGTGACTATGAAACGTTTTAGCCAATTTAAAATAATGAATATAATGGTGCCAAAAGTTAAGAATTCTACCTCTGATCAGAACTGATAACTTTTCTCCTCCATATTTTCATTGAACATTTTAAAGGTTGTCATTAAGCGACGTGTTATAGGACTAAAGGTATAACTTACCCGGACTTGTGGCAAGTAGAACTGAGCAGATGCTTAGGACGGCTAGAAAGAGACTGGATATTACGTAACACCTGAGGGTGAGCCACATTGTGATGGAAAGGTAGGAAAACCAAGCCTGACAGAGGTGATCCTGTTTCCTGAGGAGTAATAAAAGGGTGATAATGATTACGGAATGCGAAGTTACTAATCCAAACTTTAAATTGATACGTGGTATCTGAAAATTGAGTGACGTTAAATTATGTGAACAAATAAATCCACGTAGTCGCTCTTGACTTTAATACGTTACAAGTTACCAAGACCGAGTACACATGGGTGTTTACAAATTAAATTTCAAAAACGTGTTTTAAAAGTTTTCACGAGCCAAATGATTCGGAGTTTAACAAATAGCAGGCATGTAACAGATGATATGACTGTACTTTTACCTCGGCACTAATGCAAATACCTATACGCCCTGTTTCTTTTTATGATATAAGGTTTGATTTCTAGGACCACTTTACGGATTCCAGTGTTACTGTCAAACACGTATCAACGGTCCCTTTCCCTTTCAATCATTACCAAAACATACCTTCACTGTTTTACAGTTGGCAAAGGCCTAGTCTGTGGCAGTAAATCAGTATAAAGACCACCATTGTAATGCTTAATACATGTTTTGTTCTTCTTTGTATTCAAATGTATTTTTGTCCCTCTCCGCCATGCTGGCATCGAATGATAAATGTTAGCTCAATGTGTCCTCTTTTTCATGCACCCAAAAACTGCCTGAGAAATCAATGGCAGGGATAATATCCGAATTTATCGATAGTTTAAGTTTCCAGTTTATTTAATTTTTGCACTATTTAGAGAACACACTTACATTAGATTTTCAAAATTACAAAACAAAGTAACATAGAAAGAGTATGACCATTAAGAGTTCGTGCGCAGTGATCAAAGGAGCAAAATCTTTCGAGTTGATCACTGCCTACGTGTTCATAAATACTGAATTCTATATTAAGCGAAAAAATGTATGGCCAATGCTTCATTTTTGATTTTCTAAAAGAACGTACAGTTTTATAATGTTTCTTTGAATATGTTAATAGAGCGAGAATGTTTAACTTCAATGTCAACTGTTTCCCACATTTTTGATGAAGTAAATTTAAATGTATAAATTACATAATTGGTTCTTGCTTTTGGTCTAATATTGTATGTGTGGCGTTTTGTAGCTGGTGTGAGAAATTCAGAAAATACCGATGGGACATTTGTTTTTTCATTCATAATTTTGTAACTAAGAATTGCAATTTTTAGTTTGAACATATTATCAAGTTTTAAAATTCCAAGAATATTAAGGTACGGTATAGCACTTTATCTGTGATGTGCAAACAAATATGTTTCTAATGCACTTATTTTGTTTAGTGCAGAGTTTCATCAGTTTGGATGTATAGGTGTTACCCCAGCTCATGAGACCATAATTTAAATATGGATCTACCAGTACTAGTGTAAAATAGAGTTGCTTCGACATGTTTAAATCAAGATAATTTCCGAATTTGTTTATTATTCCAATATATTTTGCCATTTTACTATTTATATGTTTTATTTGTTGTTCCCAGTTAAGATGTTCATCTAAGTATATTCCTAAGTATTTTATATAACTTTTTTGTTCAATATTAGCAATATTTAGTTTAGAGGTTTTCTCTTTAGTGATGCTATTATCATGGAATGTTTTTTTTTGTAGAATAACTGATAGTTTGTTAACAGAGGATTAATTTAAACTCTTCATTCATTACTGTTTCTAGATCTGTTATACTATTACACGATAAGAAAACATTAGCATCATCCCCAAAGATTCTAATGGTAAGATTCTTAGAGCAATTGGGCATATCATTTATGTAAAGCAAGAAAAGTAATGTCTCCAGGGTTGAACCTACTGGTACCTCGCATGTCATTTCAAGCATACTAGATTCAGTATGTACTATTTTTCCGATTATTTAAGTAATTAGTGAACCACAGCAGTGGATTTCCTCGAATTCCATATTTACCTAATTTGGAGACTAGGATCTGGTGATTACAGTGTAAAAACTAAAGAGTAGTTTTGACCCCAAGTAGTTGTTTCAATTCTTTTACCGAAGAGTAGGTTTTGACCCTCCGTAAGAGTTATTTTGACCCCAGGGGTTGTTTTGACCGCTCTGAAGGATCAAAATGACCTTTTAGGCAGAGTCTGTTGACTCTTTAGAAGGGTCAGTAGACCCCTAGAGGAGTTGACAGAGAGTCCTGTGACTCTTCGAAAGGGTCAGTGAACCCATAGTGGAGTTGACAGAGAGTCCTGTGACTCTTTGTCGGAGTCATTCGTCTCGTTTGTAGACTAAAACAACCCTTTCGTAGAGTCCACTGATATTTCGAGAAAAATCAGTGGAATCCTTCAAATTTGAAATATTTTATTACTTAGTCAAAAAAGCGAAAAAAGCAGATGCCTCACGATCGTTGTCTGATTAATAACAGATATAAGAGTTTGCCCACAGTCGGGTGCGCGCGAACTATAACGCGGGCCCTATACGTCACGCATATTTGAAGTCAATACGGGATTGAAAGGAAGTAACTGATACATATCAATTGTGTAGGAATTTGTAAGTGTTTTTTTTTTGGTATAAAAACTCCCTATCGTTCAGCTAAAAGTGTTTTGTTTCTCGCCACTTACTCAGCGATGCCTCCTTTTTTGGTGAAATACCCCCTTTAATAGATGTTACAAACAGACTACGCCATCAAAGTGCCTTCATGACACACATTCATTTGGCGAAAATTTGAACAATTTACGACGATTACAGCCAAAGTTATAGAGGAATGACTGTTGCTATGACGTCATATTTAGTGACGTCAGGAGTCGTACCTAAATAAGGCTGCCTATTGTTAAAAAATCAAGAAAAGAAAAGAATGTGACTTTTGAGTGCCAGACTAGTGCATTTCATCAATAAAACCCGAAAATCACTCAAAGGCTTTTTTTCTAAGGGCATGTATTAAAAAAATATGACGTCATAATGACGTTACTGAAAATATGACTTAAATTTTAAGCCGGTTATGGACAAAAAAATCAAAAATCAAAAAACATACGATTTTAGCCACCAACGTGTTTTATGACTGGACAAAATGTCATGCAACAGTATTTAAAACTCTAAAAGATGAATGAAGCGATATTTTCATAAATGCTTTTGTGTTGTTTATTTCCCGCCAAAGGTTGGCGGTAAAATTTCAAAAATTCAAACTGCCATAACTTTTGATTTCCTTAACCAATCGACATCGGGTTTTCGATTCCTTCATTCTCATCACGAGGAGATTTTAGCAATATACGACATTCCGTTTTTAGAGTTAATGACCTGTCATAAGAAACGTATTACAAATGGGTAAATGACGTCATTGTGACGTCATAACGGTATTAACATAGCTTAAATTATCAGGTTATATTCCTTTTACGATTCTACACCCACCTACCAAAATTCAATCGTCTGCGTTGAAAACTTTGTAAGATATTGAACTCATGCCGTTGTTATGGTAGTTTGTGCCCACCATGGTAGGCATTCGAATACAACTGAAATGTGTAATGTAAAGCTAAGTTCATGCAATACACTACGCTAAAAATACACTCCACCTAAGTAATTCTTGTAATTTGCTAATTCTGCTCCAATTTCGTCGACAACATTGCCGAGTACATTTGCTAGGAACTATTTGTTAACCATAAAATGGGGCACAGCGCTCTACAAAATATGTGCGTGTTTAACATATGCTCGGTTCACACTTTACTTCTCCGAGAGATTACTGTAGCTAATTCTAGTTTCGGACTGGTTTTTCCAAAAGATCTATTGATTTGTTTGACTCCACATTCGATACTGAGTCACATGTAAGCTTAAAGGGGCACTGTCAATCGAATTGAACCTTCGAGTTTATTTATAACAAAACTACAAAAATAACACCCTGAGATAGAAGAGAAATACCATATGAATGTTCTGATCTGCATTTCAAAGTTTTTCGACAGAGGATGGCAAAGATTAAATTTGAGATTGCTCTAAATTTCTGATCAGTATTTTTCATCCACCCCAATATTTGTCACCCTCCATCAAAATTGTCTCAAATTTTCTCCAGTTCATCTTAAACATATTCTGCTAATCTGAGTACATGTAGCTAGTTCTGTCTTTCTTCATCGGAAAATGTGTCATTTAAGGATTGACAGTTCCCCTTTAAGGTATGGTCTGGGTATTTTCTGAATGGCCACTATCTTCACAAAGCTGTATGCTTCCACCCAGATCACATCACAAAATGATGGCCATTCAAATAATACCCCTGGCCGATCTTATTGTGAAAACTACCATCACTGCCAGCTATGCAGGCTATTGTGCATGCAAGGACACAAGAAATATGCACAGGATTAACAGTGAAATGGCTTTTGGGGGATGGCAGTGAAATAGCTTTGGGTGATGCAGGTTGGCACAGTGGTAAAACACTCACCTCTCACTACTGCGGTCCCGGGTTCGATTCCCGCCTTGGGCACCATATGTGAGTTATGTTTGTTGTTATCAATTCCTTATCTGCATTCGAGGGTTTTTCTCCGGATTCTCCAGTTTTCCTCCCTCCGTAAAAATCAACCAGGAGTCAAGTGTAGTGTGTCCAAAACAGTTAATGTACATGTAGTGGGGAGTTTGTGAGAAATAAAAGCAGCCTGCCCCCACCAGCTTTAAGCTTTACTACTCAGCCTGCTATAACAAATAAAATATTTATTTTATTTTGTATTTATTTTAATCATGCAATACATGTATATTTTTGTTATTAAGAAAAAAACATAATTTATGTAATATATTAGCATAACCCAGCTGCCGTCTATTGACAATCTCCCTATCTGATTGGGTAGCCAGGTGCCATCTTCCAATCGATAGTCAACTGTGCATGTCCTGCAGACAAAAATAACTTAGAATTATTTTTTTTCACAGTTTTCTTGATCGCTAAGTTGATAGAACGGTGGCTTGGTTAAAATAATATATATATATCATCCCTTTCTCAATTTGAACTCATGCGCTATGTTTTATTTTGTAAAAAGGATGAATCTGATGTGGATGTGGAACAAGAGGCTGAAAGAATAACTACCCCAAGACTGATATGAACTGGATCAATGGACAATGTACAAAGTTTGTGATTGGCTGCGAAAGGGATGATTGTCTGTCATTAATATGCCATACAAACATAATTTTGGAACTTTGTGAGTTACTAAATATGCATTCAGTGCAGTTTATCCAAATGATTCAGATGTCATGAAATTGCAAGAATATGTATTCCTCTTTCTGGAATTATAAATACTCATTTTATTAGTCAGCTAAGCATCTATTTACAACCATTATTATTTTTTGTAGTTAGTTCTAAAGTTATGAAATGACTTTAACTTACAACATTATTATTAGGAACACTGTCAATCATGAACCTTGAAAGTTATTTTAAAGTAAATTACACTAGTTAGAAGAGAAATACAATGTGAATATCCTGATTTTTTTTATATTTAGGATGGCAAAGATTAAAACTGGGTTACAAAAGTTTATTCTATAAACTTGATTTTGGTTACAGTGAGCTCTAAATTTATCATAAAAGCAAAATTTTTATTCATTCGAATCATTGCCATCCTTCATCAAAATTGTCTTTGAACTTTGTGTAAAGAATAATAAGCTAATCTGAGTAATTAATTTTGTCTTCCGTCGGGATAAAGTTTGTCATTAAACCAGTCATTAAATTTATTTGGTATATTTATTACAAAATTATAAAATGTTACATCTTTTGTGCAATTTCCAAATTAATTTTGAAATTATCAATGTTATATAGACTAAATTGCTTGAAGTATTATATGAAAATATATATTATTTTAATGGTACATTGTATGTTGTTGTATTCCTTTCACAATATTGTATGTTAAATTAGATCATTGCACGGGAACACAAAGCGACCTACATCATGTACGCTTTAGGAGGGTTGGGCAATGTTTTTGAGGTCAGTGCAGATATAAAAACCACCTCTGAAGAGTAGATTAGTCATTCAACCCTTTAAAGAGCCATTTTAAAACGACTTCAGAAAGAGTCGAAACAACTCCTTTGAAGTGTAGAATAGTGATTACTCCAGAAAGAGTCAAAACAACTCCTTTAAGAGTAGATTACTGATTTGATCCTTCAAAGATCCATTTTAAGACTACCCCAGAAAGAGTCAAAACAACTCCTTCGAAGAGTAGATTACTGATTAGCCATTTTAAGACTACCCCAGAAAGAGTCAAAACAACTCCTTCGAAGAGTAGATTACTGCTTTGACCCTTCAATGAGCCATTTTAAGACTATCCCAGAAAGAATCGAAACAACTCCTTTGAAGAGTAGTAACGACTCTTCAAAGAGTAGCGGCAAAAGGGGTCAAAACGACTCTTTTCGAGGGGTCGTCCTGGGGTAAAAAAAAACGACCCCTAAACTAGTCTTATATTTTTTCAGTGTAACTGTATCGAGAGCTTTAGAGAAATCGAGAAATAGTACACATGTTAATTGTTTATTATCTATAGCCGTTTTTAAATTATCCGTCGTCAAGGATTGCCTGTTCGGTGGAATGTCCTTTCCTAAATTCGAATTGATGATCAAATAGGACATAATTTGTTATCTAATAATGATATAAGTTGATCATACACAAGTCTCTCTAGTATTTTTCTAAAAGGTGATAATGTTGATATAGGTATGTAGTTATATGTATTAGTAGCTATACCACTTTATAAATTGGAGTAACTCTAGCGATTTTAAGAATATCTAGTACAACACCTGTTTTGATTGATTCATTATATATATAAGTAAAGGGAAGTCAAAGTGCTTTACTTGCTATTTTTATTAATTCGTTGGGAATATCTATTGAAGCCTTATGTTCCTTTAAGTCTGAAAATAATTCACAGATCTTTGATGAGTGAACAGGAGACATAACAGAGGTTGACACTGGAGAATTGTGAATATAGCTAGTTGGATCGGTATACTCAATTACACTAGCCAAACGTGGGCCAACATTAATGAAATGATGATTGAATTGGTGTGCCAGAATAGACCTATTCGAAAAATGGCGTCCAATTTAATTAACTATTGTTTAGGACTGACTAGCCTCGCTTACACGTTCAAAAGCTTTTGTTTGTACTGACTAGCCTCGTGTTCACATTACCAGGACAATAGCTTTTTAAATTGGACGCCATTTTTCGAATGGGTCTATATGTCTTCTTATTTTTACAAGTCTTGTTGGGTTTAACTGTCCTTTTGTTTTTCATTTAATTAGTGTTCCAATTAATTTCCAGGTAGCTTTTAAATTGTTTTACACCTTTCGAAGTTTATATTATAATACTGTATTTTATTTGATTAAGTTATTAGCATACCCCGTATATTGATTTACGTTTTCCATATCATTACAATGAAAGTGGGTATGATACATTTTCTGTTTAATTTTTATTGACTTTAAAATTCCGTTTGTTTTCCATGGCTTGGTTAATTGTTTTATTTTACTTTGTGGTGTTTCTTGATATGTGGAGCATGTTTATTTGCAATCACTTTTATTGCATTAACTATTGTTTCATTAAGGTATCTACTGTTACTAATAATATTATTCCAATATATTGCATTGATATCACTAAGATAAGCCTCTCTATCAAATTTCCTATAGTCTCTAGTATATAACCGTTTTTCTTTACCTCTTTTTATTGAAATATTAATTATGCAGAAAATTGGCAGATGTTCAGATATATCGAAGAGTGCAATTCCAGAAGAAATCTGCTTGATAGCAGTATTTATGTATATATGATCAATCAATGTTTTAGAGTGCATGACATATTAATCTTGTTGGTTTCGTTATGATGGGTAAACATTGTTTGCATAAAGCATATCTAGATACTTTTATGTTGGTAAATGGTTAGTAAATTTAAAGAAATCAACGTTTATGTCCCCTAAAATTTACATTGATTTAGATGTTTATAAAGCAACTCTTCTAACTGTTCAGTGAACCGCTCTATATTCGCTTGAGGGTGCCTTTACATACAGCCAATTATTAAATTATTTTTACCATGACCTGGGTCTATTTCGACACAGCAGGATTCAACAAGATCAGTATTCAGAAGTTGGATTAACTGGAGAGCATAATGTCAGAATCACTTTCATCAAACTTATCTTTGTTTCTCATTAATTGATTAAGATAATTATTGAGATCTAAGTTACGAGACCAGGTACCGAGTACAGCACTGAGTTCTTTATCAGTTAAACTAAAAAATGGCAAATAATCTAATTACACTCACTTGCCATTGATGCTGTGTGTTAATCGTATTAAAAGGGCCGTCTCACCCAGTGCTTAGCGCGCTCAAATAGCATAGCGGCCATTTTCGATGCCATCGAAATCCAGAGTTTTATGGCAGTGGTTTTAATCTTCTCTACATCTCTGCCATCCTTCCAGCTATCGTCAAAAAAATCATTCTAGGTTGAACCTTTTTATTGCTCGTCCTATTGAGCCTCTTATTTAAGTGCTTTAAATTATTTGGTCATGCAAATTTTAGTTTTATTTCAGCTGGCCGTAGTTCTCTGATGGATGCCAGTCTCGTTCGTCCTCAACGAAAGGAAACAATTGTCCATTTGTGTCCACGATTTCCACCTACAACCTGGAGAAACTATTCTGACCATTAATCTTGATATGTAAAGATATATTAGCTCTTAGTTCGAGTATCTACTATCTTTGAGCCGATTTGGGTTTTTGAACACCGTGGCTGGCTTACGTGACCACAATTATTTGCAACAAAACTCCACTTGAAGAACAGTTTCCTAAAATCATTTTCAGGGCTTTGTCGTTTAACTTGTGGAAACAGGCCTCTCTCTGGTTTCAAGGGCGGAAATCGGGCTTTTAGACAGTGATTTTGCCGAGATTTTCGGATTAATCATTTGAAGTTCATACTCGCACAAAATTTGACAAACAAAGCCGCCGAGACTGCATGATTATTATAATAATTTCCTATATTCAAGTGAGCTGTTATTCGTTCACTGTTCTCTCTTGAACTGGTTCTCTGGCACCAGCAACGAGATTGCCTGCTGCAGAGAAAAATAAAACCGAGGGGATAAACCTCTCTTTTCATAATTATTAGTATTCTCTGTTTATTAAGTACTGATGACAGGGTTCGGAAGCGACGGGTGAGCGGTAAATATTATAGTCAACAAAAATTATAGGCAACGAAACTCCGCTTGGTCGACCCGAAAAGAATTGAGCAATTTCCTAAAATCATTTTGAGGGCTTCGGCGTTTAACTTGTGGAAACAGGTCTCTCTCTCTCTGGTTTCGATGGCCGAGATTTTCGGATTCACCGGTTCGATCAAACAGTCAAAGTTTATACTCGCACGAAATTTGACAACAGAGCCGCCGTGATAATAATTTCCCATTGAAACGAGCTGTAATTCGTTCACTGTTCTCTCTTGAACTGGTTCTCTGCTACTGCCAGCAACGAGATTGCCTGCTAGCAGATCTCTCTCTCTCTCTCTCTGTCTGCAAGTAAAAATAAAACCCCAGAGAAACCTCTCGCTTTCATAATTATTAGTATTACCCGGAGAGAGTGTTCTCTGTTTATAGCAGCGACGGGTGAGCGGTAAATGTTATAGTACAGCCAAGTACTGCTGTATAACACTTTGTTGGCTTCACATTCAACTTGTAAGGTACTATTAGTTTCATCAAGGTCATCCATGTTCAAATCAAAATTATCATCTCACCAACATAAAGAATACGCTTATTTCGTGAGGTTCCCGCCGTGAACAAGGGGTCAAAGTCCCGAATATAAACAATAACAAAAGCACGCTAAGCACTGTGGGTGAGACGGCCCCTTTAAACTAACTGATGACATAACAGTTCTATATTTGCATTGCAAAGTTCGATCTCTCTATCACAATGATTCTTCGAACTCGTTAAATTCCTCGACTTTAGTAAATCCATAGATTCTTGAGGTATCATATTCTCGCAGTAGTATCTTTCCATTCATTGTCCACAGGCATTTAAAGCGGTGATCTTTCTTAAATGCATTGATCCGACCGAATAGTCTCTTGCGATACGCAGTAAGGGATTCGTTAACATGGATTTTATCTGCAGTCATAACACTCTTACCAAATTCCTCGGCAATTAGTGGGATGTCTTTTGTTATTTTACCGGCCAGTTTGCTCTTTCGCTTGTAAAATTCGTCTTTCATGTCTCTATGAACAAATTTGACTATCATGCTATCATTCGGTCTTTCATGTTCTTTGTAGACGCCAATATGTGAGCTATAGATATGTGGTGCTCTGTTAATTCACTGATTCCCATCAATTCACCCAGTTACACGGTCAATATATTTGGGTTATCTTCTGGAGGTATTGGTATGCCAGTAATTTCAATGCAATCTCTCCTCATGTACTGCTACATGCTATCGATAAGAGCATGTTCCTTCGTTACATTATCCATATCATGAAGTATCTTCAACTTCTATAATCTGTGTTTTCGTAGTTTGAAGTAACTGCATAACAGTATCATATTTCGCTGACAGGAACTTCTGTGACTTCTCGATTTCTTCGCATTTATCTTTCACTTATCTTTTAAAATCGGCACTATTTCTGTTTTAATCCTCTTCTGTATACTAGGGAGTTCTGTATACTAGGGAGTAGTTCATTTCTCTATAATTCCATAAACGAATTTAATGATGACCATGCAGGTCAATTACAGCTTAGCGTAAGAAACCTTATTATTACACGGGAAGATATCAGTCGATAATTTCTCCACAGAAACAATTTATTGGGTTTATTGTGGCATAATCTCTAAGATCATGATGGACTACTACCATAAGTGTTAAAAAGGCTTACCTAAACATGTTTCTTGTGAAGGAATCTTGTGCTTGATGGCCTTTAATAGTGGTCAAGCCTTCCAGGGTGTTGGCAAAGTGAGATTGAACAGGTGTACGAGCAAGAGACTGTAACCTTGTTACCTCTCGAGAGACGCGGAGGAAACGCCTTCCATACCATATATAAGCTAAGATGGGAGGTATTGAGCACAACGCCAACCAGTAGTTTGCAAGGGCAGGGAGTGCAAGCATTACTGTTACGTCAGCGATTAGTGCAGACATACCAACTGCGAAAGGAAACACATCGTCAAGTTGTCCAACATCTGCAGAGAAACGGTTTAGGATTCTTCCTACGGGGTTGGTATCAAAGAAAAGAACTGGAGACCTCACTACAGCGCGTGTCATCTTGTTGTGTAGAGCTGTTGTACATGCTAGTACTGTTTGGTATATCAGAAATGGCCGAAGAAACATGAAGATTGTACCAAGAAGGCTTAGACAGATGTAGGTGATGATGCTGCCGCGATCACCAGGATGCTCCCATGATACATCGGTCCAATTGCTCATCACCACACCAGGTAAACTATCTACGACTGAGAAAATCAAATTGCTAAATATTACCAAATATATGCTATTACGCTAATGATCAAAAACGGATATTGCAGAACCTCTATACGGGCACTACGTGGAGTAATTCGTATGATTTGCGAGTGCTATACGGGATTTATGTGCAATAAGCGATATTTTGAAAGTTGTGATATTTTCACGAGCCTTTTGGCTAGTGCAATTTTAGAAAATTCAAAATATAACTCATTATATATATATATATATATATTATATATCCTTCCACAAGCATCCAGTACGAACTGTCAATTTTCACAATTAAGCTAAATATAAAGTGTAACTGTTTCTGTCATTCACCTTGATGAAGGCCATTGTACAGGGCCGAAATATAGGTGTTTCATTTAATAACAGTCTACAGTTTCTGGACTTACGATTAGCTAAGGCAGCAATTATTTCTGAATCATTTTTAAAAGCCAATGTTTGTCGAACAAGAGTAAGCAACGCAAAAAATGAAGTCATTTGTGAATTTTGAAAATCACGGTTCATTAGAAGGTTTAATATAAGATCGTTATAGACTAACAGGTTTAGCTAATTTTGTAGCTAATTTCATGTTTCAGCGATGACTCAGTGGTACTAATTATAAGAACAATGCCTATATTATAATTAGCTACTTTAAGATAACAATACATTTCTTGTAAAACTATTTTGTTATTTTTAGGACTTTGGTACACTTAGCTCTAGTATGCAAGAGTACCTTGTAACTTGGCATGTATTTTTAAGCTTTCGTTGTATCTTTTTTAACTGATGAAGGCCGAAGGCCAAAATGTTTAAGATTTTTTTAATAACAGTCCTGAGTTGCTCTAGTTCGCATTAATATTCAATTTTATAACTACTACTGTGGACAAGAACTGGGAATCAATTTTTATTGATCCAAATTATATATATATAATTTCTACAAGAAGAAGGGTGATCAGGGTAGAAATCCATCTTTATTGACATATATATACAGCAAAATGCAAAAACTTTGCCCCCTCGTACTTCAACTATATCGTGTGCATTATGGGTAGGAGTAAGTTCATTAAAATGCAACTACAGCCGATATCCGCGCGCGTTTCCAAATCATCATAGCGAAGATTTATGTAGTTGATTAAAATTATTTTCAAATGCAAAATAAAAGAAGTGGAACAAACAAAACACAGTCAAAGCACAAAGTAAAATGATATAATAGCATATGCTCTTTTATTTTCATTAATTTGTATTAGTTGAACTTATATACAGAATTCATTACAGTGCGACTACTGAAAGCGGGGCAACGAGAACCAACCACATTGCAGAACGAAAACAAAGCATCCCAACTTCGGTTATTTGAGCAAATTATTGTCGAGTACAACACAATAGCATTTCAACTAACTCAAAGTTGGAATTATTTGTTTTCGTTCTACAATGTGATTGGTTCTCGTTGTCAAAGTGGCCCCGCTTTTAGGAGTCGCACTGTAACTTCTCCAAATTCATAAACTGACAGCACTGATATTTTTATCTCTCATCGTGACTAACTTAAGTGACAAAAGCATTCAGTGCTATTGAACGGGTGACTGAATACACGTGAGGAATTTGAAAACGATTTTTGCACATAATTAGAAAGCTCTGAGGAATAAAGCTAGGAGTGATGTTGAATTAAATTTCAACCAGGCTACGTTCCCAAAACTTATTCATGAAACGAAATGAAATTTCACATAGATCAAAGTTAGGTATCTCGAAAATACTAAAGTAGGAACAATTTGTTTTGGTAACTTCCTCCAAAACCCTCAGATGTACGCTAAATGTAGCCATTAATACGTGGGTCTAGTATGCAGGTCAACGGGTTAGAGTAATCGAGTGATGAGCAATCCTTCCCACAATGCACCCGATATAGTGATATAGTTGGATTTGACATAATTTTTGCAATTTTTGCAATACACTCGTTTTCAAAAACATTGCTTTGATTTATATATATACCTTTTGTTCTCCATTGTTTTTAGCTGTCAAATTTGACAAGAATACAAAAGGTATATATATATTTGCAGTGCAATGTTTTTGAAAACGGATTAAGGTTAATATTATTGAATTTCTCGCAAAGTACGGTCTGTGCATCCTTGGATCCTCGTAGCTGGACTATCCGTTGGCTTAAGCCATTTGGATTTTTATATACAGTCAATTGCAGAAATGTTGTCCACTCAGATAGTCATATATACCAATACCTAATGAGATGTATAAACTATCTAATGAGATTCATGAGACACGTGGACTTCATTTGCGCTTTTCTTTTCAATAAAGGAGTGTGCAATAAACCTTTGAAACAAAATCTAGTCAACAGTAAACACAACAAAACAATGGCATTAATGTCCAATAGTGTGTAAGAATCTAGTAACTGTTTCGCGGGAATAGACTATCGTAGCAATTGTTTATTTTGCAATATCGGACAGCTGAATTTGCGCAGTTTGTAGGATTATTTCTAAGAGGATGTATTTTTCATGGGGTAATAATGTTGATCCATGTTTTTTTGCCAAAATGGAAACCCTATTCTTGATACCACACATTGAAGAACAAACTGCCTTACCTGGTGTAGAAATAACAACAAACAACAAACCGACAATCAGTGGAGTGGCAAGTCCAGCTCTCAAGTAGATCCAGTAAGTTTTCCACGAGATATTACCAGTATCTCTGTCCTCTTCAACTACTGAAAGCCCTTTGCCATGGTTTTCATGCATTTCATCGTCTGTCGGAACGGAAGAAGTTTCATCTTCAATAACGGCATCGCGAGGTAGGGAGATCTTGCTATTAGCTTTGTCTCTGATGAAGTCTTGATAATAGGTTTGATTTACTATTTTTCCCTTTTCCATTACAATCACTCGATCCGAATGCTCCAGGTACTGATGTTGATGGGTAACTAGAATTCGAAGTCTTCCCCCGAGCAGTCCACAGATGGATTCCTTAAATATATGTTTGCCTACCTTGAGGTCCACTGCACTAAGTGGGTCATCCAAGAGATAAATATCAGCATCTGCATACACAGCGCGTGCAAGGCTGACGCGTGCCCGCTGACCACCACTCAACGCGATTCCTCGTTCACCTATAACAGACATGTCGCCGTTAGGAAAAAGTTCGAAATCCCTACTCAGGTCACATGCCTCAATGACTTTTTCATACTTCAGATGATCGAAAGGGAGATAGAAAGTGATGTTTTCTCGAACAGTTCCAAGGAATATCCAAGGCACTTGTGGAACATGAGCGATGGTACCTCTTAGGTTTATTTTACCGCGGGTACTTGAAACCTCTCCAAGAATAGCAGAGAGCAGTGTAGACTTACCGCTACCTACGGCACCTATCACTGTAATCAGGTCATTCTTCCACGCGCGTAAGCTGACATTATGTAAAACATTCCATTCTTCGCCAATTCCAAAATTAATCGTTAATTCTTCTACATCTAAAAATGTGTTGACATGTTTTCGGTCGGTATCACCCATCATATTTGGATAAGTCGAATGTCGTCTGCACTCAGGCTTTGAGAATACCAGTTCCGAGTCCCTGAGAAACTTTCCAATTCTTTTCTCCGATATACGACAGTTTTGTAATCTCTCAAGTCCATAACCTAGGCTAAAGTGAGCAGCATTCTTCAGTGTTGAGAAAGCCAACATGACTGGGAAGATTACAGTGACACTGGCTTGGCGACCAGTGAAAACCAGGCACAATACAACTCCAAACATGGCCAAAGTTGATGTGTGAAAAGCTGCAAGCAAGGCTACAATGGACCATCTTTTTCTCAACTTTTTTACTTCCATCCTGCAATTGAAATAAACAAACATTATTGAATCAGACTAAACTCTTTTTCGTACGGATAATAAATGTTCATACATTGAAGTACTGATACTAATAGATGGTTATTCCGTATATTTAGTTTTTTTCTTTTGCAAGGATATAAATCCGGATGAATTGATTAACATTGTATTAGTTTTAAACTTAAAACGTCGCGTACGATATCTGAGATACAACAATCTTGTGATTGTTATCATTTACATAGCAGAGCGGGTAAATAGGATTACCTTAAAAAAGCAAAAGGGCAGAGAAGGAGAAAGACGTTAACATTGTAAGGTATCATTGAGCCGATGATGCTTACTAGATAAAACTACGCGTTCATGGTTAGCCCGACTAAATGAAACATCGTTTTTCTAGAGAATTAAAAGGTTAACAAATTTTCAATAGTTTACCGTAGTATGTCCTCATATTTACCATGTTTTGCGTCATCGCATGGTCAAAATTTGTTGTGGATTCGATGACGCGCTACTCGACGCGCTAAAATACATTGCTCAATCACGCCGTATCTCTGTATTGTACGATTTCCATTTTAAATTGTCGCACAGATGAGAGGTTATCCCGAGGGAAAACTGAATTTCCACCGCATATTAGTGAGCATGCGGATGGCCAACAATTGACAGAAAGAAAACAGCAGGATGAGACGAAAAGTCGCATAATAGAGTTCACCAACATGGCAGACACCAATTTGCAACTGCAACAAGTTGAAAACAAGGGAAATTGTACTCGAGAGAAAGGCGATTCTAGCGCGTCTGTGTCGCAAGAAATGACGTAATCGATTGTATGTCCTTATCTCCAATGGCAGTAAGCCAATCAGAATACGAGAAACTAAGCAGTTATGTTATTGTAAAAAAGAACATTGGTACTCCCATTTGGGTTTCAGGCACCATTACGTTTTCATCGGAGATCTTTTCCATTTCTTTCATATTTATATTTAGTGAAAATATATAATAATAGTTACCCTTTATTGCACACTCCACTGAGCTCTTACTGGTACACATAACGGAACATTGGAGGAAGGCTCTTGACGCAGACAGAGTCATCTGTGCAATATTCTTCGACTTCAAAAAGGCATTTGACTCAATAGATCATGACGTTCTACTACACAAGCTTTACACCCTCGGCGTGTCGGACAGCACCCGCTCATGGTTAAGAGACTATCTTAAGTCTAGGCAGCAGTTTACGGTTATTAACAGGGTACATTCCAGCAGTCAAGCTGTTACATATGGTATACCACAGGATCGGTCCTTGGACCGATACTGTTCTCGATATTTTGCAATGATTTGCCCAATACAATTTCCAATTACGAGTTCGCTAATCTATATATGTACGCAGACGATACCACCGTGTCTGTGACCGGGGCCACCATTGACGAGGCAATTAGCACTGCAAACAGTGTACTTGAGATAATGTATGACTGGTGTATGTCAAATCGAATGACAGCTCACCCGGAAAAATGTGAATATATGCTATTACACAGAGGCTCTTTTATGGGACCCATGGCAGCCGTTAGGTTTGGACCTTCCAACTTAAGAAGGGTATCCTGCACACGCTGCCTCGGGTTATCTATAGATGACAAATTAGGCTGGTCCAAGCACTTAACTGACCTAATTAAATCGTATGTCCAGAAGCTAAACCTCCTAAAGTCCCTGTATTTTCTTCCTGAGCATGCTAAGTTAGACTTCTACTTCAAGGTTATCCTTCCTGCTATCACTTATGGATTTCTATGTTGGGGATCGTGTAATATAACACTTCTAGAATCATTAAACCGAATTCATTACCGGGCTGCAAGGATAATGTTTGGACTCCATTGGCTAACACCACGTGAGGATGTAACTGCCTCTGCCAAATGGAAGCCACTGAACTATTACTATAACCTAAGACTTGCCTGTTTTGTACATAAATGTTTTCACAACCTAGCTCCTCCTGTACTATGTAATGCCTTTCCTAAGAGAATACTTACATACTCCTTACGTAACACTCACTGTATCAGTCTACCCACACCGAAAACCAACTACCTGAAATTGTCAATAACGTACAGAGGTACGAGGCTTTGGAACAGTCTCGGTAACGACCTAAGGTCAACTGCATCACTTAATAGTTTTAAAATTAATCTTAAAAGAAACACTGAACTACTGTAAATAACTGAATAGAATAAGTTAATTAGTATAAGTTAATTAGTTTTATATTACTATTATTATTATTATTAGGGTAGAATAGCGAAGTTATAAGCACGACCACATCAGCAACGCTGTAAATTTATCGTGGGTAAATAAATATTATTATTATTATTATTAATCAGGTTTCTGGATGTTTACCCACTTTCTTGTTTGTATAATATGCCTTTAGTCAGCAAAGTTTCCACGCGCGCGTATGTCAACGCGCGAAACCAGAGTCACGTGACTGAGTTTTGCCAGCACAACAGTCGGATCAGTTCGTTCGCGTTGTTTCTTTCAATATTTCACGATTTAATACATTTAGTTTAGCAAGCCAGGAACCTCACAAGGTGATATTCATGTATTTGTGCCGCATATCCGCCTTAGTTTGTAATTTTATTGTGTTTTTGCCTTGTATTTTGGTGTAATTTTGACTCGTATTCGTTCGTTCATTCGTAAGCTTATCTACCGTATTGCTGTTATTTACGTTACAGCTTTGCATTTTCCGAAGAGAAATTAGTAAAGAAAGTTCCAAAACAACCGTCAAAGGACAGTCGTTATATATAATGATGTCATTACATGGCTCTTCCCAGCTGTGTATCTTTACTGTTCTTATTCCCATGCCGATCTCTTTCAGTAATGTGATACATAACTTGTCTCCATAGTTACTTACTTTTGTGTTTGTATAATGACGTCATTATATGGCGAGTACTGACGAGTTCTAATAAGAACGAAACAGCTGTCTATGGCTGCAATCTGGTCGGAGCGCTTTTCGTGTCAGGCCTAGCTAACCGTAGTGCTAGCTTTGTGTTAGATTTTTACGTTGTATATCAGCTTTGCTGTAGTCTTCGGACTTTGCATTCGTTATTGTTTATATTTTTGGCTGCATAGGTCCTCACTTCGGCTCCAACGTATTTTTACAGGATTTTTGTCCACGGTATTTGCTTATGTGTTTTCTATTATATGGCTCCTCCCAGCTGTGTATCGTTACTGTTCTTATTCCCATTATGATCTCTTTCAGTAATGTGATACATAACTTGTCTCTATAGTTACTTACTTTCTTGTTCATATAATGACGTCATTATATGGCTCCTCCCAGCTGTGCATCTTTACTGTTCTTATTCCCATGATGATCTCTTTCAGTAATGTGATACATAACTTGTCTCCATAGTTACTTACTTTCGTGTTTGTATAATGATGTCATTATAGGGCTCCTCCCAGCTGTGCATCTTTACTGTTCTTATTCCCATGATGATCTCTTTCAGTAATGTGATACATAGCTTGTCTCTATAGTTACTTACTTTCGTGTTTGTATAATGACGTCATTATATGTCTCCTCCCAGCTGTGCATCTTTACTGTTCTTATTCCCATGATGATCTCTTTCAGTAATGTGATACATAACTTGTCTCCATAGTTACTTACTTTCGTGTTTGTATAATGACGTCATTACATGGCTGCTCCCAGCTGTGCATCTTTACTATTCTTATTCCCATAATGATCTCTTTCAGTAATGTGATACATAACTTGTCTCTATAGTTACTTACTTTCGTGTTTGTATAATGACGTCATTATATGGCTCCTCCCAGCTGTGCATCTTTACTGTTCTTATTCCCATGATGATCTCGTTCAGTAATGTGATACATAACTTGTCTCCATAGTTACTTACTTTCGTGTTTGTATAATGACGTCATTACATGGCTGCTCCCAGCTGTGCATCTTTACTGTTCTTATTCGCATAATGATCTCTTTCAGTAATGTGATACATAACTTGTCTCTATAGTTACTTACTTTCGTGTTTGTATAATGACGTCATTATATGGCTCCTCCCAGCTGTGCATCTTTACTGTTCTTATTCCCATAATGATCTCTTTCAGTAAAGTTATTCGCCTGTCGGTTATTCGTGCTGCTCTACGGTAGATATTAGCACACTGGGTAGTACCATAAGCCTGGAAAGGAAATAAATACAGACATAAATCAAGACAATGCAGCAAAGCAAAAAGAACGAAGTGAAGAAAAATTAAGCTTTTTCTAAATAAATGTTTTTATATTAAAACTTCGTGTATTTATATAACTATCAAATGACATCAATGACAACAATGCGGCCCTAAAAAAATGCTCAGTTTCGTGGTATTTCTGTATTGTACGATTTTTCATTTCCCATTGTCGCAAAGATAAGAGTAATCCCGAGCCCTTTATTTCGGACGGCTGCGAAAACTGAATTTCCACCGCATATAAGTGAGCATGCGCATGGCCAACAATTGACAGAAAGTAAACAGCAGGATGGAGGTTTATGTCGCTTGCGTGGCAGAATATATATCTTGAGATGAAACGTCGCATCATAGAGTTCACTATGCATGGCAGACACCACTTTACAAGTGCAACAAGTGAACACAAATTGACAAGAGACTTGATGATTTTGTTGACAAACACATGTAAAATTAATGCTAGCTATACAACGAACAAACCAGTCTGGGATTTGAATCACACAACTTCTAAATAGTGGTACGGAGCTGTTACAGTAACGCTCATGGTAACACATTTAAAACAGGCAATTTGCTGTGGCTCTACAATCCCGTCGTTTCACGAGGTCGCACCAAAATGTTTCACTAGACCTGGTCTGGGCCTTGGAGGATCATCAATGTCTTAACAGATTCTGTGTATCGGATGCAGTATGCAGGACCACTAACAGCAGTGAGAAGAAAGAGCGTTTGGAAGATTGTATACTTTAACCTTTTGAAGACATATCATGGGGCTCAAAATCAAGAGAATGTAGCATCTCGCATAACTCATAAACTACAAAAGCTCCAGACAAAGAAGATAATGAAACTGAAGAAGATTGGGACGAGTGTTACGATACACAAAAGCCGTGAAAACTAACGGTTGGACAACAAATTTCTGAATACCAAGGAAATGAAACCACGCCGGATGCGTGTACTCCAAATCCAGTTTCGTTAGAAAAAGAACAGGCGGAACAATAAAATAACAAAATTGATGCTGAGCAGGAGGCACAAGGAGACAACGGCAACAAAAAACAGGTTGAACAGCAAGGTGCAGTGCTATATGCTAAGGGAGTTTGTTCAAAAAGAAAACTGAGAACAAGAAGAGCCTGCGCGGGAAGACATTGCAGATATTGTCCGTCGGAGCCAAACCCACATCAGCGGTTTGTTGAATGGAAAACTGGTAAGGAATATCAGGAACCTCAGCGGTTTGGCGAATGGATCGCAGGAAAGGTTCGTCAGGAATCTCAGTGGATTGGTGAACTGATCTCAAGAAACGAACTGCAGGAACCTCAGCACTTTGGCGAATGGATCACAGGAAATGAACGTCAGGAACATCAGTGTTTTGGGGAATGGATCAAAGGACTGAAGGTACGTCAGGAACCTCAGTGGATAGTTGAACTGATCACGCGAAACGAACTTCAGAAACCTCAACACTTTGGCGAATGGATCACAGAAAATGAACGTCAAGAGCCTCAGTGGTGTGGTGAATGGATCACACGAAAGGAATGTCAGGAACCTCAGTGGTTTGGGGAATGGATCACTGGAATGGTACGCCAGGAACCTCAGTGGTTTGGGGAATGGATCACAGGACTGAAGGTCCGTCAGGAACCTCAGTGTATCTCAGTGGATTGGTGAACTGATCACAGAAAATGAATGTCAGGAACCTCCGTGGTTTGCTGAATGGATCACAGGAATGGAACGTCAGAAAAATCATCAGTTTGGTGAGTAGATCACAATAAAACAACGTCAGGAAACTCAGCGCTTTGTTGAATGGATCACAGCAAACGAACGTGAGAAACCTCAGTGGTTTTGGAAATGGATCACAGGAAAGGTACGTCAGGAACCTCAGCTTTTTGATGAATGGATCACAGGAAATGAACGGCTGTAACCTCAGTTGTTTGCTGAATGGATCACAGGAATGGTTTGGTGAATGGGTCACAGGAAGGAATGCCATCAACCACAGCGGTTTGGTGAATGGATAATAGGAAAGGAAAGGAATGTCAGGAAACTCAGTGGTTTGGCGAATGGATCACTGGAACGGTTTCGTGAATGGATCACAGGAAAGAAACGTCAGGAACCTCAGTGGTTTGGTGAATGGATCACACGAAAGGAATGTCAGGAACCTCAGTGGTTTGGGAAATGGATCACAGGAATGGTTTGGTGAATGGATCAGAGGAAGGAAGGTCAGGAACCTCATTGGTTTGGGGAATGGATCACTGGAATGGTACGCCAGGAACCTGAGTGGTTTGGTGAATGGATCACATGAGAGGAAGATCAGGAACCTCAGTGGTTCGGGGAATGGATCATAGGAAAGATACGTCAGAAACCTCAGGAGTTTGGTGAAATGCATGAACCTTTAGGTATGAGAACAGTTATGGAGGGGTAGAGTGTAGTACAGGCGCGGTTACTATATGCGCGTTAGTTCCGTCTGGTCGATTTGTGTTCTTATATTAAGTGTGATAGTTGTTGGATTAGTTGGAATTAAAGCCTAGTTAGATCTTTTGTAAGCTAGGCCTCGTCACAGAAGGCCAGAGAAATTCGCCTAAACTTTAAGACTTGATACTGAACTTTAATTACCTTGTATGTATGAAAAGAAAATCCAAACTGATGGCTATTCTTCCTTAGTTGAAGTCTGATGCACTATTTCAGTATCCGAGAAGCGGCCACTCGGGAGTCAAGAAGCTGGCGACAATGAAGAATGATATCAGTTCCGAGGGGAAGCCCAAATGTGCCCGAGCTCCAATACTGGGCTGTCGGCCAACTTCGTAAATGCAGCCATGTCCTGGCAATCGCTCTTGACGCGGACAACGAGAGAGATTAATGTCAAAACCAGAAGGCTACGTAAGTGTTGAAAACGGTATCGGCGACAGCTCATCAAAGTCAAGACTTTAGCAACAGTTGAATACTTGCACAATCCACAACGTATACATTACCTTCAATAAATAAAGTACCCTTCTTTTGACTGCCAGAAAGCTTTTTAATACGTTTTACGTGGTTCTTGTGAATTTGAAAGATCTTCAAATCAGTTTCGATTATGGTGAATGTTTCTACTCGTGTCTGATGAAAAGTTTCGACAAAGAGCTCCACCGGCCTTTATGGGCGCTGCAATTGTTTTTTAGCGCCTTACTTAATAATCGTAATGAGATTTCAAATTTTGATCTTGAAAAGAGAGAGTATTCGCATTTATAACCCGAGTACTAGTTCTGTCGTAGTTATATCATAAAATTAATATACCACACATTTATATGTGTTTACTGGCGAAATAACGCACTTGGTATGCTGGGAGTACAAAATAAATGTTTGAAAATAATGCCTTGTTAGATCTAACTTGGAATATACCGACGTGATTTGGGACAGTTGCACTGAATCGGATGTTCAGCTGTTAGAAGACATTTAATACAAAGCAGCAAAAATAGTCACTGGCGCAATGAAAGGAACCAGTCATCAAAGTTTATTGCAAGAATTTGCTTGTGAGAGCCTGAGCTCTAGAAGGTATCAACATAAATTAGTCTTATTTTACAAAATAGTAAATGGTTTAACTCATTATTTCATCAGGCTGAATTCTATTGTTCTTCGCGACATGTACTTACTGTTGAAGAATTAATCTAAAGCGGATTAATTATAATCTAACGCATGAGCAGTTCGCTTTAACGATACCTGATTGGTTGTTCATTAATCGTTATGGGAATACAAATGTCCTAAGGCTGATAAGGCACCCGTCAATCAATGCCAGAAATAACGTGATGGCGCTAATTATTAACAATATATGTCCTCTTCAATTGAACCGACTGTTCATTACGCCTGATCTTGACGGTTAACGATGTTTTTTAAAGCCAAAAGCGGTTTTCGAAAAGATTTGGCGCGTAGTCAATTGTTTGACTACTCGCGAAAGTCATAACTGGGAAGTAATTTGACCGAACAATCCTATGGTCATTTCATCGTTTCAGAAATATTTTGTTTTAGAGTACCAGTTGTCTATATGTAATTTTTTTAGTTCCACTTTCACTTTCCAACAGGATTTGCTTTGAATTCAACAGGCGATGGCTTCACACGGGTGCTTAATTAGATCTAAGTCAAGACGACAAGGCAATTCGTTTCGTCCTTTGCTAGTTTGACTTCTACAGAAAACGGGAACATGAGTAACATCTCACTTTAAAGTTGAAGAAATACAAAATCCGTTTTGACATCTGTTTATGACGCGCCAGAGCTTTCTACGCTGTTCTGTTAGTTTTAGTTTTCATTTTCACTTTTCAAACACCGGTTCTGAGTGAAGACAACAACAACTACATTCTTTCTTTTGGTTGTTGACTTCTAGTGCAGACAGAAACACGAAAAAGGTCTCATTTTAAAGCTGAAGGCTTACAAAATCTGGTGGAACATTTGTTTATGATGCGATATCGAGTTTTACGATGTTCTGTTAGCTTTTTCAGCGCAGTAATTTTTCCACCGCAAAAAGACACTTAGCCAATTAAAATTACAATCACAAAGGCTTGTGTGACTCGTCCATTTCAATGCTTCATTAGCCGGCATGCGCTCTATTGTCTATAGGGGAGGAGCTTAGAAGTCAAGAGATGCCTCGCGAGAATTCTGAAAATCCAAATTTGGCAAGCGAATTTGAGTTTCCAATATGTGTTCTAGAAAGTTTGATTTCGATAATACTAATATCCGTCGGAATAAAACGAAAAAGCGGCAACGAATTACTAAGATATCGAACTAACTTTTGCCGTGTTTACCTAAGAAATTAAGTAAATATTCGAAGAGAAAATCGACCTCAAATTCAACTATTCCTCATTTTCCAGTGAAGCAGCTTCGAAAAATCGCAAATTTGAAGGCAAAACCGATAATGCTTAAATTCACGCAAATAATTTAGTCTTGGGTGCAAATACTTCATTGATATCTCTTCTACAAAAGCCCATGGGTACCTAACTCTTATGAAGGTTATTTTCTGTGTAAATGAGTGAAATCGTAACCTCACTGAAGCGTTTTGGCCCATGTTCTCTGTTATTTGCTTCACGTATCATTGCGTAGCTTTTGAATTTAGCGCTGTTGTTCTTAGAAATGTCCCGGATGTGTCGCGGCATTCTGGGCGATGTTCTACATAGTCTTCTGCCCCCTTTAGTGTGTACACAATATCCGTATCCTCTGAGGTCTGGTAATAATTTTTGTCTAATGCCCGTGAGAACATATAGATTTGCAAATTCTTTTTTCCTTCTACTATGAAATGTTGGAACAATCTTTATACACTCAGTCTTGGGAAACCTTGGTAGACTCCTTGACTTCACGTTTAAGGTTTAGGTGCCCACGGTTTGAATGATTATTTGTACCGTTTTAACTGTTCTAATTCTCCTTTGTGTCATTGTGGTTCTGGTATTGAAACAGCTGCAAAACATTTCTTTTTAGTCTGTCCCAACCATGCTGCTCTGAGAGTTTCGCTACTTGCTTCAGCTGCTCGCCTTTCAGGTAATACTTGGGTTGAAGCTACTCACTCTCAAAAGTATACTCTTCTTATTTATGGGCCTAGTGATATTTCAGTGAATTTTAAAACTAAATCTCATTTTTTTCGTAGAGTTCAAAGTTTCATTATTGACACTTGGAGGTCCACTGCTCCAACCTATTTCTTGTTACGTATACTCTTTATTCTATATTGTAGGCCATTCTCAAATTTCTATGTAAACCCCCTTGATGAGCGCACAGTAGTGCTGCTCTTGGGGTGAACGTAGCGAGACTGAATATTTAAGTAAATAATAATAATGACATAATGTTTGTGAATTTCAAGCATTTCTTGAGTTTCTCCCAATATCCTGCCTGCTTTATTTCGCCAGTAAACACATGCAAGTGCTTAAGTAAACCGAACAAGACTTCCCGTAGCCACCAGATTACTTACCTTAACTGGTGCTTAATAAAATGTGAAGGACTCGAGGAAGATTCCGAGTCTTTATCGGAACGCGCGATTACACTGGCTGCCCGGCGTACTAGATTTTGTTATAATGCACGCTCGATACGTTTTTTCGGCGTAGATCGAGTTTAATATTATAAAACAAATAGAAGATGGCTCCCCTATGTCCTATAACACCTATAACAAAATAACGCACTTTCGAGGTTTTGAAAAGCTGCTAAATGCACTTGCGTTCCGCTCGTACCGTTTTTTCAAAACTCGAGCGTGCATTATTACTTTGTTATTGGACGTAAGTCGGCCATAATTCGGCCAAAGTTCACAAATTGAGGATATATACACCACTGTTTGATTAATGTTATGGTTATTACATGGCATTAGCGATACGTTTTTCACGCTTGCAGAAATTATTATAAACACTATTAAAGAAATGGTAAATGCGCAGCGTGCGTCCATCGAGTTTTGGACGCACGCATGAGGTTCCTAATCACGAAAGATGCTTAGGCAACCTCCCAAGTGCGTCCATAGCTCGATGGACGCACAGCTGTGGTGTTTACCATTTCTTTTATAACATAACCACGACAATTAAAAAGCAAATAAGGTTTTTGGTGGTGATGAAATATAAATTCTCAATACATGAAGCGCGCGAAAAAATCTCATAAATTAAGCTGGCGCGACTGTTCCAGTGCAAAAACAATTCATTCATTGATCTCTGCTCAACAAAATGTTTATTCAAACTTTGGTCTCAAGGAAAAGAGAAGATCTAGCCAGCTAAAAAGTTCTCGAACTGCAAGAGAAAGACATTCATTCAGTTCCTTTTGTTGGAAGCAATCGCTTTGGTAAAGCAAAAATATAAAAAAGGGTTCATTCGCCACGCCAGAGGTTGGAATTCGTCGTTTTTCCTAGGGATTGGAGTGAACTGTCAGCTGAATCTCCTGGTTTTGGCTTGTTGCTGTTGCCATTTGTGCCAGTACGGGATATCCTTGGGATAAGTGAACTAAGTAAGTTTGTTTGTTGTTCTCTAAAATTGTAAGTTTAATTACTTTCACATCCAAAAGCATCACATCCAATAAAATAATCTCGTTGTAAAATGAACTCATTGAATGTGGAGCTTATTCATTATTCTGTAGTTGGAATTAATATCAGGACACTAGATAACGTTTTAATGAGGTTTATTCGTTTAATTCCACTAAGCACACCTCTGGCTCTTCGGCGGTTTTCGACTCGACTGATATATAATTATAAGTTTAGTTTCTACCAAATAAACCACTGTGGTTTCTTTTAATTAGCTCATAAAACTCGTCTGGATTTTTTAATAATCAAAAATGCTGTCCCTTTATCTCTAAATATCGAGATTGAACTGTTCGTCGTCTTTTTTTTGTCCCTCCTTTCTGAATGTTTCAGGATCCAAAACTCAGTGCAAAAGCTCGTAAATCTTGTTCGACGTTCGTACAGATTTGCAAGCCGTCTCAACTCTTCCTTTTCTGGTACAGTGGCTCGGAAAATAAATGAAGCTCAAAATTTGCCAAGACAGTCGCTGAACAAAATTCCATGTTCACTTGGATTATAGTTTTTCTGTTAATGTCCTATAAAATTGTTTTTGTGGGAATAGAAAAAAAAGTTGGCGCAATCGTGAACGAAATCCGACATCCGACGTGAGCGTGCAACCATGGGCAAATGGTCCACGGCTATTAGCCAATCAGAGCGCTAGGTTTATCGTGGTTATGTTATAAATACTTTATGTTATATATCCTACAAACCTGGTACATCACCAATACCGCTATGACAGCGAGTCCAACCAATGATGGCCAGCCTGCAATCCAATACACAATCACTGCAAAAATAAGGATTTGTAGTGGAGAAAATAGAATGGATGGAAGATACATGACGGTTAACTGGAACCGCTCAAGGTCATTGGATAATAAGTTGATGACGTGACCTGATGTGATCCTTGTCAGATGTTCTTGTGTGAATAGAAGCACCTTAAAACAGAAATACATTGATAAGTTACTTTACTTTCGCACAAGATATACACGTAATTCAATCAAACGCTTTTCAAAGAACTGTGTTTCATAGACCCATTGCATAAATGGCGTGCAATTTAAATAGGTATTGCCCTCAGACTTTAGCCTCGTGTTCGATGCAATGGTTATTCAAATTGGACGCCATTTATGCAATTGGTCAATAACCAGTATAATTGGACCATTTAGATAAATCACATGGAATTTCGGACATTTCTAAAGGATCGACAGTGTCGCGAGGCTAACTTAATTCATAGAGCAGTTTTCACATGACTATCATGGTAGTGTTTTGTTTTAGCGTTTACTAAACTCTCCTATTGGCTGAGAAAATAAACCAACCAATCATATTCCAAAGTAAAACCAAACTCAAATTGCTTTTGGGTTTGCTTTGGTTTGTCATTGGCTCACAGGGAAGCCATTTATGAGTTACTTGTGATTACTCGCTCCTATGATTAGCTGGCTGTGGGTAATTTGCGTTTGGTCTTTCGACACTCATGTGAAATTCGCTCTATGATGTTGGAATAAAAAAACTCTTTAAGCATATGACAATTCTTTCCAAGGTACTAAAACGTTTTACCAGATCACCCGTACTGCCCCACTTTCCTTTCAAAACTACTTACAAAAGTCTCGTGATGGGGGCCGGACGTGTTTGGCGTGAATGAGCTGCTCGAACTTTTACTTGCTGTTTTGTCATTATTAAAACACCCAGTAGTCATATGCTAAACAAACTTATTGACTGTGTTACTCGGGTTGAACGGGTAAATATTTATCTGTTGATCATTTTCTAGGGTGATCCCTTCATGTAGGCAACACATGAATTGCTATCAAAACACAATAGAATTAATTAATGGTCCAGATAAGAACTGTAGTGCTCTACGGCAAGGAATGTTAAAAGGTGTTAATTTTCTATTATTCTTTCTCGTCATTTCATTGGTTGATACTTATAAATTCAATAGAAACCCATCGAAATAATGCATCTTCATTCGATATTATTTTGTGGTTTGAATTTATTTTTTATCAAACTAACAATGGTTTCATTTCGAAGAATATCGTGTCGGGGGAAAGTTCTCAAACTTGCGATTGAAAAATCCTTTGTTTTCTCCATATCCGATTGGCTGGATGGTGGATTCTATGCGTTTTCACAGAAAAAAGAGCCAATAGTATAAACAAATAATTTATTTTCGAGATGTAGTTTGGACTGTAGATACCTCCTAAAGCACATAAAGTGTATACGGAAAAAAAAAATCCCAATTTGCCAAACTATCTTTAACTAAGATAACAATATATTGTTTTCCTTGTCGAAAGTTTACTCTATCCCACTTTTAGCCCGTAACGTTCTGACTAAATGATGCGACAATTTTGGTTCAAATTTCGCGCGGTCAAAGCAAGTAAATTAAGCCTGTGACGTCAATTGATTTGCTTTTCACCCTGTAAACAAAAGTGTCTGCAAATCAACTGACGTCACAATTGCGTCTCAGGTCCCATGAAATATGTCGCATGAAATTGGGTTCAAACACGTCACGGAAAACTGTTTTGCCGCGATTTCTTTTTCTTTCCAAAAACTCTTTTGAGATTATATAACTGTAAATAAGTTTCGCTTAAAGTGTTTATGTAACCAAATGTTGCATCTTTATTTTATTGCAGAATAATAAAGTTCATTCTTTTCTGATCGTCAAGAGCATATTTATTTTTCAGTTAGTTCCGCCTTCGGAAAGGTCTCTTTTTCGCCATTCAAATCGACTACTTTATGCTAAAAACTGTTCGGTATGCCGCGCGGCCAAATGAGCTGCGTGACGTCACTGTGAGGACTCGTTGTTACAAACATGGCGGACTCCAGCGAGAAAGTTTCAGAGAAAGCTAACAATAAGCGAGGAAGTGGAAGATATTGTGTGTGGCTGGTGGCCTTGGTTTTCTTCCTGTATTTAACTTTATCCTACGCCAAAATACAATGGACATTGAAGTTCTAATACAGTACAAGTGTTTATACTCATTCACAGTTTGATAAAACACAACTACAAGAAATGACTCACCAAGAACTCGACGATAACTTTAATACTCCTGTACTTTTATACTGAAGGCAGAACAGTTAATGGCAAATAATACAATATAGGGTTTCTCTAGTTTCCTGTTGAAATTCGTTTAAGAGGATCCTGAATGTTCGTGAATCAAAAACGGACGATAAAACTTGCAAAGAACCCAGAATTTCGAAAGCCGTATAGTCGAACTGATCGAGCCTCAAAAGCTATGCATCTCACTGCCATAAGAGCAGCAGTTAGACACTGTTCCTTGGGATAATGAAAATATCCTTGTTCAGACCAGTGTCCGACAACGATGCAGTTGTTGTAGAAAATATAGTCGGGAACCTCAACTCACGTAACTCAGTCTCATGTGCCGCTCTAAACGCTTTCTCTATGAATGTTTTTCCATCAGGCATTTTCAACACTACAACAATGTGCAGATTAACTTCTCCTGTGCTGACCATACATTGTAAAAAGAAGGCACTTTGTGTTTCCTGCAACAGTTTTGATCAGTTGACAATTTTACAGCCCGTTTGCGGCCGGCAGTCTTGCAATTTCTGTCTTTCACCTTTAACAATCGACATGTTCTTTTTATAGCACGTTATTTCATCCAATAAGAAACGAGCTTTCAGATCTTCAATGTCAAGCTGTCAGAATTGAACCAATCAGCGACGAGAAATGTTGTAAACAAGTCAACTGAAGTACAGTAAAATGGAGTTTTCGCTGTAAGTTTATATTATAGAACAAACAAAAGATGGTTCTCCTTGTTCTTTAACCAAATAATGTACTTTCGAGGTCTTGAAATGCTGCTAAATGTACCCGCGTTCTGCTCGTGCATCCGCAGTTTTTCAAGACCTCGAGCGTGTAATATTTTTTTATAGAAGGAGAACCATCTTTTATTCGTTAAGTATGGTGTTGCGTTCTACTCTATTTCATTTTTTTGTATTGAATTGTATTGTGCTTTATTCTATTGCAGTTTTTTGCTAGAAATGCGTGTCGTCCTACATGATCATATTTAGGAATTGTCACTTGCGAGTCCTCGCCGTGACGTCATTGTAATGGCGGATTCGGTTCCAGGCCCCGGACAGTTTTTAGCATAAAGTAGTCAATTTGAATGGCAAAAAAGAGACGGAACTTAAAAATAAATATATTCTTGATAATCAGAAAAGAATGAACTTTATTATTCTGCAATAAAATAAAGATGCAAAACTTGGTTTCATAAACACTTTAAAATATATCAAAAAATAATGTTCAATTCATATGCACTTTAAAGGGGCCGTCTCACCCACAGTGCTTAGCGCGCTCACATAGCATAGCGGCCATTTTCGATGCCATCGAAATCCAGAGTTTTATGGTAGTGGTCTTAATCTTCTCTACATCTCTGCCATCCTTCCAGCTATCGTCAGAAAAATCATATTAGGTTGAACCTTTTTTATTGTTCTTCCTATTGAGCCTCTTATTTAAGTATTTTAAATTATTTGGTCTTGCAAATTTTAGTTTTATTTCAGGTGGCGTAGTTCTCTGATGGATGCTAGTCTCATTCGTCCTCAACGAAAGGAAATAATTGTCCGTTTGGGTCCACGATTTCCACCTACAACATGGAGAAGCTATTCTGACCATTAATCTTTATATGTAAAGATATATTAGCGCTTAGTTTGAGTATCTACTATCTTTGAGCCGATTTGGGTTTTTGAACACCGTGGCTGGCTTACGTGACCACAATTTGCAATAAAACTCCACTTGAAGAACAGTTTCCTAAAATCATTTTCAGGGCTTTGGCGTTTAACTTGTGGAAACAGGTCCTCTCTCTGGTTTCGAAGGGCGGGATTTGGGCTTTTAGACAGTGATTTTGCCGAGATTTTCGGATTAACCGGGTTGTTCATTTGAAGTTTATACTCGCACGAAATTTGACAAACAACGGAAAGCCGCCGAGACTGCATGATAATAATTTCCTATTCAGGCGAGCGGTTATTCGTTCACTGTTCTCTCTTGAACTGGTTCTCTGGCACCAGCAACGAGATTGCCTGCTAGCAGATGATCTCTCTCTGCAGGGAAAATAAAACCGAGGGGAGAAACCTCTCTTTTGATAATTATTAGTATTCTCTGTTTTATATAGTACTGATGACAGGGTTCACGCGGAAGCGACGGGTGAGCGGTAAAGTCAACAAAATATTATAGGCAACGAAACTCCGCTTGGTCGACCCGAAAAGAATTGAGCAATTTCCTAAAATCATTTTGAGGGCTTCGGCGTTCAATTTGTGGAAACAGGTATCTCTTTTCGGATTCATCGGATCTATGAAAGTATATACTCGCACGAAATTTGACAACAGAGCCGCCGTGATAATAATTTCCCATTGAAACAAGCTGTAATTCGTTCACTGTTCTCTCTTGAACTGGTTCTCTGCTACTGCCAGCAACGAGATTGCCTGCTAGCAGTTCTCTCTAGCTCTCTCTCTGTATGCAAGTAAAAAAGAACCGAGGAGAGAAACCCTAGAGAAACCTCTCGCTTTCATAATTATTAGTGTTTATACCCGGAGAGTGTGTTCTCTGTTTATAGCAGCGACGCGTGAGCGGTAAATGTTATAGTACAGCCAAGTACTGGTGTATAACACTTTGTTGACTTCACATTCAACTTGTTAGGTACTATTTAAGTTTCATCAAGGTCATCCGTGTTCAAATCAAAATTATCATGTCACCCAACATAAAGAATACGTTTAGTTCGTGAGGTTCCCGCCGTGAATAGGGGTCAAACTCCCGGATATAAACAATAACAAAAGCACGCTAAGCACTGTGGGTGAGACGGCCCCTTTAAGGCATATTCAAGCAAAATCGTATGTGGGGGAGGCTCATTGCCGCAGAACAATGCATGGATTCTACTACAGTTCTTATCTGGGCCATTTCTTTCTTAACACAATACAATTTGGTAGTAATTCAAGTCTGCTTACATGAAGAGAAATCATTTTCTACGTCCCACGCTCGGTCCGTACGTCATGCCCTTTATTCGGAGGTAATTTTCCCTCATATTCGCGTTAATTTCAAATACCTTAATTAACACGAGCGTTAATTTCCTATAATAAGATAGGTTGCATAGACTTCTGCCAAGTTTTAAAGGGAACCTCGGCTGAAAAACAATGTTTGTTCTCAAGTGTTTGTTATGGATGCCTAAGTCCGTTTCTGTGTTTGTCTCCAGTAAATTGTACACTAGATGTCATTTATGCAACAATTTTCCTGTCGATAAAACTCATTTGAATTTCCTGCGCGCCGCCATCTTGAATTTAATGCAATAATTTTTGTTCTTCGAATATAAAAACATATCTCTCGCTAGTGAAAGCAAGACTTAAAATTTAAGAACAAAATTGAAATATATGAAAGGAAACCTCCATTTTTTGTTAATTCAAAGAAGAAAATTATTGCTTTAAATCAGGAATCTGCTTCGTTTCATTGCACCAGCGGAGTTTTTGAAAACGGTCGTAAGTAAAATAAAAATGTTACATTTTCTCCAATAGTCCAATTCGTAGTTATTGATAGGTACCCAAACCTTAGCATCGCATCGAGGACAGAGTGCACTGAGATACAAACAATATTTTTTTGAATATGGATAATATCATATATCTAGATACAAACCTCTAACTATGCGATCTCGATGTCACCAAATGCTTGGTTCTCTTTCAAAATGGCTGTCAAGAACTACAATTTGTATTATTCGCATTGAATCTCTTTTAGACCTTTATCACGCAGCGGCTATTTTGACGATCGACAAACAATTACTTTGCACTTTCACTCGTCTCTGTGTCGAGTTTAGAAGTGCAAGAACAAAGGTTGTCATTTCCTTGGGATGCAACATGGCGGCTGCGTGACGAATGTCAATTGAATTTGAGCTTGTTTTTGAAACTGAGTAAACTCCCGACTAAGCTATTTTCCATCGGCACGTGATACATTTGTGGCAACGTAATATATTAAAATAAACTTTTACATTCCTACATTCATGAAAATGGAAGTTGTAAAATATCGAACAAAACATCCAGAATAAATTTCTCAATCAGTTTTCGCAAGTGATTTCTTCCAAGTTCTGTAAAAATAAAGCTCAATTAATGAAATAAGAAAAATACCTTTTTGTAAATAATTCCAGTAATCGCTGTTCTAACACGCATACCCAGAATGGATGAGCGATATCGGGAGTGGCACTGTGTAAACCCACAGAGGAACGTCGAGACGATGATACCAATGGCATAGAGTAACGCACTCGTCGTGTCACGTTCCGATAACGTGATTATTAGGCCGTAGAGAAACAATGGCGCAACAGTAACAGCTAAGATGTACGTTAATGTAAGAAATGTCAAATACAAAATGTCCCCAACTGATATAATGCCAAATATTGCCCTCCATAGGCTTGGTGTGGTGAGATGTATCTTGGCACGCTCTTGCTCTCGCGACCAGTTACATTCAAGCTGTGTTGTTAACGTTTCGCTTCTGTCCTCTTCTGACAATGAAGGCAGATCATGTAGTTCCAGGGGTCGCTGATTGCCTAAGTTGATAAGAGGGTTAAGCCATATGAACGTCAGTAAGGACCATAAACTAGCTTTGTCCTTCGGGTTTTCTTCCATTTTATCCAATTGTCGTGTATCCACCTGTAAATGAGAATATAGAATGTTAAAATCAAACGTAACGATTGGGGAGATCAAGCTTTTCTTTGGTAAACCAAACATATCAGTTTTAAAGCATATCCTCGGAGCTTTTACACACAGAAAATCAATAAGAGAAAACATGGTGAAAAAGAAAAAAAAAAAGAAGAAAACAAGTTATAATCCATGTAGGTCAAAACGTTTTCACACCGCGCGAGTGGCGAGTGTACCCCTCTCCCTTCTCTCGTTTGCTCCCTTCCCTTGTTCACTCCCTTCCCTCGTTCGCTCCCTTCCCTCGTTCGCTCCTTTCCCTCGTTCGCTCCCTTCCCTCGTTCGTGTCCTTCCCTCCTTCGCTACCCGTGCCACACCCACTTGCCACACGTAAGGTGCCATTACATTATTTGGGTAGTGACATCAAATATGTGCGTGATGAGCGACCGGGTGGTCTAATAACCTACGTTGAAACTGTTCACTTCTCAGTTGTTTTGATTTTTCTTCTTTTTCTCATGTTTTGCTACTGTTTATCGTTTATTATGACGTCATAAAATCCAAGATGTCCTCGCGCATGAACTTCAAATGAGTTTTTTCGACAGGAAAATCGGTGCATAAATGACGTCTAGTGTACAATTTACTGGAAACAAACACAGAAGCATACGTAGGCATGTACACCAAACACTTGAGAGCAAACATTGTTTATCAGCCGAGATTCCCATTAAGTGCATCCAGAAGTCCTTCTTGTGCATCTCGGGCATTGACGTGTGAACAGAAGTTCATAACCAGTGTCCATAATCAGTTTACAGAGTAGTATATTTAAAGAAAGTTTTTCCTGTCATTCTGCAGTCAATCACATTCTTTGAATTTTGATGAGCAGCGCCTGATTGGATAACACAGATAATACCTTTCTTTGTAATATAGTACACCTAATTATATTAATGGCGGTCAAGGCCGAGTGTAACTTCTGATTATATCTGTTGATCAGAGATACTTTTAAAATTATAGTTCTTTCTAAACAGGAACTAGCGAGCAGCACATATATAATAATAATAAAATGTTATTTGTTATAACAGGCTGGGTATTACAGCTTAAAGCTGTTGGGGGTCTGCTTTTACTCCTCACACACTCCCCTCTACATTAACTGTTTTAGACACACTACACTCGACTCACGGTTGGTTTTTACGGAGGGAGGAAAACCGGAGAACCCGGAGAAAAACCCTCGAATGCAGATAAGGAATCAACAACAAACCAAACTCACATACGGTGCCCGAGCAGGGAATCGAACCCGGGACCGCAGCGGTGAGAGGCGAGTGTTTTATCACTCCGCCAACCTGCATCCCCCACATAAAAGAGCACTTGTGGTTTCATTTGCAAAATTCTAATTTCTTGTTTCCTCTGAATACAGCATAACTAGCTATGTTATTAGTTGTTGTTATTTGTATCTTTTGGGGGAGAATAGTTCACTTGATTTCTCGTTACATGCAAGTGACGACAACGCGATTTGACCGCGTACCGATATAAAACGTAATGCGAATCGGCTTAAGATGTAGATTCTGCCGGCAGCATGGCTCCAGCTTGGTTTGAAAATTGACTTCAATATTTATATTATCGGCGGATAAAGGCAGAAAGGCAAGTGTGGCATTATGTTACTAATGTAGTTAATTATGTTTACATGTAGACGCAAGCGCATGACAAAGTATGCTTATTGAACCCGCCATCTTGAGATGTAGTTTGTATATGGTGTCAGAACACGGAAAAGTGTAAATGGAGGGAGCATACATCTAAAACCACCTCAGGCTTTGAGACCGAGCAAGGAAAGCCGGGGAAAAAAGGAGGCATGGAGATACTGGAAGCGAAGTTGGGACAAAGTAGCAAGTGAACTCGAACACGAAATGTGAGAAAATCCAAGTCGCTACGATACACCACGTGCTCGGGAAAGATTTTCAAGAAATATTTTCACAATTTGTGTGGGCGAATGACGGAGATAACGACAAACTAAAATTCAAGGCTATTTTGAGCCATTGTGTTCAAAACATTTCAATCGACATCTTTTCATTTAGACGACGACGAATCAGTGCTTTGAAAGCTCTGACAAAAAAAAATGCGATATCGGCGATAGACAAGTATCATGGCTCACTTCGAAGTTAGTGTTTAATACGCTTCAGAGACCTAAAGCTAAAAGAAAGGCTGATGGAAACGGACAAAAGTATGGAGGATACACTAAAAGGTGCGCGTAAACATCGATGCAACACTTGAAAAGCATAACCAAAGACACAGTGGAGACAGTTGACTCGCTATAGGTCAACAAAAAACACAGCGACAGAGAGGAATAACCTACAAGAGTGCAAAAGGTGAGAAAGGTCATAAAAACTAAGTAAGAAAACCTGGAGGAGGTGAGAAATCATGTATGAAATGTGGTACCGAATACAGTTATTCTCAGTGTTCCACTTTTGGCAAACGCTGCCATAAATGTAAGTAATTAAAGCACTTTGCTAAAATGTGTCTGCGTTGAAAGGGACAGCAACGAAAGCAGTTGAATACAGTAAAAGTAGATGAGAGAACTGAGGAAAGAGACAGTGATGTTGAAAGTGTGTTTAGCGGATCACTTAGTAATGTTCATGGTGACAAAGACTGGCTTGAGACTGTTGATTTTGGAAATATCCAAGTATTATTCTTGATAGTGATTCCCAATGTAATGCGATGCCTAAGAAATTATATGATAAGATTACCGCCAAATTCGTACAACCAACATCTGTCAAACTGGAGAGTTACGCTAAAACCTGTTGAAAAATGTGTCTTGAAATGTGAGATTTAAGAAAAAGAGTACAACGTTTGTTTTAAGTTGTTGATGGCAACTGGCAACCACTGTTAGGAAGAATATCTTGTGAACAGATTGGCATGGCGAACAATATCGTACATCATGGCCGCCGCGCATGCGTAGAATGCATTACACGTCGTTCCAAAATTAGTGAAAACAGTGAAGACAAGGCTTACCTTTTCGCAATTTTCCAATTTGCTGCTTTAATATTTATATTTCTTGAGGTCCACAAGTTTTAAATTCAGTTAACATGCCTGCTCCTGCCCTCGACTATGATTGCTAACAAGTTGTGGATGATTAAACCGGTTCCCGATGCTCTGCTAAAAAACGACCCAAATTAGCTAGAGCCGCCATACATCTTCTGTTAAATACTGTAAAGGCCAGTCAGAAAGCTCAATCACAAAGACTTCCGAGTAGTTCATGTTTGAGGTCCACAAGTTTGAATCTGTTCTGCAGATACCAAAGTAGATTCTAACGCCAGAAAAACGAGTTGAAATACTTGCTTTAGTGGTTCCAAACGTCCTGTAAATAACTGCATTTTAACGCCAAAACTCTCCTTCCCAAACGTACAAAGTTTAAAGGGACAGACCTGACTCGTTCAGCTGTTACATTTCCCTTCGCGCAGGACGTTGAAAACAGCAGCTCGTCCGCCATTTTGACTGTCGATGTCCATGTAACCTCTCCTCATTCTACAAACACTCATCAACGGCTTTCTTTTTAAAAATAGATTTTCACGTACGCGCCCGCAATGACAACCGCTGACTGTACGAAATTGTTCGCCATGGATTAATTCAGGGTTAGGATATTTGCCAGATGACTACCATAACCATTGATCCATCTATTCCCCCGGTAGTCCACCCACCTAGGAGAATACCAAACGCAGTAAGCTGAAACACAGAACTTGATAACATGGAGGCTATTGGCATTATAGACTGAAAGTACCTATAAATAAGCCAGCAGACTGGGTAAATAGTACCGTGCCAGTAGACAAGCCAAACGGATCCATTCGTGCGAACATTGCCCATTGCCAATTGTAGGAATTGTCAGAAATCTATTCCATCGTGGGCGGGACGTAAAATTATGCAATAGAGCCTGTCAATCATAAAATACTAGTTCTCAGGCCATCTTCTACTCTTTTTGCATTGTTTTATTACTGAAAATCCTCTGTTTGGTAATCTGTCATTTAAAATCTCAATAAGGCTTTTTGCTGTCAAATTTCTGTCCTTTAGCGTTCCCCATATCAGCAAACATGCATATGCTATCTCAATCCAACAGCTTAGTGTTTGGAATTAGTCTCCTCCGCAGGCAAATCCTAATTATAATCGATTTGTTTTGTTGATAAACTTATAATTTTTCACTTCTACGTTACAGAAAAGCTTCTGTACTGTACTGTATTGTATCAATTAACTGTTAGTGCAACCAAATTTATTTTGTGCCCGCCTAGAAGAGTTCTTAGTTCTTAACACTTTATTAAGAGTTGCCACCCATTCACTACATATATATATTCAGGCAAGTATTGCAGAAGTTCTGACATCATGGAATGAGCTAGCTAAAGCATGTCCAGAAAAGTCGAATGAAAATGGGCAGGGTTTAATATTCTAATTATTGCTGTGCCATTCATTCTCATTATTTTATTATGTAGCTGATTGGTTCACACGGACACGTGATACAATTTTCTGAATTAATCAAAAATGGCGACTCGAGCTTGAGCGAGATGGGAGAAAAATTCAAAGTTGCCGCGGACTCCCATAAACCATCACTTCCCCCTCGGTACTAGTCCCAATTGAAAAATAAACAACAAGGAACGCCTGCTAGATAATGTTACAAGATGACCGACTCGTTGAAGCAGCGAAGGGAGAGGAAATGCTATAGTTTTACCCAATCTGTGGCTAGTTATGAGACTCTACTGGCAAGTCCTTTGAACCTTCATTATTACTCAAACTGGATTTGCAAAACCGAGCCGATTGAAGTACACAAATTATTGGAATTAGGGTAAAATCACGAAGCAATATTCGAACTTTCAAAAGGAATCGAAGGTGAGGATAGGAACGCTCGATAAGTATTGCAAACGAAGTTATAATTTAAGCTGCTGAGGTATTTCGTCATACTACTCCTTAAAATGGCGACTTGATTCTCAGTGCAGCGCGATATCTCCCAAAAACGACCCGATATTCAACGCTAAGTTGCCGTTTTTGTCTTCAAAGCAAAGCTTATTAGTGTGTTGTTCTATATGGAACCAATGTAAGTTGGAGGTTTTATTGTGCTTAGAAATATCAGAACATGAACATTTTAGTACCACACATTTACTGTAATGTTGAGAACGTCCCAGAGGGCAAAATTGTCTAAGTATCACGCTTCAACTGCGCATGTCCATTCGATTTTTCTGGCCATGGAATGACAATTTTATCGTAGACCGAGAGCTGTTAATTACTGGAAACACCCTCGAGCTTTCCGCCCATAATTTTTTTAAAGATTCCCGCCACCGCCAAGACAAAACTTAAAAGGCACACTGAGTTACGCATAAACTTGTTACCAGGCTCTTACAGGCTAATCGAGAGCAATATGGTACAGAAATGGCCTACTTAATGAATTCATGAAATGACAATATAAACTAACGAAAACCCTACTCTGAACCATTAAAAACGCCAACCGATCAGTAAACAATATCTTACCCACCTAGAGCTAGGGTTCTCAAGAAAAACGTCTCAAGAAAATGTTGAGGTAAAAAAAAAGAGATTATCTGGAACTCTTAAGACAAACGCCGCAACCACTACACTAAACAACCACCGTCACTCAATTGCTGTCAAATGTGTACATTTTAAAACGTAACCACTGCTAATTTATGGCTGTACAGATACCTGAAAATAACTCAAATTTAGCTTCACTGGGAAGCTGTTGGTAAATACTAAATCACATTTGGATATATTTGTGTGATAAAATGACATTTAAGCTACTCGATCCCATCGTAACAAATAAAGAAACGCTTATGCTTATTCTCTAAAGTTGATCAAAGCAACCATCAGTGTGGCTAAAATGAAGGGAATTACATTGGACATGGAGGCCAAAACAAACAGTTATTGCATTAGTTAGTGCGTATTTTTACGGCCAGCCTACGATGAAATAGATGTCTGACAATGACTCAGAGAAATCGATATCTCCTCGTCTCATCTTGTCTAATAGCTTTAGAAAACGGATCTTACGATTTTAGACAAAATCCTACTTTAGGAGAAACATATAATAAATGTACAAGTTCTAGTTTAGCCCACGCTCGACGCATCCAAAGTTGAGTTACTTTAATTAAATCGTTCTTTTGTTAAACTCGTTTGGTCACGAGCCTGTATTTACTAAGGTCGCTTTCGACCCATGGACAACATTGAATATAACTCATTTTCCAACAACCTGTGTTTGTTACAGGGAACTAATTAAGTATTGATTATATCTTAAGCTATCGGTACCAAGCGATCCCGACAACAAGCGAATAAGATTTGAGTATTTCTAATTACAGTTCCGTACTTTGTCAGGTACCAAATCCATTGAACTTCCGTCAATGCAAATTAGTTACCAACATCAAGTTGAATTTCTATGGAACATATCTAAAGACTCGTATAATGTTTTACGCTCAAACTATGATATTTGATTTCTAGTTTCACCTTTGACATATCTTATCTATGTTGTCGATCGTTTGAAACATCTTTCTTTCAAGGTCAGTTTTGCTTTGTTTGGGCAACGACCCTACTTACAATAGGAGTCCATGTAAAGACACCTGTTTGGTTCTCAATAACTATTGTTTGTAAATGACATAAATACAGAACGAATATCTTGTAACATAGTCGAAGGAAGCAGAAGTCATGGTGAGTCCATGATTCTTCATGATCATCCTCAATGGCTTAGTCATGGCCAGTCATTGAGACCAGTAATAAAGTACGTTAAGATCGAACCTTGGTTGTCGTCACAGCTCTACGAGAATCCCCTCAGCTCAGGAAAAGACTCCCTGATAACTGTGACGAGGCTTTGAAGCCGGCCCTTCGGTTGGCGCCGAGAATATCGACCTAAAGGACCTAAACCTTGAAAGCATCTTTCATAATCTTTCATTCCAGCGGTTTGACACACATTTTTTGAAAGCTGTATTTGTAAATCGTAAGAATCAAACTGATCAAACTTACGTGGGGCAAAGATGGCCGATGGCAAAGACCAGGCAAGTTTAAACGACCTCGTTTCCAGGACTGCTAGGAAACGAGGTTGTCGCAAAGCACGATGGGATAGTGTTAACTAACACGACACGATGGCATAGTGTCTACTGGCTTCATAGAAGCAGTAGACACAAAAATGAATTGAATTGAGCGCGCCTGACGAAATCTAACCTGAGCTTGTTTGGATAAATTTTCTCTCTAAATGTGTTTGGATGCACTTAACCAGATATTGTCTTTCGCTTACGTTTTTAAATGTGCATTATATCTGTACAGACAGCACATATCGAATGCATTACGTTTATCATGTATTTTTTGGTCAATATCAGTTCCTTTACAATAATCATAAGGTTAGAAAGTAGTTCAAAAGAACTGACAGCTCCTCGAAGTCTCACGCGTTGCTAATTTCACATTCCCACAGTGTTAATTATTTGGTGATGATATTATGTGCCATAAACAGTGTTCAATAAGTCTCTAACGCATGTCTACTGCGTTATCGCTCGATCACAGCGTCTCAAACCCAGCGTCTCAAAGCCTGATTTTCAGACGGTACGAGGTCGTCCGCTCACTTCCTCCCCCTCCCCGTCTGATGGCATTCATAGACTTTCATGTTCCTGACGTCATCAATCTTTGTTTTTACAATAAACCAATACGAACATGCGTAAGAATTGAAGCGTGAAATGTAGAACAGTCGTGCAGTAGCGGCTTTTACTAGTTGGATCTATCAGCTTCCATGCACTGGAAAAATATTCTACAGCTTCAAACTTCTGTCGATTTCTCAGAATGGTATCCTGTTTGAGCTGCTGTGGTTCTTCATAGAGCAGGAACCTTTTAAACAGAAGTTTGCGTGCAGTATTTGCAGGAAAGTGTATGAGAATGCATACAAGAAACATCAGCCTCGATTCCTGTGAGTGATGCCGTAAAGTGTTTGACTGTGATCTTAGAACTTTTACGCTTTTACTTTTATTTTTAAAACGCTTTGAAGCTTGATATGTATGCCGATTAGTCACACGAGACCCTAAAGTTGTCCTAGTGTAGTTTTTTTGGTATCAGAGATTGTTTTAACCGGATTTTTTGTGCAAAGTTAAGATGCCATTGCCGTACATGAACTTACGGAAGTGTGCTTATAATTCTGAAAACAAAAACATTCACCCAAGTGCCATGAAACTTTTTCCATAACATACTTAGTATGAGTGTTCACTCCTACAAAAAAATATAATATTCTATGAAAGATTTGGTCTTCTAAAAGCCAAACACCTAGGAGAATGTTCAGATCGAATGCATGAGATTTGTGAACGAAGGAAGATTAGTGATTTACCAAAGCCTGATTTGTACATGTAGATTCACAAACACTCCGTTTCGATGAATGAACGTTTCCAATGCTTTCTTCTGCTCTGGATATAGCTTCGAAATCCTGAAAACTTTACAACTTCGGTCGACACACTGCTCGAGTTCTTCCCCAACGCCATTTAGAAAGATATGCAAGCACATTCCTTAATTTCCAGACTTTGCCAAAAGTGTAAAGTTCGATCTGATTGGTTGAAATTATGACGTCAGGAACATGAAAGTCTATGAAGTCCATCAGACCACAGGCAGCCCAAGCTAATGATTTTTACAAGGAATGTATGGGAATTTTTAGAAAAAAACTAAAACTGTACTAAAATGATCAATAAAGTAATAAAATCATACCTGTGTGTTGTGAAGTTGTTCCTATTCATCGCTGATGTGTTTATTTCTGGTTTGAGGCACTTCTGGGCTTTTTTTTCCCTCCCCTATATAAATATTGAGAAGGCAGGACACACGAAACGCCAATAGTCCACGTGGCGACTCTTCGAAGCCTCGTACTTCTTCGAAAATCCAAACTTTCAGAATTTTACCTCCAGAAACCCTTTCCTACATTCCTCTAGCACTCATTTAATCAATCCATCGCTTATTTCCTCGCTTTGTAAGTACTCAAATTCGACGGTTTCTGCAGCCAACCTAGCCTGTAACGATCCGGGGTTCGATCAGCGTAGCCTTTTTAATGGGCTGCCTGTGCTAGTTGAACCACAGGCAGCTTGTGGTTGAACGTGGCTTTTCTTCGGAAGCAGTGACGAACGAGTGCCGAAGGAATTCGACACTTCGTGTTTTTTCGAGGAGACTGATTCGGAGAACGAAGTCATTGTGCTCAATCGACCAATCGCTGAACGGTGAAATAAGCAGAACAGAAGGCATATCAGCCATTAAAAGAGCGTAATGAGAATGGACAGTTTTCATTGAATCGTCAAATACAGCCGAAATGCCACTAGAACTCACCATTACAACATTTCGTCCAAGGCTTTTCAGACGCGTTACGGTGTCGTTTACTCAACAAGATATTAATAGGGACTTTAAGCAAAACACGTCGGCAATGTCTTCGACGACGGCATAAAACAATAGCCTTAATTACAAAATACAATAGCTGCACGTGAAAATGCACGCAGTCGCCTACATTTCCACCGTTCTCTGCAAAACACAACGTGAAAACCCCAAATTGTACGTTTTAAAGAGAACGCGAACGTATAAGAAAGTAAATCAATCCGTTTTTCGTTCGGCGTGAACGGAACTCTATACTCGGTCATATTTTTTCGAAAATCTGGTGAAAAACAATTCAAGGTGAACGAGGGAAATAGTAGACACCAAATTTCGGGAGAAAGGCACTTTTCTACGTCCCGTCGTCATTGCCGTCGGCTGGTTGTTTTTAAAAAGTCCCTAATATGTCCTGCTTCGGCAGTTCTAACTACTCTTTGCTCATCTGTTAGGCTCCAGGAAAGATAAGGGTTAATACGAGTTCTCACTGACCTATTTGTCACACTATATTCTAGCCGCTAAACGGACGTATTTTTTCACTCTCATATTGCAGTCAGTTCAACAGAATCGTCTGTAACAAATTATTGTACAACTTACCTTGGTCAGTTCCGTTTTTGGTTATTTTACATTTGAAACAGCTTTTGAAGAAAACTAAATCAAGAAATCGACTACATTTCTATTTGATATTTACTTCACCTATTTTTCGCTGAAACGTTCGTGGGTCTCCCCAGAAGATTTCACCGTTCAGCGATTGGTCGATTGAGCACAATGACTTCGTTCTCCGAATTTCATCGAAAAAACACGAGGTGTCGAATTCCTTCGCCACTCGTTCGTCACTGCTTCCGAAGAAAAGCCACGTTCAACCACAGGCTGCCTGTGGTTCAACTAGCACAGGCAGCCCATGAAAAATAGGCTAAGCTGATCGAACCCTAGCTAGGCCTGTCCCAAAGATGCTCCAAATTCTCTAAAAAGATGCTCGAAAAAGCTTGAAAAGTTGCCCAAAAGATGCTCCAAAATTCAGAAAGTTGCTCTAAAGTTGCTAAAAAAAATCCTTAGATTTCTGATGTTGCCAATGATATCGACCGCAATAAAATGTCTCTCTGCACAACCAAGGTCAGGATTGATACTTTTTTTTATCATTCACAATAATACAAACAATTAATGCAAGTTTCAAGTTTTTCTTGACATCTGAAACCAAAATCAATCAATCTCCAACCATGTGGTATAAAAATGTCCTGAACAAAACCAGAAATCTAATATTTACAACTCATCTGTAAACAGCATAAATATATACAAACTTAAATCAGGCATCGCGCTTGTTGCTGTTGTACCTCAGCATGACTGACACCTCAACTGTTTCCTCCAATGCTCCATCTTGCTGCATTCGAGCATGAGGCGTCCGCCATCTTTGATCTGAGACTGACCGACCGCTGACCGCTTGAGTCACTTTTTACCACAGGAAGACCAATATTCCGCACAGGAAGATGGAAATTTCGCTACTTACTAAGCCCTCTTATTTGTTTATTTGTGAAAATTCTTTTAAAAAAAAGTGCCGAAAGTCAAAAAAGTTGCTGCAAAGAGAAAAAGTTGCCCGATATCACAAAAGTTGCCAAAAAGTTGCCGAGCATCTTTGGGACAGGCCTAACCCTAACCTGCGTAGCAAGCCCAGGGGGAATTGGGAAGAGGAGGGAAGAGGGAGGGAATTGGAAGAGGGGGGAGGGGGAATGGGGAGAGGAAATAGAAAGGAGGGCTTGCAACGAACCCCCCGTTTTTTCCCTTACGCCCCCAAATTATAAATTCATTTTCAGTGTCGTCTGACATGTCATCTGTCAAAATCAACCAATCAACTTCCATGTTTCTGTCTGTTACTTATGTTTCGGTGCGAAGGTTAAAGGGGAACTCAACCCTAAAATCAACCCAATGTCTATACAAACATGTATTCGAAATAAATAGGTTCTGTTGTTTGATTTTTCTGTGTTGCGCGTCTAGCAAGAGAAAATCCGAAAACCTTCCTCACAACGTCCGCTATGTACAGACGGCTCAAGTCCTGTAATTTGTGACGTCAGATACGGGGAATAAATTAGTATTGCTATGCTGTCCCCGATATTGAATAGCGGGACTAACGGCTTCTAATTGCGGAAAATTGTGTTTTCTTTGTGCTAGAGGTGTGATCGATTTTCCTTGGTATGTGTGACGTACGTTATGGGGAAATTTGTACTGAATTGAGCCGCCACACAATATAGATTTTTTCAGCGGAAAATCGAACTTGGAGAAAAATTTTCTCTTCATAGACGCGCAACATAGACAAATAAAATAGCAGAACTTATTTCTTTCGAATACATCTTTGTAAAGACGTTGGGTCTTTCAAAATCGCTAGAATTGATTATAATCCTCAATTTAACCTCGAGGTTAAAACCAGTCAAGTATAAAGATAAACATTTGTCGAATTCCGAACGGCGGTAGACGCGCTTAGTGTAGTGGTCGTGACGTCTGTACTACCAAGCACTACACGCAAACGGCTACGAGTTCGAGCCCGAGTAGAAGCGCTCAAAATAAAATTTCTCTCGTTTACCTTCCTTTCTTGTTTACCTGTGAACCCTAGCTCTAGGTGAGTGAGAACCCGTCGTTTACCCGTGAACTCGTCCGATGGTTAGGGTTTGGTTTGTAGTTCGGGTTAGGGTTTGTCTTAGAATGATGATTATAATCAATTCTAGTGATTTTGACAATTGATGATAATAGTCAATCTAAGAGAGATGACGCGTTGGCTGCGCAGGCTAATCGAACCCCGGATCGTTGCAGGCCAGGTTGGCTGCAGAAACCGTCGAATTTGAGTACTTACAAAGCGAGGAAATAAGCGATGGATCGATTAAATGAGTGCTAGAGGAATGTAAGAAAGGGTTTCTGGAGGTTGAATTCTGAAAGTTTGGATTTTCGAAGAATTACGAGGCTTCGAAGAGTCGCCACGTGGACTAATGGCGTTTCGTGTGTCCTGCCTTCTCAATATTTATATAGGGGATGAAAAAAAAAGAAGCCCAGAACTGCCTCAAACCAGAAATAGACACATCAGTGTTGAAGAGGAACAACTTCACAACACACAGGTATGATTTTATGACTTTATTTATCATTTTAGTACAGTTTTATTTTTTTTCTAAAAATTCCCATACATTCCTTGTAAAAATCATTAGCTTGGGCTGCCTGTGATCAGACGGGGAGGGGGAGGAAGTGAGCGGACGACCTCGTACCTCCGCATTGATCAACTTTTGTTGTTGATAGAACAAAAATGTAAAAATAAAAATACACAGACTGCATTTTATAAAGACTCCGGCGGCTGCCCTGAGTATCAACGGAGTAATTAAGGTAGAGGGACGAAGCAATTTTTTTTTGTTTATAATGGCTACAATGATTAGAGATTGCAAATATATTAGAGGCGCGGAAATCGGGGAACATCACAAAAAAGTGGTGTTATACGCCGACGACACCACCTTGATAGCGTCCTCAGAAAAAAAACACTTTTGACCAATTGGATAGATTTAGGAACTTTCTTCTCTTCAAATAAATTTGTCAAAGTCAGAAAGTTAGGAAACATAGACCAGACAAAAAACTAATTTCCATGAAAATGGCCTAACTATTCGAAGTCAATTTGAATTGGTAATTTATGACCTGGATATTTCATTAATGAGATGCAGATTAGAATATAAAAGGAAAAACGTGATATGACTCAGTTTCGATTCCGCGAAACGGAAAGGCAGCGATCCCACCCATCCCACCCGACGAGCAAGCCGGGTTTGAGCTCTGGTCTCTACACTTTATCTCTAGCGTCTGGCTCGGGCTTGTCCCAGGCCAGAGCGGTCCCCATACCTCATTAATAACAATACCCAGGGCAGAATAATACACTATTCTTGGGATATTTTTCATACCACGAAAAACTACACCACCCTAACAATTTTAATTGCACGTTAGCTAACTTTAAAACGGTGCTTTCGATATGGGCAACTCGGACATCAATATTGTATGGCAGAATACAGGTATTGCGATCATTGGCACTTTCCAAACTACAGTATGTTTGTTCGCTCCGAATTTGTCTCTGATGATTTAATTTATAAGGAAGTGAAAATCCGCGCTATAAAAAAAACGGCTATTTTTTATTCTAGTTGAATTGCTGCTCCTTTCTCTCGAAGGAAACTAATTTAGACAACTGAAGTATATTATAGAAATATAATTTGGGGCAAAAAGAGTTCATGTTGTTTTATGGCGGACTTGCACTTTAATATATTCGTGTGCGATCTCTCTCAGGCTGTGTTGATGTGAATCCAACGGATCTAATGTGTGGTGACTGTTTTATGAATAATTATACGCGTACTGTCTATTATTAGTACAGTCATCGGCTGGCTGGTTGTTTCGCTGCTGTGTGCGTTTTGTATAATTCCTTTAACAAATTTTCCTTTAAGAATTTTTGATAGGCGTAATCTGAATAGCAGCTAAGGAGGGAGGAACGAAGTGACCTGTACATGTACATAGCGTAAGTTTAGCATTTACCTTACTATAGGGAATTAACGCTCGTGTTAATTTAAAAAACTCACAAAAATTAACGCAACTTAAATTAACGCGTTAATTTCGTGGAGCGTTAATTTCCTATAATAATGTAATTAGCGGCTAAAGTTTGAGCTCGCATATATACAGAGCGTAAGTTTAGCATTTTTAAAATTAACGGCTAAAGTTTGGGTCAGTAATATAATAACATTTTCATTTAAGTTTTTTACACCTCATTCTTTTTGCTTATTTTTTGTATATAGATAGAGATAAACTAAGAGCCAAGTTAAAATCCCGAGTTAAAATCCCGAGTTGGATTTCGAGTTGGATTTCGAGTTGGATTTGCGAGGTGGGTTTTAGCAAATTAAAACACCTCAGTAATTTTACAGACTTACAAAGTTTAGAGTTAAATCGTCGGAGACTCAGGGGCAGTTAGTGAACGACGGGCAGAAAACGGACGGAGGGGGAGCGGAGAAGGAAAGGGGGAAAGGAGAGCCCCCCCCCCCTCCCCCTCTATCCGTTTTCTGCCCGTCGTTCACGGCCATGGGAAAATAAATAATGCCAAATACGTCCCATGCCTAAAACTCAAAGAGCGGTGAATATGAATTTTAGCCGAAACCGCTCATACTACAAACGCCGGTACAAAATAAAGCATGCATATCACGGTCATGGGGAAATAAATAATGCCAAATACGGTCTATGTCTTAGGGTGCGTTCGATTGACTGTATTCCGGAATAAGAATACACAGAATGATAACTACAAATCGCTTATTTCGGGAATTTTGGGTCCATGGAATACAAGATGTATCCTGAATATCATATTTCAGCAAACTTTAGTAGCTTACAGTGCAAAATGTGCCTGAACCAGTGATTTCCAGAGATTTTACCTTACCTTCGCATCAACCAGCGTTAGGCTGGAAATCCTTGGTAATTGATCGTGTGTAACGGGAAACACATGCGAGCCGCGACGCATGGTAGGAGGCCGCCGCCGAGAATATAAATAAAATCGAAAATTCCCTCGAAAATCATGACCGAGTTCGAAATTTCCGACCGATCTTGAAAATCCACCTCGAACTGCACCTCGAACCACCTCTAAAATACACCTCGAAATCCACCTCGGGATTTTAACTCGGAGTTTAGGGAAGCTCTATAGATAGCGTTTACTGCGAAATTTTCATTTTTATCTGACACCCTCTTTAGGGACGCAATGAATGACGAGCTTATTATAAGAACAACAAATAAACTTTTTCTCCTGAACAAGAGAGGCGTATCGCTTCTCGAATAACCGAGTCATCGCTAAAATCTCGGAACTGCGAAGAAGTTTGCCGGCTGCAGCGTGTGCGAGCATTCATGAGGGTATAACAATATTGACTTTCATTTAGTAGAAATTACATGCGACATTGCAAATGTTTGGAACACGAAATATCAAAAGCGAAATGACCCGGGAAAATGACTGAACAAAGCAATCCTTACCGAGCTGATAACTTCCACTATATTGCCATTATTATCTTCAATGATAATTAATGTTTGTGGTATCAAATTCTTATAACGCTAAAACTTACGACAAAGCAGAAATCATGTCCTGAAATAAATTTAAGATTAAAGAATTACCGATCTACCAAATAAAGGACAGGAAAAGAGTGACCTTGTGTAGTGTTATAAGCAGCTGTTATAGTCGGTATAATGATTGCCCAGTATGTAAGATAAACGAAGTTCCAAATTTATAAACTGCATGTAGTCAATGTGGGCCATTAACGTGTTTTTTCAACTCCAATAGTATTGCTAGAGAATCTGTGAACTTTGAGAAACACTTGGACACGATCAGAATTAAACTTACGTGTGATTATAAACCATACGTATCACAGCCAGCTCTGAATGGAAACCTTTGAGCACTTATTCAACCCGTTAAAGAATGTATATCTCATACAACTTCAACATAAACATAAGATAAATATTTACATACCTGCAAATCCAAGAACTGAAAACGATCGAGAGAAATATCATGTGTTACCAATGTGTTACCAATGTGTTACGTTTAGCTAAGCAGGGAGCGTGTTTGTCTGCAATGAGACTTTCTTGTTCATAATTATACTGTAAAATTTACCTGTAGAGAAATGAATAATTAGTTATGGATGACTAATGGCCATACATTTTGACAAATTAAACTGAAGCTATGTATTTCTTTATTAACCTCAAAGTAAACTGAAATAAAGGATGTTTCCCCTGGCCTTATGGAAATATTCGAATGAAGAAATACCTATCACTAGCTTCTGTGAGTTGAAATCAGAGACAGTTTGCTTTCATGTTTTCTTTCCAATTGTGAATGCTTTCTCGGTATTAAACACATGACGATGCCGATCAAACCATCTCCAGGCCGATAACTTTTAAACTCTGATTATATAAGAATAAAGTTGATTCTCATCAAAATAAAAATGTTTACCTAAGTGTGTTTGCCGTCTCTGCAAGCGATACTTACTGTGACGTCACACAGGCCAGTCACGCCACATTTGTTGCATTCTGTTGGCAGAAACGAAGCGTGAATGCAGTCAATGCCTATAAAATATCACAGGTCGTGCTTATTCCTCGCTTATTCATCGCCAAATTACTCTTCTTGTTCTTCCAAAATGCAAGCAAGCCCTTTCACCGAAACTTATATGCTCTTTACTTAGAAACGGAATACGATTTGGAAGCAGAATTGAGACTTTAGATGTATTTTGTGGTTTTGTGAGGCCCAAATCGCTAGGTGCCATATAAGTCATACAAACACGCGGTTTTTTTTGCCAACCACATTATATACGCAAATGTATAAATGACGTCAGTGTTTACAAATAGTAAGTATCGCTATAGCACTATTAAATAATATAGTGGAATAATTCCAAATCAGTATAAAGTGCACCAAAATGTTAACGTCCTTAAGGGTGCGTTTACCAATTGTTTTGTGCCGTTGCTAAGTAGAATTTAAAACGCCATAAAACGCCAACAATTTGAGTAAAATTATTAATAAATCAGTCAGGAACTCCTGGGAGACGGACCTTTTTATTTTGATGACGTCATTATTACGTCATCAAGGCAGAAAAGTTCAATCAACTCATGATTGATTTGGGATAGTGCTTTCATATTTGCATATATCATTGGTCTGGGTTAGGCACAAAAGGTGTAGCATGCGTTTTACGATATACCGAAAATTGATCGTTTTAGAATTTTTTCTCGCGAATTTTCACAGTAACATGGTCATAACTTCTGTGTTTTATTTTTTTTCGCTAAACCCATGCTTGGCTCTGTTCAATTAGCCGGTAACAAAACGAGCGGGAGACTGGAACCGAGTCATTAAAACTAATTCAATTAATAACTAGTCAAAGTTAGCATTATTTTCCAAAAGAACAGATCAAACTTAGCGAGCCTGGAAAGTTTGGTGAACTTTGGCTCAAAATTGACGATGCTAGAAGGCATCAAATATGTATATTTTCCCATACAAACTCTCTTATTTTTTAACGTTGTCCCTCCAAACCATATATTCATTGTAAAATTTTGGAGGGACAAAGAAATTTCAATTGCTTATAATTCAGACAAGATTCACATGAATCACGTCAAACTTGGCACACATGCTAATTTCAACATGTTCTATCATGTGATGAACTTAATTTTAGAATTAGAGTAATTCTGATAAACTCGGTCCCAGTCCCCTGCTCGTTTTGTTACCGGCCAATGCGACTTCGGGACAATTTATATGTGAAGAAGGATTGACTTTTCTTTGTTTCACGAACTCAGTTTCATTTTTTGTGGGGCGGTCCACGGGGCGCGGGCGCGTTTAGGTGGTTACAAAGCAATTATCTTTACATACATGGATTCTCGTGGACCGATGGAATTTGCGAGGGCAAAGCTAAAGGCATTGGACAAGAAAATGAAATCAGTGAAATTGAAACAGAGCTGCATTATCAGACATCTAATTCCAGTGGTTTATTCACGCAAAGAAGTCGATTTGCACCATAATCAGTCACATGTCTAACCGCCTTCCGGTTGTAATAAGCGCCGGTCTGTCGAGCGGGAGGTTGCAGGTTCAAACCCCGGCCGGACCAACACTCGGGGTCTTAAAATAACTGAGTAGAAGGTCTGGCCTTTACATAATACAGTAACTGAAACGGTTAGACCTTCACGTCTTCTCGGATAAGGAGGTATAAAAATCGTAGGACTAGTGACGTGTCCCCAATTAGCTGCAAAGCTAAATTATAATACATTGACACTAAAATAAAGTCACTCGCTTTTATACTTTACGTCGCGTCGAGGAGAAACAACCCGATTCAACTTACGGTAAGCTTACATCAAAATCTGACTCAGTTTTCTATCCTATAGCAATCAAAAACACTGCTAAATATGTCAATTCTAGAGGAATATCTTGCTATAATTAACAGTTATTCACCAAAGTGGAGGTGAATAGTGGTGGATATTTACCGAGCCGCTTCGGCGTATAATTATAGCAACGAGGCAACCTAAAGTAAAAAAGTAAAGCTACTTTATTTAACGTCGGTAACTCGTGACAGTACAAATGAGACTGATAAACTTGAGGCCGACGAGAGACCTACGATTTTACGTCCTTATCCGAGAAGACGTGAAGGTCTAACCATTTGCAGTTATTTCACAAAGGCAGCACCTTCTGCTCAGTTATTTTAAGACCCTGCGTGTTGGTCCGGCCGGGATTTGAACCCGCGACCTCCCGCACAACAGACCGGAGCTTAACCACTGAGCTAATCTAAAAAACAAACAAATAAAGCGACAACTAGAATAATATTTTCGACCGGAAGTTTTATTTTATCGAAATGCACGAGCGCACGCGCACCAAAACGAGCTGCTAGTTAATTTACGTAACAACACGTGCTTTCGCAGCTCTACGATTTCTGTCAGTGCGTGAAGAATATTGAATCCGGAATGTTTTGCTGTCATTTTCAGTTTCCTCGATAAATGTTTTACTCTTCACTCTACTAAAGCTTGTAAAGTTAGCTCAAGGATGACTCAAGTTGAAATTGAAGGTGCAATTTACAAAAGAACCACCAGAAATCATTGCTGGAGTAAAACTCTGTGACTCAGTGGAACGAAACCGATTGATTCACATTTTCTTGAACCTGGTTGGCAGCGTTTGGGGATCCGTTTACATGGCCAGATCTGGAGGGCAAAGATATAGCTGTTGAGGTGCAGTAGATGGCTGAGGAAGGCTCTGAACACTCGCTGTAGGTCGAGGAACTATTTGGCAATCGGCGGAGTTCACGAAATCGGTCAGGGCTGTTGACATTTCTGCGAACTGCTCGAAGGTCGGGCGGTCGTTGTACGACTCGAGGCTAATTGTGTCACTTTTGTGCCCTGTGACAGCACGGATATGGCGGTTCTTTAAGTTCATCGCAGACAAAACACTCACTGTGGTTGATCTGACGGAGTGGTTTGTATAGGCAGGGTTGATTTCAGCTCGGAGACACATGTTTTTCATCATGTTATCGAGCATGTTGTGGCCGAGAGGGATAGAGCTGTACCAAACTTCAGTTTGCGAAGGGCTAAACTTCGAACCTGTCAAAGGTTTCTGGAACAGTGCTGGACATTTAGGATTCAAATGTGAGAGAAACTTCTTCAGGACAGCCACTGGACAGCGAAGGGAGCCTTTGTTTGCAAACATTTTCCCATTCGACGGGTCGTCGGTGCCGTCTAAACCACCCTGGACCTGGTGATTTTTGGTTGCGAGGACACCTCCAGGACTATTACGGTTGATTTCGAAATATTCATGACCTGAATCTGGAGTTAAATTAAGCTTGAACGATGAAGGGCTCAGCTGTCTCTGGTTTTCTCGTCCACGGCGGCCAAAATAAAATGTAACGAAGAACCACGCTGTTTGTTGTAGCTTCGTCGGATCAATGGACGTGCAGTCGACAAGCTCGCCTGCGTTGTACAACTTTGTTATCGCTTCCTTCGTAAATGGTGGCTTGTGTTGCGTAGGACGAATTTATCCAGACTTGCTTAAAGGGATACCCGAGTGAAAAACACATTGGGGCTCAAAAGAATCTTCAACATGTTCTTTGTTCAGAAAATGTATTAAAATTTGATCAAAGGTTTTTAGTATTAAGAACGAGCACCTCAAAGTTGGCCCCACGAAGACATGGGCGCCGCCATCTTTGTTTGCATTTACGGAAGTGACGTCACTTCGTCCCACCAGCGTTCTACTCTCTCACTTATTAGGTGTTTTAAGGATGATAAATGCCTTAACTGTACCTCACATACATTGTAGTTTTTATACTTATTCAGAAGTCACTCGAGTCTTTTAAGCCATGTTGTTTTGCTGTTATTAAATGGCAGTTACGAGACCTTGTTGTTCGTCTGATAATTTCTCGCCTTCCCAGTGCTTTTCTTCCTCCTCCCAGTCTTCTGAACTTTTCTCATAATGTCGTCTTCATCATAATTCCGGTTTCTGTAAGAATTCCTCTGCAATCTCGATGAAAATATATCCACTTTAATTCCGAGCGTGTGAAAATCATACAAAGACAAGTAGCCGCGATACGCTGGTGGGACGAAGTGACGTCACTTCCGTAAATGCAAACAAAGATGGCGGCGCCCATGTCTTCGCGGGGCCAACTTTGCGGTGCTCGTTCTTAATACTAAAAACCTTTGATCAAATTTTAATACATTTTCTGAACAAAGAACATGTTGAAGATTCTTTTGAGCCCCAATGTGTTTTTCACTCGGGTATCCCTTTAAATTCTTCAAGAAGGAATTCAAGGCTTGATTCGCTTCTGTAAACTCTGGGCTGCTGATAATCGAGAACGGCGTATTGTTGTCATTTCGGAGAAAGCGCTCAATGGCCGCCCGTATCGAGGTAAGCGTTGCCTTGTTATAGTAACTATGGTCCTTCTTTCTCGCCGACAAGTAAAACTTTCTCAGACATTTGTTCAGCTCGTCTACTTCCATGTCTACAATACTTGTTATAAAATAACCCAGAGGAAACTCGCGCGCTGATTGGCTGAAAGCCGTGTTTATATGAGAGTCCATATAGACATGGAAATTCGCTGGCACGCGATTGTGAATGTACTGATCAAAATGGCAAACGACAAGGAAGAATGTTTTCACCAAACGTTGACTTTCAATAATATGATTGTAATCAGCAAAACCGACATATATATTTAACAAAAATACAGCCAACCGACGAAGTTATCAACTGATTTGCTAACCATCCCGGCCAAGATATTTTTATTTGTGGTCCAACAAACAAAAAGTCGAAACCACTTTTCGTTTATCTTATTTCGCACGGTAAAACTAAAACACACAAACGGCTAACAAGTCTAGTTTTTAAACAACCTCCTTATAGACGAATAGAGCAAGGAATGGAGCTAGAGACTAGAGTAGACGAGAGGGAAAAGCAAGGCAACACTCTTTCAATTTTTTTTCTCTGTCTTTTTTATCCCAAACTAAAAGGACATATACGTATTTGTCGGCGACGAAGTCACGAAATAATAAGCCTTCACATAAGGCCAATTGTTATCATTCACCCTGTTTGGTCTTAGATAATTCAGATAAGGTTTTTAGCTTTCTCCTTGCCATTTTATGAACTACATGAATTTTGCAAACTCACGTGCGATTGTGAAGTTGATATTTTGTTGATTTTTTCACAGAACAAAAGGAGTTGTTCCCTCTTACCTTGCACTCTTAGCCTCATCTCATTGGAAGGAAAGTTCCAACAGCTAGATCTTTCCATTGAGTTTGGTGAAAATAAAAGTTCATTCAACTAAAACCTGCTTCAAAGTTCAACAGGGGAATCATGTTTCCTCATGTACATGCAGCGACAAAAACACCAAGTTCAAGTCCTCCACTCCTTGAATGCCTTTCGCCTTAAATTTCCGGGAAAGCATGTCTTGAATTCCGAGTTAGTCTTTTCGGGGACTGTTGAAGCAGAGGTTTTTAAAATAGAGCCACACACTGACACAGAGCCAGAGGACACAGAGCATTCCTTCGTTTCTCTCAATTCTGTATCGGGGGATTTCCCGCGCTGTGCAAACTTACCGTCGGTCGATTTCTGACGACTGTTACGGTTAGGAGAATTGATCTTCTGATCGTGCGTGCGTACGATTTTCTCTCGTGTTTTTCCTGTTCGTTATTTTATAAAAGCAATATAACACGCTTTTCATGTCTTTGTTCTCTTATATAAACACTTGGGATATGTTGGGAGAACAAAGAAAAACTTGAAAATCACTCGCCTAGCGGCTCGTGATTTTCAAGTTTTTCTTTGTTCTCCCAACATATCCCGCGTGTTTATATAAGAGAACAAAGACATGGAAAGCGTGTTATATTGCTTAAATAGAAACACGGCTTACAGCCAATCAGAGCGCGCGTACTATCGAAACTATTTTATAAAGGAAAATCGCGCGTTTATTTTGATCATCGAAACAGAAATTCTCCTAACTCGTGCAGTCGTACGTCATGAACTTATAACATTATTTTCTAGCATTATTGGCCCTGCAATCAAGTCCATGAAGCCTCCTCCATATCTGAGGCATTTATAATTTGTTTATATATATATTTATTTAAAATAGCTACATTTACATGACTATTTATTATTGAAGAAATAGAAAATATTTCCCGTGTTTCTATAGAGTTATAGAAACACGAGTGGGAGTTTGGGAGTACGAGAAATGGCAGTGGGAACACGAGCCCGAAGGGCGAGTGTTTCCACAGCTATTTCGAGTACTTCCAAACTTCCACAAGTGTTTCTATAACTCTATAGAAACAAGGGGAAATGTTTTCTATTTCCTTTATAAAATAATCCACAGAAAATAAGTACAACAAAGGAAAATCGCGCGTTTATTATGATCATCAAAACATAAATTCTCCTAACTCGTGCAGTCGTACGTCATGAACTTATCACATGACTAAATCAGTCAGTTTTGTCAATCCGATTCAGTGAGTTTGAAAACAGTTCCCTAGCAACGAAAAACCTTTTAATTGGAGCCCAAAATTACACAGAATGATGAAGAAAAAGAAGCTCTATGGACTAATGCTAAAACTGGACTGACAATACACGGAAGCACGTAATGTTCAACAGTTCATTGTGCCTCATGGACTTCACGGTGTGGATCAAGCGGGCGCCGGCTTTCGTACCAAACGAAGTTTGCAGGAGATCAAGTCGTGTTGCAAGAAAGGAGAATATTTTGGATTTTTCTTTAAAATCTAGAGCTACAAAGTATGGAAGTCATCACTCGAGTCATCCGTTGTTTTGTACATTCTGTCTTCCAAGGATTAGAATAGTTCTTCGTCGATTCGCCGTGTGTACATGCATGTCATGCCTCATGCGGTCGCTTACGGACAGCAGGTTGTTTTCATCAGAAACCTCAAGCTTGATCAGATTTCCTTGTCATTCTCATCCTCTACGTAGAGAGTCATACCGTACATTCCTCGATTAACCAAGAGTAGTCGAAAGGGACGGCGTTGGATGACGTTTTAGCATCTGTACAAGACTGTAGCACTTGGATGTTAATCAACGTTATGTCAGGTTTGTGCTCCACATTTTGCTGTACTTTTGATTTCCATTTCTATCTCAGCTTCTATTTTGTGCATTTAGATCATGTTAGAAATATTTAAGACAGGATTTATGTTAAAGTTCTCCGGCTTAAATATACCAAACAATAGTTTTTAATTGAGCTTTGTCAGTCAAAATAGACTGTTTTGGCGAAAATTATTCTTTAATATCGCAAAAATTGCGAGCAACTCAACTTTGACTTTGTCCACAGAAAGGAATGTTGTAATTCGAACTTTGAGATTATTTCAGTTGAATTCAATAAATCATCGGCTTGTTCCTAAACTAGCAACACATTGTCGTTCAATATTGCTTCGTCGAATTGAATATAGTGCTCAATGTTTTTAGAAAAGTGTAGGAATTATTTCGCCGAGATTCCAATTGAGTTCAAGGCCACGATGCCGGCATAATTTGCCAGCTTTCAACCAATCAGAGCGCGTATTTTCTGTGGGTTCTTTTATAAATAAATTTTGTGAATGGTATCGAAACACAGTAAACACTATGCATTTTCAACGGCTTTGTAAACCTCTTAAACCTGGAGCCCTTTGGAGCCCTTTGCACAAATTAGACACTTAATAATTATATATTTTTGTCGATCACTGCTCATGCTAATTTCCAGGTAAGGTTAGTCCTCCAAAAGTAAGATTTACGACTTGAGTTCGCAACCTCTCGAGAAAAGTGCCCGATAAATATGCTCAGATTGTATGAAAAGTTCAAAAATGTAAAACTTAAACGAGACTTACCTGTAAGTTGAAGTTTGATTGGAATTCTATCGAGTCATCAAACTGCACCAAGGGATCACATGAGATAGCTACACGCATGCGCATAATCAGTATTCACAGCCGAATGTGAGTGTCTGGCATGATATGAGACAGACAAACCATAGCCCATATACCTTAAAGAACTCATTAGTCAATGTGTGAATATAATGGGAGGGTTAAATGATCGTTCTTGGGTGGGCATGTGATCCCTCAATGCAGTTTGATGACTCGATAGAATTCCAATCAAACTTCAACTTACAGGTGTCTCGTTTAATTTTTAAATAAATTTTTAAAATCTCTTCATCACTGCACCGGGATCCCATGAGATTTCAAAGATCAGACAGTCACATGAGCAAACACAAACTTATGTCAAAGTAATCTTGTTTCATTTTCCCCATGAAAAAGGGGCACTATAACTGTGAAGTTACCAATAGTAACAACGATAATATAACTGTCTTGAAATACAATGTTCAATATCACATTTAGTCCATTTCTATGCTTCAGTACCGCAGGCGCAAAGTTTGAGGTCTGAATTGGTTTAAATATTGCAAAACGTATCGAATGATCGTGAAGAAGACCATCCTGGTCATATAATGTCAGTCACTGGAATACTGGCTGCGTTTGCCTTAGAGGTTCTCCCCGGTGAAGTTTAAACACCGGAAATCAACTGTAATTGAGAATGTAATTGTAAATGCTAATTGTATTTTGAACCGGCTGCTTGACTTTATCGAAGCCAATAGAAGAAAATTATTTGCTGCTCAGCATCTTGATAACAGGAGAGATCTTGTTCTTTGGAAACTGTTCACCGGTTCACACAGTTAGAACGAGTTCGCCTACACGTCTACACTTCAACAAATTCATGATTACACAAGGATCGCATACACAGAAATGCATTAAGGTGACGGTTGATCGTGATTAGCTCCAACAATGCAGATTCCACCTCGTGTAATGTCACGTGACGATCAGATCCGTGCAAAGCAGTGTGGTAAAACAAGACAATAGAAACTATTCAATTCGATGAACGTTTGCTTCGTACTCCTTTACTCCCCATCGAGGGTTCATCCTTATGCCCCGTTGCGGATCCAGGGGTGGTTACCCTTTTGGGCCAAAAACAAATTCTGTATAAGAATTCGTAAAAATAAAATACATTCGTAAAAATTTTGTAAGAAATTTCGCACCAGAAACTGTACCGCGGTCAAAATAGTCACCCCCCTTTTTCAAATCCTGGATCCGCCACTGGCTTCAGCCTTTCTTGCCATGTTACAAAATGCCTTAACACTAGCTGAGGGGTCATAATTATCGGCCAAAGCATTCCAGACGATTGCACCTCTATGTGAAATGGAGTGCTTCATATAATAGGTGTTAAACCTAGGAACAGTAATTCTATATTTACCTCTTAAACCTCTACTATTATTGCGTTTCGTTATTATAGTGGACATGGATGGTGGAACCTGGTCATTACTAACTGGTGTTACTAACTGGAACCCAAACAACTTTAGAGGTCAACATTCTATTCGTCGCTCGAAACGCCGAATCTTGGACCTTCTATCAGTCAGTATTCCAGGGGAAATAATTCAACTTTATGGTGACTGGCGTGGTCTAGCGATGCTTATAAGCTATTACAGTGTGAATGCCTCACTTTCGCAGCTACCACATTCTTTCGATAAGGCCATATCTTCCGATGTTTTACGTTTTGCAACTTGGATTGTTTTCCGTGCAATTGAATAAACTTCTCCCTTACCAACATGCCTGATATGGGCCATATATGGCCCTTGTATGGGGTTTTGTATGGGCCCATTCAAGTTCCATATATGGGTATGTGATGGGTTGTGCATGGGATTTGTATGGGCATATGATTCCCATATATGGGTTACATGCTGTCTAAATGGCAATATTTTCAAACCCATATATGGTCCATATCTGTTCCATACATTGCCCATATAAAAGTATATGGGAAAAGTATGGATTTGTCTAAAATCCAGATGGTTCCCATATATGGCCATATGGTTTTCATATATGGGGAGTATATGGGTAAGATTAATTAATTCTAATATTTAGGGATGGGTAATACATGGGTTGTGAATGGGAATACTATGGGTAGCATATGGGATAAGCGTGGGAGTGATATGGTGAATATATGGGAGAAGCCATTGTCCCAGACTTTTTCCATATACAAACCACTCGCCATACGTTTCCCATACAGAATCCATAGGTTTCCCATATAAATACCATATTAAACCTGTACCATTTACATAGTATACCCATACAATTTCCATTCTATTCCCATTCCTTGCAAATTTACCCATATCTTACCCATACCTTTGCCATGATACCCATGCCTTTACCATTCACCACCCATGTCATTACCATATATCCCCCATACAATACCCGTCATTACCATACAATGCCCATGTCATTACCATACAGTTCCCATGTCATTATTACCATACAGTTCCCATGTCATTACCATACAGTTCCATACCCACATCATTACCATACATTATCCATACAATACCCATGTCATTACCATACAGTACCCATGTCATTGCCATACAGTACCCATGTCATTGCCATACAGTATCCATGTCATTGCCATACAGTTCCCATGTCATTGCCATACACTTCCCATGTCATTACCATACACTTCCCATGCATTACCATACAATACCCATGTCATTACCATACATTCTCCATACAATACCCATGTCATTACCATACAAAATCCATGTCATGATGCAGTAACATACAAAAATGTACCCATGATATCCATAAATTGTTTTGATTCCCACCCCCAGTATACTCTAGCAGCTGTGCAATGTACCTAATCCTTTGCTATACAAGTACATGCAGTTGCCATGTCTTAATTCATATAAATATTAGAACTCTGAACCATAATTCAATTAACAATGTCTTTATTTTCATTGATGCCATGGTATAAACACATACATGTAGATGTCTAACATGTATTACACAGAAGAAAATTATTATAAATTTATATGAGTGCATCAAACTCTATATTAAAAGTTTGTGACATACATGTACATTACGTTTTATATTTTCAACAGCAAATATACAAAGTACTGTTGTTCTAAACACTGTTACAATCTTGTACCAAGCATTATTTTCGTTGGTATTTAATACACCAGTTGCATGTGCCATTTTCCGTGATTATAAGCATGCAGGCAGTTACTTTAAAATGTGTTTAATTTATGAATTAAGCCGCTTGTACTAGATAATAAGTTATTATGACTTATTAATATTGATTTGAAGATCTAACATGTCAATAATTGTATATAAATCGAATCTACTGTATGTTGGAAAGAACCATATACATGTAGCTTTATTATGCTTAAATTAACAGACTTGATGATCTTGCATGCTTTCTATGATAAGTGTGATAATGTAGTTGACTCAGGGCTAATTCCCTCACTAACTTCATATACACGTATCTGCAGCCATTATAGTTCACCAGGAAATTCTCTCCAATTATGATTGGATATTGATCAAATGATGGGCAGGCACTATTATACAAATAGAGTGTGTCCATCAAGGAACCTTTATACATGAACAATTAAGTAGTGCATCTGTCGAGGAACTATCGGCTATTAGTGTATACATTTACCACACCAGTGAATAGTGCTCTTTGCACGCTCTGATTGGCTAATCAAACATATTCAGCTACGAGCGAAGCAGTGATCACCTTACACAAGTTTTTGTCCAATTTAAAGAAAATAATATAACTATTTGGTGCTGAATTCACTAATGTGTGGTACTGTACATATTACTATAACAAGTGGCTCACTTTGGTGAATAATTGTTAAAAGTTTCCCATGGAAATTTCATGTTCTGAAACCAACTATAAGTCTGAGGACGCAGTTCAAGGGCTTATAAAATTATGCTAGTTTTAAGAACATCAAATTTCCAAGAGAAACTATCAGCCAATAGTTCGGAGACAGACACACTATTTGTCATTATTGGTCATTACAAAATTCTCTTCCGCCCTCAGGGTGCTACCACCTGTTATAGTTCACCACAACATTTTGGTGCACACTCATTGTCTAAAACCGATCACTAGACGTGATAGCTGTCGGCCATGGATGCAAACTATAAGGCGTTATAGTTCACCAGAAAATTTTGGCATGCACTCACAACAAGCTAAAAGTGATCATGTGGATGCAAACTATCAGTGCCTGCTGAGAGCGGAAGACGATTTTGTGATGAACAATAACGACAAATAGACTGGGTTTGTCTTGGAACTATCGGCTGATAGTTTCCTTTGGAAATTTGATGTTCTTAAAACTAGCATATAAGCCCTTGAACTTTGTCCTCTGGCTTACATGTATATCTGTTTTAAGAACATCAAATTTTCACAGGCAACTATCAGCCGATAGTTCCTCGACGGACACACTCTATTTGTATAATAGTGTCCACTGAGAGCGGAAGACAATTTTGTGATAAACAATAACGACAAATAGTGCCTCACAGCTTAATTAATATAAAAAATATACATGCAAGGCTTTGATCAGGTCTTAACTCACTAATTCAATTTGTCAATTTGACTATTAAATTGAAGATCACCTTTGTGTAGTTTTATTTGGTTATGACTTCTTATAAACTAAAATGGTTCGTGCTTCCAGTAAACTTTCTCGACCTGAAAGAAAATGAAAATCTAAAAGTTATGTTTAATTATCCACCTTCAGGAGGGTTTAATGCTACTGAAATATGGCAACATTTAACAAATAAAGAAGCCTTAGCCATGTTTTATACTATCATAAAACACGATGGGCATTTGAGAACATGAGAGTGTTCTCAAATGACCAGAGTGTTTTATGATAGTATAAAACATGGATTTAAGGCTTCTTTATCTGTTTTATAATATAGATTTACGCGCGCGATGAAAGGAAACCGCCAGTTGAAAACTATATAACACGGCTAACCATGTTATATACTCTGATAAAACATGGCTTCTTAGCCAATCAGAGTGCACGTACTATCGTATCTATATTATATGAGGGAAATGAAGAATGGTCCAGCAAACAATAATATTACTGCATGGTCCTAACAGCCATGCAGCAGTAATGTTTACCAGTTTACTGGCTCCTAATATAATGAAAACCCTACCTAATTAGTACAACCGTTTATATGCTGCCTTTTTAACAGAGAAGTTTCAGTCTTACAGCCAAACGAATCTGACCACTGGCAGTGTAACCTAGCACCCCTAATTTTGGGCTTAAGTCAGTGCGGGCAGAAGAACTCAGACTCAGATCTCGCATGGTAACTACATACATGTAGTTAGAAAGTAGCAAGGTAAGGAACTAAATTCAAGTGTATAATGTTTTGAAAGTTTTTCTTTTATATTCATTTCGTGTCTGAACAATTTCGCCTAATGCCGGAAATGCTTCGAGTCTAACCGTCTAAAAATTGCTGTGAAATCGCACTGTATACAAATGGCTTTACGACTTTATTTATAAACATGTTGATGTTCCTACATGTATAATTATCTACTAAGACACAACAATTAAAACCTACTATGTGGTACTGGTATTTTTACCTAAATTTACACTGAGAGGTGTGGGTAATCTGTCGGTGCGGGTAATCTGTTAATATATTTTTCTTTGAGACTCTAAAATCAGCGGGTGCGGGTAATACGCCGTGTGGGTAATAGGCCGGAAATTACGGTACATGTAGCTGCCTGCGCCCTAGTGAGGGAACTATGATTTACTGATTGGATCTGGAAATTAAGGGGGGCTGCTAAATATGTTGCTCTCTGGCCTGACCTTTATACTCAGTCAATGGCCCCAAGGAGTCAATGTTTTTTTATCACGTGACCACTTTCAAATTACAAAACAACAAGCAAAAAATCTAGCAGGGGTTGGGCTCACATCAAATATGTAAAGCCCCCATCACATGACTTTTGTAAATGGTTTTGAAAGGAAATCATGCAGGGACCCTTAGCTTACAGGTCATAATTATGATAATACCATGATCGCTTCGGATTCCTTTGTTTGTTCACGCACATTTAATCTCTAAATTCTCCGGCTCATTACAAATGCAAGGAAAATTTAGAAATATGCATTGTCTTTAACAGGGCAATTTGCAAGAACAATGCATATTTCTAATTTTCACTTGCATCATAAAGAGGGAAAACTAGAAGACAATGCAGGCTGGACATGAGAGGGTGAAAAGCATCAACTCTTGCTCCCCTCTGGCACGACTAGCCATGTGCTCCCTGTTGAAAAAATTGAACCCAAACTGACCTGACTTCATCATAACCTTCAACATAATCGATGTGGGATCACATATCTCAATCTGCACATTCTTCTCTTATTTCTCAAACCCACTTCTTCCATGTGGGATACTTAAAACCATATATGCATGACCTTTAAATATTTAGTCAAGCACATAATTACATTGTGCTTGACTGCTATTCTTCTCAAAAACAACACACTTGTCCCCAGGGGAATTAGTCAAGGTCATTCAATAGAGCATTAAAACATTTTCGAAAGCAACTCAACTATGACGTCTTTAGTTTAGGCAGAGAAAACTAAACTTCTCAGAGATTTGTTCTGTTTCTCAGTGATCAGAGTATTACAAACTCTCCCTTGGCTTGCAGGGAAATTTAATCACTAATTTCCCTCTTGTCGTGGTATTACTGTACTTATAATAAACCAGTAGCTACAATGTATTTAAAAATATAAAGTCATGCAAGTGTAACCAGAACCACATACATGTACACCTCTATTATTTTTATTACTAAATTGATGCCTGACTTCTAAACCTTTATTTGGGCTACCGGTAAATGCAGAATACCCTGCCACTGCAGGTTCATTAATAATGCATGTTCTCAAACCTCATACAAACCTTCTAAAAACTTCCCCCAAAAAATCAAAAACCCTAACCACCACAAAATCATTCATGAACAGAATGAGTCTAAATACACCAGAGCTACCTATAATGGAGAAATTTTGCACAGTTTAGAAGGGGTGCCAGGGTATTCTGCAGTCAACTAGGAGACCATATACATTGTACAATGTACATGTACTTTCCTTACCATTGAAAACTTGAACGAGCTGCATGTGACCAGACTTTGGCCTGATGAGTGATGTAATATTTCACTTGATCATGAACTCAAGGCACTTTTAGTTGACCACAGGACTGACAGCTCTATCTAGAAGCTCTGTTTATTTATACAATACAAAAGCTTTTGGTGAGTAACTAAAGGCCTGGGAAGAAATATAATAAGAAATACAACTGGAGCTTTCTTAATATTTATAAAGCAGCTTCGATATTTTAACACGCATGCACTCGTGCAGTCGGAGCCATGCAGTCACTCGAGGAGCATTTTGACAGTCCCATTTTCTGATCTAAAGAATCGTTCGTAATTAAGATTACAAACCGGCTATTTCTTCGACAGAATGAGAAGAATTAGCGAACTGATGAACTGAATTACAATGAAAGCTTTGTGAGATTGTACACGACATGAACTAGACACGTTG